>JAVSCE010002395.1:0-473890 GCA_032199065.1 Smutsia gigantea | reverse complement strand
ATAGTTGAGAGACTTCAAGCAAGGCATCTAACAAAGACTCCTACCCTAATCTATTTATTTTAAAAATATGGAAAAAATGTTGGTTCTTCTTTTCTTCTACCAGGCTTTAATCTATCAATTGTTCTCACTGAGAAATGAAATTTTTTAAAATTTAAAAGCCATCTAAAAGCAATACCTGTAAGTAAAGCCTACTATTTACAGGTAAGCAAAGTATTGGTTAAGTCTTGAGAAAAAAATGAGAACAGTGATGAGGACATATATGCATTGAAAAATTGTAGGTATAAGGGAAAAAGACTTCTCTGGGAGTCATTGGCTGAGTTCAACTTCTATTAGTGTGATATCAAATGCATTATAAATTCATAGACATACAATCCCCCATGCAAATGTGTTGCTTTTTAATTGTAGTAAAAAACACATAACATAAAATTTGCCACCTTCACCATTTTTAAGTGTACAGTTTAATAAAGTACATTTGCATTGCTGTACAACAGATCTCTAAAACATTGTTTTGCAAAATTGAAACTATGTACCCACTAAACAACAGCTTACCATGTCACCTTTCCCAAGGCACTGGAAACTATTATCCTACTTTCTATTTCTATGAGTTTGACTACTTTAGATCTCATATGAATAGGATCATATGTATTGACTTTTATTGATTGGCATATTTCATTCAGTGTTCTTAAGGTTCATTCACAGGTAGCATAAGACAGGATTTCCTTCTTTTCTAAGGCTGAATAATGTTTCATTGTATAGATCCCATTTCTTGTATCCATTTGTCTGTCTAGAGACATTTGTGTTGCTTCCAGCTCTTGGCAATTGTGAACAATGATTTATTGAACATTTGTGGGCAAATACCTCTTCAAGATCTGCTTTCAGTTCTTTTGGCTATAGATCCAGAAGTGAGGTTGCTGGATGACAATGTAGTTATATTTTGGATTTATTGAGGAACTGCCACACTGTTTTCCATAGCAGCTACACCATTTTACATTCCTAGCAACAATGCACAAGGGTTCTAAGTTCTCTACACTCTTGTCAACACTCGTTAATTTGTGTTTTTTGTTTTGTATTTTTCTTTTTAATAGTGACCATCCTAACGGGTGTGAGGTGATATTATGATTTTGATTTGTATTTTTCTAATGATCAGTCATGCTTAGTTTCATTTAAAATGCTTATTGACCATTTGTTTATCCTTTTGGATAAATGCCTATTCAAATTTGTTGCCCATTTTTTAAGTGGGTCATTTTTCAGATTCTTGAGTTGTATTCTTTATATTTTTTTATATTAATTCCTTAGCAGACATATGATTTGCAAAGATCTTCTCCCTTTCTGTAGACTACCTTTTCATTCTGTTGATTGTTTCTTTCGGTGCACAGAAATTTTTGAGTTTTTTGTAGTCTTATTTGTATATCTTTGCTTTTGTTGCCTGGACTTTTGGTGTCATATCCAAGACATTTCCTATGTTTTCTTCTAGGAGTTCTATAGTTTTAAGTCTTACATCTAGGCCTTTAATCCATTTTGAGTTAATGTTTGGCATATGGTGTAAGATAAAGATCCAACATGTTCTTTTGAATGTAGTTATGTAGTTTTTTCAACATCATTTATTAAAGACACTCCTTTTCCTATTTTGTGGTCTTGGCACCCTTGTCAAAGATCATTTGCCCCATACATGAGGGTTTCTTTCTAGTCTCTATTCCCTTCCATTGCTTCATGTGTCCATCTTTCTACCACTATTACACTGTATTATTTATTATAATTTTGTAACATGTTTTGAAATCAAGAAGTGTGAGATCTCCAACTTGGATCTTCTCTTTAAAGATTATTTTGGCTTGTCAGGGTCCATAACAATTTTAGAATTTTTCTTGGATTTCTGCCAAAAATGAAGTCTGTATTTTTATAGCATTGCATTGAATCTGTATATTGTTTTGGGTAGCATGGACATTTTCATAAAGCTAAATAAGTCTTACTACTGTGAATGTGGAATTGTTTTCCATTTTCTGTGTCCTTAATTTCTTTTAAAAAGGTTCATAGTTTTCAGTAAGTCTTTTGCCTTCTAGGTTATGTTTATTACAGGTTATTTTCTATTATCTGTTTTATCTCTGCCCTTATCTTTATTATTTCCTTCCTTTTGTTAATTCTGGGTAAAATTTGTTATTTTTATAATTCCTTGGTGTGAGAAGTTAGGTTACTCTTCTGATATCTATCTTCTTTTTTATTGTGTTTACCACTATAAACTTCCATCTTACTGATGACTTTGCTGAATTCCATAAATCTCATGTTATGTTTTCATTATCATTTATTTTCACATATTTTATAATTAACATTGTTACTTCTTCTTTGAAATTTATTTCTGAATTTTCTTTCTGGTTGTTTAGAATTTCAACATATTTGTGGATTTCCCAGTTTTACTTCTGTAGATGTAGTTGGAAAAAGTACTCTGTATGATTTCAGTCTTCTCAAATTTGCTAACCATGTTTTTATGGACTATCATGTAGTCTATCCTTTTGAACAAACACAAAAGGAAGTTAGAAGGAAATCTAACTTAGCTTGCAAAACATGAAAATGTTCCATGTGCTCTTCAGAAGACCTTCTATTATGTTGTTGGGTGATACATTCTATCAACATCTATTTGGTAATTGGTCTATAGTGTTGTTCAAGTCCTCTGTTTCTGTATTGATCTTCTATCTTGTTCTATCCACTTTAGAAATTGGAGTATTGAAGTATACTAGTATTATTGTGTTATTGTCCCTTCAGTTCTGTCATTGTTTGCTTCTTATATTTGAAAGCTCTGATGTGTATTGCATATGTATTTATAATTATTATATATTCTTTTTTAAAAAACCTTTAATCACTACCTAATGTCCTTCTTTGTTTCTTGTTTTCACTGTAAGTGCATTTTGTCTAAATATAGCTACCTCTGTTCTTTTCTGGATACCATTTACATGGATTTCTTTTTATCCTTTTGCTTTCAACCTATGTGTGTTCTCAGGAAAATGAGTCTCTTGTTAGCAGCATACAGTTGGCTGTCATTTTTTGGTTTTTTTCTTTTTTTTTACCATTTGGCCAATCTTTGTCTTTTAATTAGGTGTTTAATCCATTTACATTAAAGTAATGATGCAGAAACTCTTGCCATATGGCCATTTTGTTAATTCTTTTCTGCATGTCTTACAGAAATTTTCTCTCTCATCATCTCTTAGTACCTTCCTTTGTGTTTTGTTGATTTTTTTTTTACTGCCTGCTTTGATTTCCTTCTGACTTCCTTTTTTGTTTCTTCAATGGGTATATTTTTTGTATTTACCATTGGGATTACATAAAGTTATAACAATCAATTTTAAATGGTATCTATATTAAGCTAACAGTTTAACTTAAAGTTGCATACAAAAACTGCCCCTTTACATCTCTATACCCACAACGTAATGTTATTGATGCTATATTACATCTTTTTGTACTGTATATCCATTAACATACATTTATCATTATTTTTATGCTTTTATCTTTTAAATCCATACCAGAATTTTCATTATTACAATTGCAGAAATATAACTTTACAATGCCTCAAAATTCTAACATTTGTCTATATAGTTACTTTTACCAGTTTTTTGTTGTTGTTGTTGTTTTGTATGGTCCTCTGTTACTCTCTAGTATTCTTTCATTTCAGTTGGAAGGAATCCCTTTAGCATTTCTTCTAGGTTTAGTGGTGATAATGCCTTCAGCTTTTGTTTCCTGAGAAGTCTTAATTTCTCCTTCAGTTTTGAAAAATTCTTTTATCAGATATAGTATTATTAGTTGGCAGTTTTCTTTTCATTATTTTGAATATATCATCTCACTGCCTTCCTAGCCTGCAAGATTTCTGCTGAGAAATCTGCTGGTAATCTTAAGTGGTTTCTGAAGCTTTCACAAAGGCAATGTTGTCTGTATATTATTGTTAAATCAATGTTTCCATGGGGAAATGAAGGCCTGGAATGTCCTATTCTGTGATCTTCCTGACATCACTCAAATCTATTTTTAAATAATGATTCTATTCATACATTGTACTACTGTACTCTTTTCTGTAAAACATGATGAGTTTTTTGTCCACTGTTGTACTGTGAAGAAATCAGAGCTCATTCTATATATTCTAGCAGAAAAGTATTTAACCCAGCAATCAGGTGATTACAAAATATGGGGTTTTTTAATCACCTTGCTGAATGATCTGGAATCAGGTGGCCACAGGGAGGTTACCGAGTTCTAAAAACAATCTTCATAGTAGAAATGACATAAATTTTTCCACCTCCACCATCACTACAACTGCTTCACGTAATTTAAAAAGATGGTGACTCAGCCCTGCAATACTGAAACCAGTCAGTTCTCTTTTCCCATGTCTTCAAAATAAAGAGACTTATTTCCACTTTCTTGCACTCACCAAATGTCATTAAGTGTTTCCAGTGGAAATGATTCACGCACATAATCTTAGGTATAAGCGACTCCTTACATTTTCGTTCGTGCCTCTCCACATCTGCCATTCACGGACGGCACCGAATCAAGCGGGATAGGGGCTGAGCGCTGATCGGCCGTAAATGCCGCAGCCAGCCCTTTGGGTCGCCCAGTATCCGAATACATCCTTCTGCTCATACAGACGAAATGATGAGAAGTCACTCTTAATACGAATTTCACTCCTCTTCTTCCCAAAAGGAAATATTTGATGATCAATGGTCATTCTCCTCTGAGAGATGTTCATTGCTCCTCTAGTTTTGTCATGATTCTATCTACAACTAAATATAAAGTTGACTAGCAAAAAAAGTTTACTTAAAGTGGCAGAGAATGTTCCGTGCTTCGCTTTTCACTTATTCCTAACATCTAGGAAACTGTTAAGAAAGTTGTTCTACCTTAAGAAGAAGAAAAAGCTGGCTAAACTGAAAATAAAACAAAACAGAAACAATTTTTTTTTAATCCATCAGAAAGTTGGAGTCACAGGAAACCAAATAAGGTAAAGTCGACAGGGCAAGCTAATTCAGGATGATGGGGTGAACGCACTTGTCACACCTGTGGAAGGGAATATGAAGAAGCCTGTGCACGTTTCAGCCGCTAAGAAGAATTCATCGAAACTTCTTCAGTGCGTTGTTACAAGCTGAGCACGGACTATCAAGGCAGTTTAGAGCCCTGGCAGCTGCAGGCCTGAGTGGGGTCTGCATCTCCTCACAGACTTTTCTTTACTGATCTCCACTGGGATTCATGACAGTGAGATATGTATGAAGATACGTAAGAGTTATGTTGATTTCCTTTCTAGTACCAAAGAGCTTTAGCATTAATGACATTTGTATCATTTATGGACAGGGCTACCTGAAATGTGGAATTTAATAATTTATGATCCATTTCATTTCTAAGAGAAATTCATTTGTTCTCTGTGCCAAATTTATAATTAGAAAATGTTTATTGTTAGCACAAGTACAATTTGAGGAGGCAGAGTGGTAAAGTGATTAACTCTGATAATCGTGTTCCATCCTAGCTATTCCAAGGCTGACAGGCCTTAAGCATGAAAAGCTCAATCTATATGTAAAAACATAAAACAGGTAGAGCGTATCAGATTTAATTATACCCTATTTTACCTTTTGAATGGAGTGGCAAATAAAACAATAAAAAGTATGTTAGAGTTATCTATTCATTTGTCTTAGACTTTCAGCCAGCTTCAAACATCTTTAGGTAATCAAATTTATCCAGGGTTGTATATGAATGAAACATTGAGATAATTTAACAAGTTCAATATACATTTAACCTCAGAAGCATTACCTAAGCTTTTGAATCTTCCCCAGAGTATATTCAAAAACATTTTAGTTTACTGTTATGTTTAATATGTCTTTCAGCTTAAATTACAGATCAAAATTTAGCACTTAGGCCCATAATCTTTATTATATTCTAGTTCTGTATTTGGTACTACTGACACAAATGTATGATCTTGATTCACAAGTGTCTTAAAAGATCAAAATGTGCAAAACCCGATTTGAATTTAGTTATATGATGTATAGCTTTTCTGGGAATAGGGATGCGGTGTTTAAAGGAAAAGAAATCCAAATAATATCAATTATAAGCATAAAAGTATAAACCAAAATGTTTGTGGAGTGTTTCATATGTAATCTCCATGACAGCAAATCCGTGTAGGCTTTATCCATCGCTGCATCCCCAAGTGTTTGTAGGGAGGTTGCTCAGTAATTATTTTGTAATGAAATGGTGATGAAAGAGAAATATAAATATTTATAGCCATGTCAGTTTTTTGTTTTTTTTTTCCTTATGAGATATGCCATTTCTGCTTTGAGAGAAAAAGAAAGGAAGTGGGGAAAACAAAATCACATATTGAAGACCCAAAATATCTCTTCGGAAATATTTTTCTCATTCAATATTCACATCAACATTTTGTGGAAGTTGTTGTCTTGATTTTCCAGGAAAGTGAGGCAAACAGTACTGAAAGCATGTAACCAAGATTGTACCATTAGAAAAACAGTTAGCCTGAACAGATCTGCTAGGGGAAGTTGTTTGTCTCTTAGAACTTAAGCTAAGGCCACATTCACAAAACTAGCAAGCAATAGGGCATAGTCAGGTCACTTGAGCCATTCCAATTATTCACACCTGTCGCTGAATTAAGTATACAGCCATCTATTCATGCGCAAATTACTTAAAACTTTAATCATAGGTATTTACATTTACTTATATAGTATTAACCTTGAGGACTTTACCTCACTTGCAGAGACCATGGTTTTTGTTGCTAACTGCCTCAGAGCTTTATGTTCTTGCCATAATCACCCTACATAATTTCCTAAAAAATTAAAACCATAGGATAGTCCAGCCAAACGCATCCACTTAATTCCCAGCAAAAACTTCTGATGTGAATTTTTTCCCATCTCCATACCTAAAGAAGACAGATAAAGACAACTTATCATGAAAATTGAAGATTTGTTTGTAACCTGTTCTCTCTCCCATCTGGGTACTGATATGATCCCTCAAAATACTCAGAAGTGAAAGAAATCTCCCAGTTGAATGAAAACAGCACCTTCTCATGTTTTTTCCCTTCAAACTTCTTCAATTCTTTTCTGAAAGGTACCACTCTGCAGTACAGAGAAGATAATGTTCTTCTCATGATCATGAGAAGACACTGTTCTCTTGCTGGTTTTACTCTTCTATCACATTCTTGGTAGGAGACTGGGCCATAGGCTGAAAATGTAGAATCTATTTTATAATCCTTATTGTGGTGCAGTGCAAATGTTGCTATGTGTGCATTCCTCCATGAAGATTACATCTTCTTTGCTTATAATCCTTGAAATCAAGGACCAGACAATGTGCTGAATTGTTTTATTCAACCCCAATAATAATTCATGAGGTGAATGTAGTACGTAAAGGGAATTTTATCTTGATATTGGAGATATAAATCTGAGACTCTCTCATTTATATAATGCTGAGGATTTCGTTTCATCCAAAAGGGACACCATCAGAGTGATGAAAAATAAGGTGTTCTATTTTAGGTTACTTTTAGAAATAACTGATGACTTTAATGACACATCTAGATAGAAGAAAAGCTCCTATATAGAGAAATAGTATATATAGTAAGATGACAATATTGGCTCATTCCAAAAATAAAAATACTGCTGCTCTGGCCCATTTCACACATAGATGTGCTTGGTTTTAAGAATGTTATTGTAAAAATAATTATGTTAATAATAGTAAAAACTCTCAAATACTAAGGACTCTATTCAAATTCAGTATTGCTTTAATCCTCAAAACCATTACTTTCATTGTGTATTATAATTCACATTTTATAGCCAATGAAAATGAAGAACAACAAAAAAGTCACACAACTTGCTTAATATAACATATTTAGTAAATGGTAGAGTTAGAAATTAATCAAGATTCATTTTCTTAATTGATTCATTATTAAGCACTCTTGTATGTGTGCTACAGTTGAAATTATTTTCAGTGTAATGATACATATAATTAATATCTGAGTAAAATTATTTAATACTTCTACATACTAAATTTGAGAAATATCCTATCAAAAGCATTTATTTAATGAAATACAATATTATTAGTATTTGTATTAATTTTAAATATCAAGGCCTCTTATTTCACCTATCATAATTATTTTAACTGGTAAATTCTGTCACCCAACTATATATTACTTTCCTGTCTACAAAAATAGTTGTGTAGTCATTTTTTGTGGCAGCTTAATGGTATTTTTAATAATATCATCATTATTCATATCATGGAACATGATTAAACAAATCTGATATAGCTTAGATGGTAATATAATTGATATTTTCTGTATAATAAATTGTTTTGAAAAATTATTCCTAAGCCTAAAATGAATCAATATGTAATTCATATATTTAAATTAATTAAGATTATAATAATCTATTATTATAAATATATGTAAACAGAATAATAATATATGAATATACATTATATGCATATAAATACATTAAAATACATATAAATATAATAAATATATCATATACATTACTAACATATTATTAAGTCTATAATAGATTTATTTTTGACAGAATATACATTTTAATAATATAACTTCATGTCCTAGGTTTATCTAATCATCCCTAGTTGTTTTTTTCCAGTACTTGGAAACATGGAAAATTATATTTGAGATATTTAGATAAGATATTTAAAATATGAAGTCTATGTGTAGAATTAATCACATTTCATATATTAATAAGACAAAAGGCAAGAATAATGATTTCTGAAGACGAAAGTTTGGCTTCTTCCCATGTACTTTTCTTATGAAATAGCTAACTATATAGTTATTGCAAACAATGTAAAACAGCATTTTTTTATCTTCACATGTAAGTTGCATATATAAACAAATACAAACATGAAAGCTTCTAATTATTAATAAAACTATCTTGAAGAAAATCTTAACTTTTGTTTGACCCAGTTGTTTCCCAGGATTACTAATATTTTTTTTTCTTATTTTAATACCTTTCATACTCCATCATTTGAAGAGATGATAGAGGAAAAGCAGAAAGAGATATGTTGGCTGGTTAGCTTTTAAGAACAATAAAACTCATTTACAGACTTAAGTTGATAATTTTTGTATCCAAAATGATTTTATAAAATGTCTTTTCAAGGAACTCAATGGTCCAGAGATATATTTCAGAAGTTCTCAGTCAGTTAAAGGACCATTGAAGTCATTTACCTTACTTGTTCTTATCTTTTATCTGAATACACACATATCATGACAGAAGGGTGCATACAGCACTTTCCAAATCATGCTCACATAAAGGGGAAAAAACATAATTATTCCATGCATTCATATAACAAGGAGGCTATATATAAATTTTATACTATTCCCAGAATAACAAAATAAAGCACAGATGTCTCATCCACCCAACTAGATTTTAGAAGAATTGCTGCTGTTTGGGAGGCTGATCATATACTATTAATATCTTTTTGCAGAATTTTAAAATTTGTATTGAGAAAGATGTATATATATATATATTTAGAAAAAATATTTATTTAAAATGAAAAGAAATGTCAATGAACTGCCCCATATTACCATATAATCTAAAGTTACCTAAAAATATATTTACTTTGGCAAAAATATCAAATCAGACATTAACCTTTATACAAAAAGAACTTCATAGGCAGAACTTCCTTTGGCATCTGTTGCACTGTATGTGCAACACTAGTTACAGTATTAGTGGTGAGAGAATTGATAGGAGTTTTAGAAAGTGATCCATGAATAGCATTTTCTTGTGTTAAAGTACCCATATGTAACCCAACTGAGGTTTTTTTTAGGTCTTCATCAATTTTCTGGCCATGAATGTATAGAATTATTTTCCATGGTATAAATATGTTATAGCTTGTCTACCCATGATGCATTCATCTTCCATTTAACAAATACATACTTTACTGGGGAATTAGTGCTCCCCCAATGCATGTGGTTCTTGTGGGTTTCCAGTCATAGTGTTATATAAAAAGGTTCAAAATGATGAGCATATGATTTATGAGGTCAGTGAAGTCCCAGGTCCCATGAATGTATAAATCCAGGGACTGAAGCGTCTGTGTGCTCAGTCATCTGAAAGAAGCTTTAGTAAAAAAGTTTTTAAGCTTGCTGACATTCCTGAATTTCCTTAGCTCTTTCTTGGACTGGATCTTGTTTTGCTATTCCACAATTACTGTAAGCTAATCAGAATCCTTCAAGTAGGTCCTTTTTTCTTGCTTTAATTAGTTTTAACTAGTTTCTGTTGTTTTAAGCAAATTATGTGATGCACTTTGTCAATATAGAAAAATCGCGCTGACTCTGATAATTCATTAATCAGAGCTTCAAAATTTAATTTCACTGGCCTGAGTAAATGCAACTTTAAAGAGAGAGAGTTGGGGCAGGAGAAACCTGCAGGATTGGTTGGATGTGGTAAATGCAGGTTTCTAAGAACCTGTAAAAGAGAACCTAGTAAAATTAAATTGGCAACAATTGTTTGTGGCATGAGTTTGTATTTAAGTTCAGTATTGCCTGACGGCAGTGATGACTGGTGAAAAGAGATAATCATTTTCTGCAATATTGCTACATATTTCTCTCAAGTTCACTGTGAAGATATTGTAGAACTGTTTGTGGGTAAAACTGCAGTATTTCCAGAATCTCTCACCTAGCCTTAGTGCATCTCCATATCAATATGTGATTGATTCCAAGGGGTGGAGAGAAGTAGTCCATCTCCCTATCAATAGGTGATTGCAAGGGGGAGCAAGGGCACACTTGGACCGGAGAGGTTCGGTGGCGTCCCTTGGCAGCCAGGTTGCGAGACATGGGCGAGCAGAAGTAAACAAACGCTTATAAGCAATAAATGGGTTTCTCCCACTTTATTTCTCCCTTTGCCGACTTCAGCTTCAAAGGTTATATGCCCCGGAACATATTTGCCCCCTGTAGTTACACTGTTCTTTGTGTATCTCCAGAGTTTTATTTACAATTGGTTGGATAATAACATTCACAGTTTAGTGCTGTAGCAGTTTAGTGCTGTAGACAGAATGACCTACAGAATATATAAACTACCTGTACCCAAGCCTGTTTCTCCCCTTGACACTTCCCATCAGGCTTTAGTTCAGTGGTATGCATAGGTGGGGATATTTGAGTGACCATTTTCCGGATTTGCCTGTGACATTCCTGGTTTTATGCTATAGTCCTGGTTTCATTATTAATGTTATTGTTATTAAAAATGTCCAGGTGTAGATGAGGAATTATGTACTTACCTTACTGTCAGACGGTTAACATTGATGTATGAAGGTTGATACAACTTGTTTGGGGAGGATGAGACATGTACCACAGAGTTAGTATTAGAATTACTCAAAAGCCAAAGATCCCCAAGTGAGGAAAAGTAAATTAAAGTTTATAAGTTAAAAATGTTTAACTTCAAATGTAAACTTTCAAATATATTTTCCTAGTGAAAGTATAAACTGAATAATATTCACATGAACAACTGGAGACACTACATACAGCATTGAAAAGAAAACAGCATCGTGTGTGTGTGTGTGTGTGAGAGAGAGAGAGAGAGAGAGAGAGAGAGAGAGAAATATAATCAGAATAACTATTAATATGTTCTGGGAAAAAAACCTAAACTTTTATGTCCTTCTGCTGATGACCATTTAGTGATGTATTATGTCAGGAGCAGGTACTCTTGCTGCCTGACTGAAAAAAAAAATGTTCATGCAGGCATACATGTGAATTATGCATGCATGCAAAACCATATTTCTTCAGCTATTGATATCAGATAAAAATAGATATTTGTCCACCGTTAATTTTAGAATTACACTGTTAATTAATGTGATGATTTTAGATTATTTTTGGCATGCTTCTTTATAATAAGCATCACATATAAACAATTCTAGATAGATTTTCTTTTTCTCATAAAAAAATAGGAAGGTACATTATATAAATTTGCTTATTGTGCATAACTGGAATCAAGTAGTTTTAGTGCCTACACTTAACTTCATATCTTAATTATGTCACTGTGCCTCTGGCATTTTATGGTGAAGAGTTATGGGAATACAATACCTGTCTTGCTCACACAATTTATGCACTTTTAAAAATTTAAATACCTTAAAGGAGGTAAATCTTACTTGTTTAATTATTCAAAAATAACATGTTGATCAAATATGTTTTCTCCATTTATTACCTACTGAGAAAGCTCACAAAACTCCTGAATTTAAAAATAAACAACTTGAATATTTAAAATGTGTTCTTTGAACTGCTAAATTTTTCTAATATTAATTGGGCATGCTGACTTTCAGCATAGGGCAATACTTGGTTTCCACAAAGTTTCTACCTGACCTAAGAACACTTGTAGACATGACTGTTTTCTGAAAATATTCCCTCACAAATTACAGGATGTTGAATGAAAACAAATGTAGAGAGAAACACATAAAGAGGAATAAGCAAATTGAAAGTAAAGAATGGAACCACATGCTCCATATTAGAGGACAGATCTCTATAGTAGCTGGAGGTAGTCAGTAACTTTGCTTCTGTTTCTCAGTATGGAAGAACACATCTGGTACTGGCACCCCCTGCCTGTCCCCAGACTCATACACAAGCTGGTCTCTGACATTCACTCAAGAAGAACTGTTTTGATAAGTTTTCTGTGTTGAAGTTTCTAAAGAGTGAAGTGTGCTACTTTATTTCCTCACACTCTTTTCATTTTAGAGTTAGAACTAGGGATTAAGAAGCACTAGGCAACCAAAAAGATTTTAGGGTTTGATGTTTTTAAAGATATTGTTATTTAAAGTGAATGTATTTATAAACTATGTAATGGATCAAATTTCTTGTGTATTGTTGGGCATTTATATTGTCTGGTCATTTATTATAAGTTTTAAAAAATGTATAACATCTACATTACAAGGTTTGTTTTAATTTTCACATAATTTCAAACTTACAGGCAAGTTGCATAAGCAACACAAAGAAATCCCAGATACCCTTCACCCAGATTCCACAAACATTAACATATTAATACATTGATTTTTTTTGCTATCCTTAAGTTAATACACAATCCCTTAACTGCAAGATGATGATGACCTTTTACTTTTAAGTACATCAATTAATTATTTCTTAACAATGGATATGTATTTTATTATATTACCATAGTAAAATTATCAAAATCAGGAAATGTACATTAATGTAATTCTATTATGTAATCTACTGACTTTATTCAAACTGCACCAATTAACCTAATAATATTCTGTAAGTAGAAGAAATCTAACATCATGCATTACCTTTATTTATCATGACTTATATGTCCCATTCATCTGGCCAACTTGCCAAGATCTTTATGTCATGACTGTTTTCTATGAGTGCAGGCCAGGGCTTCTGTAGATCATCTCTCAGTGTGTGTAATACTGTCACCTGATTAGATTCATGTTATGTATTTTTGGCAGGAATACTGCAGAAGTGATGCTGTGTCCTCAGTGATTTATAACTGTACACAGATATTATTTAGTAGTCTGTGTTAACTTGGATGATTTTAAGATGGTGTCCAGCTTTCTCCACTGTGACTTACTATTTTATCTTTCTCTATTCATAGTTACTGTAAGGAGATATGTTGAGACATATCTGTCCCACCACTTTAGCATCCATTGTTGTTTCTTGCCTAAATCCATTATTGTGATATAAAATTCCAAAGTACTTGGAAATTCTTGGCTTTCTATTTTATTGCAAAGGCCTATCTTGTGTATGCATGTGCCCAAAGCACACTGTTTTAATTGTAAAGGCTTCATAGTGTGTTTTATTATCTGATATTTGGAGTCATTTCTCATAGACTTTATGTGTGTGTATGTGTGGTTTGATGTAGCGTGTTTTCCTGGTGATTCTTCAATATCGAGATTTCCATATGAAGTTTTGCATCAAATTTTCTACTTCTATAAAAATGGATGTTAGGGTTCACATTGGATTACATTTAATTTATGAATTAATTTAAGGAGAACTGAATTCTCTATTATACTGACATGTTTAAGAATAACACATGTCTTTCTACTTGACTGTTTAGTATCATTGAGAAGTATTTTGAAATTTTACACATATGTATAGTAAAATTTTGCATATTTTCTGTTAAATTTACTCTTAGATTCTTATCTTTTTGTTTTAAGTGTTTTTTTTCCACATTCACTATATCTACTCTTATGTACGTGGAGGTTACTGATTTGCTATTAGCTACTGAGAAAGACTGTAAAACCCCTGGATTAAAAATTGCAATATTGAATATTTAAAGTTTGCCCATTCAGTATTCTAGGTTTTTTCTTTTTTTTTTTTTTTTTGACTTTGGGCATTTACCACTATTTTAAATATAAAAATATTTAGTTTCACAAGCTATCTATCCAAAGAGCATTTGTAGACATGACTATCTCAGACTGTTATCTGAAGATGTATAGACTTTGTCCTGATTTTCCCTCATAACTTGCAGGAAAGTAGAGTGAATGCAGCACACTGCCCTTGGGCGGCATTACAGCTGAACTCAGGGTGGCCTTGCAACACAGTCATGTGTGAATACAATCTCACTAGACCCACCCTCTGGAGTGAAGTATTTTGGCTGGGAATTCACTTCGGATATTCACATCTTGGCCTTTTACTTTTGTATTACTTTTATTGTTTGAATTAATTTTATCATTGTTTATCTGAGATCTTTTGGTATTTTCTATGTGTAGATGATACCTGCTGCATCCTCTACATATAGGAACATGTTATTTCTTGTCTTCTAACTCTTCTTCTAATTGGTTTTTCCTACTTAACTGAATAACAATGGACATATTGGATGCCTTGACTTGTTTCAGATATTAATGGAAATGCCCCCTGCTTTCCAATAAAAGTAAGCTAGTGTGTTTAGTATTAAGATATGTTTACATACAATCACTTTAGGAAACTTTTTTTTCATTCCCACTCTCTTGTATTATTTTTAAATTAGAAATGAGTGTTAAAGTTCATCTAAAGCTTTTTTAGTATCCCCGGAGATATTTATATGACTTTTCCTTTAAGCATTAGTATAGGGTATCATGTTAATACAGTTATATTATATAAACAGATTTCCTAATACTGAAACAACTTTGAATTCTGGGGATAATTTTTACTTGATCTTCACATAGAATTTTTCTTACTGTGGTACTAGATTCTATTATTTAAATTATACATGCAATTTTTATCACAGTATTTGTGGTATTAGTCTAAAATTTTTCTTTCTCTTTCTTTCTCCCCTCCTTCCTTTCTTTCTTTCTTTTTCTACTGTCTTTACCAGGTAGCAATGTTGTATTTAAAATAATTTGTGATATGCTGAAACCACCTTCCCTTTGGGGTTTGTAGATTCCTTGGTTGTTTTGCTTTTTTTCTGTAATTGTTTCTTAATAACACCTCCAAGGAAAATTCATGAGTTGACATTTTCTGTCTTTAATGTGGTTAATTTTGGAAAACTGTATTGCCCTAGTGTTAGGGGAGGTTGTTGTGTATTTTCCTCAGTCCTTGTCCCCAATGCACAAAGAATTGAAGGGCAGAGACACAGTAGTGAAGCAAAGTAAAAGTTTTATTTAAGTTACTTAGAGAAAAAGTGCAGGAGACCTCAGAGAGATAGCAGCACCCTGAAAGGTTGGAAAGAGAGAGTTTAAAGTTAAAAGGTTATGCACTTAGTGCTGATGGCCTCAGAGAGAAGAGCTCCTCGAAAGGTTGGGGGTTCCAAGGATTCTTCAGGAATGTGACTAAGGGCTGGGTGTGCAGACTTGTTAAGTAGTCTTTGAATACTTAGAATTAACTTAACACAAGGAACTTCCTGCTCTGATTTCTCCCAGTGATACCAGAGTCTTGGTCTGGGAGCATATCAAACAAGACTGCCTGCCCAGCCCACAAGGTGGGCCGAATTATTGTCTGTTTGCTAAAGAGTAAGTTAAGAATCTTACTTCTTAATTTCTTGGGTATTAAAATGCAGTCTTATTTGTAAGATGGAATCCTTCCTGCCTGTTACTGTGTTGTTTATGGCTGGGCTTGCTTCCCATTATTAATTGCCCAGATTGCAAACTACTCGATTAGGGCTGAAGGAGAAAAAAACAGCATATAGGTAAAGTTAAAAAAATAAGCTGGGCCTACATGATTAACACAATAAAGCCATGGGCTATACTGAGGTGCCCTCCTTTATCTGGGGAGTATTCAAACATTCCAGGCCAAGTTGCTCCTGGCTTTTTGAGCTTTTAATTGATTAACTCTGGGTTTTTTTTAGTGGGCTTTTCCTGGCCTTATTCTCTTTCTACCCTGCTCATACCTATTTTCCTGCCTTAACACTAGACTTTCCATTTCTTCTCAGTTTTCCTATTTATTTACAAAAAGTTCTCATAATTTTTGTAAAATGTATTTTGTTGCAATGGTTATTTTCCTTTCAGAATCTTGTGTCATGTATTTTTTGTCTATTTTCCCTTTTGTTCCTTAACTGATTTTTTTTTTGCAACATATCTGTTCGTTAATCAGGATCTACGAACACATTTGATGGAAAGGAACAGGAATTGTCCAAATTTCTTGAACTTTAAAATGGAGGAAATAAATAAGAATTTGAGAATGCTTCCCCTGGAAAATGGGTGAGTGTTTTATTTCCCTGAGAAAGGACATATGCAGATATTTGTTGGCCAAACTGATGTCCTGGGTTAGGAATTGATAGCTGAGTTGAAACATCCATTTATTGTCTCTATCCATTATGGTCTTCTGTAAAAATGGAAATGTCAATGGTTAAATCATCATATCATCACATAAAAGAAAACTGCATTTCTAAGTTCCCTTGCAGCAAAATTTAGCGAATGGCTAATGATGAGCAATGTGTACAAATTCTTGGATGTGTCCACAAGGGAGAAAATACATTTTTAGGTCTTTTCTCCTTTACTCTCCATCTTCATGTTGGCCAGACTTTGGAAAGTGTGTCTGGAGCAGCCATTTTAGACCCCTGAGGTGATCTTATGAATGGGGTTTATGCACAGGGGAGCAAGTAAAGATAAACGGTTTCTTGTTCTCTGAAGCAATTCATGCCACAGTATGCATGGAGAAATAATGCGTATCATCCTATGCTTTGGGCTGTTTTGAACTTTAATAAATGGAATAATAATGGATATTATTTTGAATCTAGTTTCTTTTGCTTAACAGTATGCTTGTTCATTGCATACGTTTTGGAATATAACAATGCTTTGCTTGTTTATAACCTTCTCTATTGTATGATTCACCACAGTTTATTTAGCTATACTGCTGATGAACACTTGATCTTCGATTTGTTTTTACCTTGCAGTTAATGCTGTTATGAAGATTTTCTTACATTTGTCTTTTGGTATTCTGTGTGTGTGGCAGTGTCTGTGCACTTGACAGATATATAGATAAAGCTATGTGGGTATAATGAGTGAGTGATAGCATATATAGTAGGATAACAGTATGCAAAGTAAAAGCTGTTTTCATAAATGAACTGCCTATTTGAATACTTTTGTGAAATTCCTAATAATACTTTTGCCCATTTTTCCTCTTACCTCTCTTCCATTTCTTTTTTATTTGATTTGAAGATGTTATTTATATATTCTGGATATGAGTCCTTTGTTGGTTATATGCATATCAAATAATATTTTCCAGTTTTTGGCTTGATTGTTTCCCATGGTAATAGTAATTTTAATGAATTGAAGTTCATTATTTTAACATAATCTGAACTATCAGTATGTTCCTTAATGGATAAAATTTGGTGTGTTTAAAGAAATTATATAATGCAAGTTTTTGCAATCTTCCACAACCCTTGTTATTTTTAACTTTTCCTTTGAATCTGCAATCCACCTGTGACTTCCCTTGGGAAATGTGATCAGGGTTATGACATGTTATGCAGTAAGGATTATATTTTGAATAACAAGGATATTCAATTGACACAAGACCATTTCTTGAAGAGTCCATCTTTTCCTACTCAAAGGTATATATATATATGCTGCTCCAAAGTATGCCACTTTGGCATATTGATTATTTTGAAATTATAATTACTTAAGAAACAACCCAAGAAGGACACTCTGACCCTCCTTTTTCCCCTGAAAGCGGGAAATAAACCCCCCTGTGAAGGGTGCCCTCCCTGCCCCTGGAGGGTAGAAGGGCATCCTTGTCTCCTGATACAGGGAATTCAGGCCTGAGGTGCCTACAGAAGCAAACTTTGTTACTTCGTCCTTAATTTGATACCTCAAGCCCAAATCCTTTTGTCAAATCTTCACAAATAATTTTTTTAAAGCATAAAATCTGCTTACTTTGAGTGACTTCTTTGAGTCTTGTATTTCAGTGAACTACTGTATGTACGCAACTTCTTTTTCCTCCTGTTAATCTCTTTTGTCCATGTGAATATAATTATTTGGCCAGCCAAAGAACCTAGAGGGGAAGAAGGGAAAAGTCATTGTGGGTAAAATTGCAACATTTCCTGAATCTCTCGCTAGGCCTTAGCGCATCTCCATATCAGTAGGTGTTTCCAAGGGGTGGAGAGAAGTGCTCCATCTCCATATCAATAGGTAATTACAAGAGAGATCAAGGGCATATCTGGTTGGAGAGGTTGGGTGGGGGCCTGGCTTTTAGCAGCCAGGTCCCTAGAGACCCAGGGGAGCCGAAGTGAACGGCTGCTTGTAAGCAATAAAAAATGGGCTTCTCCCACTCTGCTTCTATCTCTGACTGATGTCGGTTCAAAGGTGTTTTGCCCCAGACTGGGAGAATATATTCCCCCTGGAGTTACAGTCATCTTCCCGTACAGTTTAGGTGTCCAACACGGGGCTCTTCACTGGCCAGAGGCTGCTGGTTCCAGGGCTACTGCAGCAGAGAGATCCTCAGGCACTGACAAGAGCTGGCAGAAGGTAAGAATTTTTGCCGTGTCCGTCTGCTGGATCTCTGCCTGTGGAGTCCAGTGGAAGCCAGTGATGACAGGCCTTTTCTCTTCTTAATCTAACAGTAGAAAATACTTGTGTGAACTAATTCCTTGAGTATAGTGACTTTGGTAAAGCCTTGTTATAAGTACTCTTGTTCTCTGTTGAACCCCTCCCCTCAAATATGTCAATGTTTCCTCTGTCTCTGTCTTTTGTGCCATCTATCATAAGTAAGAAGCCACAGGGGAAAGAAAACCCAGGCGTAAATCCTGTAAGCCTGTTGCTCAAGCTGGCCTGGCAGACTGGTGAGTTCCCGGTTCTCTCCAGGCCGGCATCTGCCTCTGGCTGTGCTCGCTTCCCCAGGGAGACTGTCTTCAGGCCTCCAAGTCCTTGAACGGCCCTCACTGTCTCACCCTTTGTTACTTAGTTCTAAAAAAGCCCCATTATGGATAGCATTTCCCTGGTGTCACAGATCAGTGTGTTTATGACTGGATGCATCCATGTTCCCATGAGTAACCAGGGAGATACCCTTTCACTACACATTTCTTACCGCCTATGACAACAAAGGTCTTTGCTTTCTTAGGCTAAGTCTGGGAATGAACTTTAGATCCTAGAGGCTGCATCCTCTGCACCTAATCCTAGGGACACCCTGTGCATCCCTGGGAAATTACCTTCAGGTATTTCATAAAATGACTTAATAGACTGAGTATTAGAATAAGTATACTAATGGAGATCCCACTCATCAATAGCCAGACGATGGAACTTCTGAATTGCAGAAGTATATTTGAAAATTTTTTAGAGAGCTCTCCTCTTAAACAGTTGTCTGATTGTGATCTCTGGGAGGATGAAATTGAAAAGGAGTCACAGAGGAGTATGACAGCTGGCCTCAGGGGCTCTCTTACCAAGAAGAAAGAGCAGAATTAGACTTGGAACAAAATGTAAGACCACATCTCCACCTTCTTATATACCCCTTTCCCCCCAGCTCCCTCTCTCTGACCATCCAGAAGATCCTTTAGATCTCTGGGCCCCGAGCCTAAATCTCCTTTGTCAAAATCTAGCTCTCACTTCTTAAAAAATTACCTTACTCCCAAAACTCCAATTCTCTAGGAAATCCCTGTAAAAAGGCACGGCTATCTGTCTGAACATCCATTTGTGTACAAGATTCACAAAAAGCACTCCAGCCTGACCTCCAGGACTGGGTATACAGTTAATTAAATAAATGCTGAATGTCAGGAAGTGAATTTAGCAAAAGAACCTGGAGCAGGTGTTAAATCCCCCTGTACTGTCGCTTATAGCTCCTCCTACTTCCCAGGGCTCTGTAATCAGGCCCTGCCAGCTCCCTGTCCTCCCATGCAATCAATGCCCTTTGTGGACATATCCGGGACCCCCACCACACTTTTGTGTCCCTTGGAGAGCAGCAGATCTTTTAAATTATAAAGCCCTTTTGCCTCCACTTTCAGAAGATTTTACCAAATTTAGAGAGAAATTAGAAAGATTAATAGCCATTTATAAGCCCATTCAGAGACCCAGACTGGCTGCTAATGGGTGACCTTCCCATCCTTGATTATACTGTAGTTATCAGACAAGCCAAACAGCCTCCAGGAAAACAAAAACTCTCAGGGAGGAAACAGATGGCCAGAAATTGTCTCAGGCCCTCCTGCAAATGGCCAGGAAATGGCTCGGCTGGAGGCTGATATACAAGGGCTCATGGGAACCGCAGTAGAGGCTTTCTCCCCTGAAGTGAATTGGTCTAGGTTTGAATTGTACACTCAGAAGTATCCAAAGGCCTTCATTGAACACTTCATACAGACTTTTCAAGGGCATACTGCACTAAATCCTGAAGCTCCAGACCATGGAAATCTTTCGATTTCTGCCTTAGTAGGAAATTTTATTCCTGACATAAAAAGACAAATTCAAAATAGTGTAGTTGGGTGTGCCCGCCAGCCTCAAAGTGTCATAATAAATGCAGCTATGCAATTCTTTGAAAATAGCTTGCAGGAAGACAGGGGAAAAAAAGAGTTGAAATCAACAATCTTGCTCTGCAACTTAGATCTTTAGAGAAACAAAAAAAATTCTGAGAGCAACTTAAAGTCCACTGTAATCATTCCCATTTGCCTCCAGACATTTGTAGATCATATTAAAAAAAAAAAAAAGGCAGGATATTGAAACAATAATTGTCCTGCACTCAGAGAGAAGAAAAACTCCAAAAAAAAAGTACTTCTCTCTGGGTCCCAGCATCCCTGAGGGACTGTTCTTTGCCTCCTTGTGTGGGACAAAGATCCATCACTTGACAGATAGGTCACCATTCTCAGTCACTGCCCAGAATCCCCATTAAACTTAACAGGGAGGATCAGAAACAGATTCCTGACTGACACTGGTGTGATTTTCTCTACCATCAGCCATCCACCGTCTCAGAGCATTTCACTCTTCCCGTGACCTCTAATTCTATTCAAGCTGTTGGATTCTCTAGGACCTGTTTCATTCCCGTGTCTCAGCACACCCCAATATCCTTAGGCCCCCTTAACACCTATCATTCTTTTCTGTTTCCGAGCTCCTCACCATACACCTTCTTGGCAGATATTTGTTATGTACATTTTAGCTGCTATAAAATGTAAGGAGAGAGAGGCCTTTTTATTTCCCTGCCCTCAGACCAAACCCCAAGTTTCATACTTTTCCTTCTAGAAATCATCTTGATTTAAATTCTGAAAAAGATGAATCTTTAAAAGATGTCCCAGTTATTCTCTGAACCACACATACAAGTAAGTTAGATTCTTGCTAAACACAGAGCTTATATATATTACTCAGAATAAACAAGTCTCCATCAGTAGCCCAGTCCCTTTCTCCAGACATGCAGAGCAAGGATAGACTCTTAGAACAGGGTGTACTTATCTTTATTTGCTCACACTGTTAACACTCCAGTCTTGCCAGTAAAGAAGGTAACTTTGACTCAGATGGAAACCAAATCTATTAATTCATACAAGTCCTAAGAGCCATAAACTCTGGTAATTCCTCGCCACCCATTGTCCCTAATCCACTACTATTCTTACCTTGTTACTGCTGATGCAGCTTGGTTTACAGTAACTGACCACTGCTCAGCTTTCTCTTCAATCCATTGCATCCTAACTCATAATTTATCTTTATATGTAGAGGAAGACAGTTTACATGCCCTGGAATACCTCAGGCACATTGTGAGCCACCCTCAATATTTCCTTAGGTCCTTAAAGCTGACTTAAGGATTCACAGCCTTTACCCAAGGCAGGACATTTTACAGACCCTCATTCCCCTAAAGGCACGGCTTGAATGAAGCTATAAAGCTCTCCAATCTAAACTTCAGTGGGTGCAAACAACCGTGACTTGCTTAGGACATGAGGTATCTCAGGTCATTCAAAAGCTCACCCCACAGTGCCCTGAGTGAATTCTGTCCATCCCTCTCCCTACAGTGCAAACAGTTACAGACATTTCTAGTAGCAGCTGACTACTGCCACCAGGGGATCCTAACCTTGCTCTTCTTACTAAACCCCAGAGCCCATTCCCTGGCCCTCAGAGGCTTTAACCTCCTTTGAAGCCTTAGTTTTAATATTGTCTATACCCCTGGCTCTCAGCGTACCTAATTCTGACAAACCTTTCTACTCTACTGCCATGAAAATAATGGGATTGCCGCAGGCATTCTAGGTCAGCCTTCTGCCTCTCACATGCATCCTGTAGCATATTTCTGATGCTAGTTTGACCCTGTGGCATCAGGTATGCCCCATGCTTGCGTGCAGTGGCAACGGATGCCACCTTGCTTCACAGAGCAAGTCCTCATGCTTAGACTCCCCTACTTAGCTGTATGTTCCCCACGCTGTGCCTGTTCACAGACACAGTGACTGATCTACGCAGTGACAGATCACCATTAGCAGTAATTCACCACCTTACATCACTGGACACTTTAAATGCAGCTGCTTTACTATCCTTCCCTGGTGTTAAGGGCTGACTTTTCAATAAGCAAAGCCTAGAACTTGTAAGGATAGATAAGAGATCTGCAAGGGGTAAAAAAGAGCATAGATTTGAATGAGAATGAACAAACAGAAAAGAACAGTGGGGAACATTTCCCAACAGCTCATTAGACCAGTTTCCCAAGCCTGTTGATAGGTCAGTCCAATTAAATGTCTGTACTTCATTTATCAGAGAGAAAGTAATCTTTTTTTTTTTTTAATGAACCTAAGTGAGACACTGTCCCATTTGATTTACAAAAGCAGCATTTTTCACCAAAGATTTTGGAGCACCACAGCCTTAAGTTCAAGTAGTGGTGTTGAATTCTCATTCTATTACCATGGAAAAATCTAAGATTGCCTCTTCCAGTTCATGAGTTCCACAGCTGGGGACCGCAACACTGACAAGAACTTGGAGCAGTGATGTGCAATTGATTTTCTGTGATTTCTCATCTAATACGTTTAGGTGACATGGCCCTATTAAGAGAACCCAAGTTCAAAATTTGGCTGACATTTAAGGGGCAGCAGTATTTGGTGATGGTTTTCACCAATACTGTCATTGATTTGGAAATGACCCGACCATTTAAGGTTCCTCAAACCATTTGTCAAGGCAAAAAAAAGTGATTACCGTGTTACGTGGTTAATCTTAGTGATCAGGAGGAATATAGTTGGTAGTTCTCTAAGAGAAAAGCATATCTGAGAAAATCGTACTTAATTCCATAATCAGGGGGATAAAAGAAAGATTCTGTTGTGCTTGGCTAGTGCAAACCCCCCAACCCCTGTTACCTACACTTGAAGAGGTAGAAAGATCTTCTTTTCCATTAGAATATTTCTAGAGTGTTTTTGTACAGGCTGCCTTGGTGTTTGGAACTACTCTTTTTTAAACACAAATCAACGTGTTTATTTACTTCGCACTGTACTATGTGTATCCGATATTTGCAGGTATGAATCTGAGTATGATTATAATAAGTGCCTGTCTGCATTTTTATGTAAATTAGAATGCTATTCATTTCCAATCCTGTTTATCTTTCATAATTAGAGTTTTTTTTTTTACTCCAAATAACTTAAAATATTTACTTGGATTTTGGATTAAATTGGTTGACCAATGACTAAGGTTCCTGTTCATTAAACAAGATGTATTTTGTTATTATAAGGTGGATTCCTTCATATCTTCAAATGTGAACATCTTAAACTCTTGTTAAATGGAAGGGTGGGTGATATTTCTTGTAAGAGAGACAGAAAGGAAGTTTTATTTTTGGAAGTTGGATTGCATTATCTCAGCACTCATTGTCATCCCAATGGCACAAAATACTTCAAAATGTGATTCAGGCAATAATTATATTTTGTTTTTGAAGTTCTGTTATCTCTAGATTGGATATATTTCTCTGTACTTATAACTTATTTATAGTAATACTTATTATAAACTGTATTTATAAATTGAAGAAATGAGAGAGACTTTGACTTTCTAGAGTCTTGCACAGTAGCAGATATCTTGTGGTCATGTGGTAAATGTTTTTATAAACTGAAACAATGAATTTATTTCTGCAGAGTTGCAAAAGTGTACATCCTTGTGACCATTTGCCCTTGCAGAGAAAGTGAAGCTTTTTTAATGCTTTTAACTTAGCTTAGCTTCCTGGTGGTTCCTTCATTTGATCACTTGATAAATATCTACTTACTGAGTGCTACAGTATACCAGACATTTCTGTTCTATAGCAGGGAAAGGCAATCTATGAGATAAACAATAGAGAAATATGAGTATTTTAGACTGAGATAAGTACTGAAGACAAAATAAATTTGTAAAAAGTAGGTGATGAAGAAGGAAATTTTTATATAGACTGTCCACTATAAATTTAAATTACAACCTAAAGGAAGTGAGTGAATGACCTGTGTCTGCGGGGAGTAGGCTTGGCCACAGGAAGGACAAGCTCAGAGGCCCTGAGAAGGAAGAACATTTAGCAAGTTCAGGAAAAGCTGCTGAGGCGTGGGGCCACAGCAATGTGGGAAACACAGAGTCAAATAAGTAACGGGTATCCTATCTCCTGCTAGGGGGTTTTGAACAGGAAAGTACCTGACCTGATTTGGATTTATTTTTCTGGCTTTATGAGGTGTAACTGACAAAATTGTATAACTTTAAGGTACACACATGATGTGATATATATGGTGAAATGATTACCACAATCAAGTTAATTAACATAACCATCACAAAGTTACTGATTTCTTGTGTCTGGTTCCAACACTTAAGATCAACCCTGAGCAAATCCTAATTACACAATATGTATGATTGACTCAGTTACTGTGTTGCACATCAGATCTGTAGCACGTAGTCATGCTGCACCACCCAGACTTTGCACCCTTTCACAGGCATCTTCCTAGTTCCCTCATTCCCTAGCCTCTGGCAGCCACGATTCTCCGCTGCTTTACAAGTTCAATTATTTTTAGATTCTTTATCTACATGAGATCCTGCCGCATTTGTCTTTTTGTATCTGGCTTCTGATATAAATGTAATAGGATTAATCTCTCTTCTGTGTTCAGAGTATGGTGGAAGGAGGCTAAGGGTGGAAACAAGAACAGTTAAGCCATTCAGTGTTCCAGGTGAAAGATGGTGAAAGATGGGGAGACACAGAGGAGGCTGTGAGAGGGGCGAGGTCCACTGTCCACAGCATCAGATGCTCCAATTTACGTGCATTTTCTGTATTCCCTAATTATACCAACACTCCACCCATCGTGATGCTCACAGCACATCATGGCCTTTTCTCATACTCTTCACACAAGAAATACTCAGTTGCTTCTCTCCCCAAATCGTATCAAAGACCTGAAAAACAAATTCTTCCACAAAAGTTTTCTTGATTTCTCTGAAACCTATAGCCAGCCTTCCACGTTACAATTCATTCTGTCAGGTATTGACTTCTAAGCGCCGACCTGCAGGATTCCCAGGAGTATTGCATTGTTTCTAATCTTTGCAGAAGCCCGCCGAAGGGGAGGTGATCCCCCTCCCCACGTATAATGAAATGGGAGACACACAGAGTTTAAGTGATGCTTCAGAAATGGCCCGACTGATAAAGTACAGCACTGGCTTTAACATCTTTAAAGCCAGCTTCATTTTCAAAAATGTTCTTCTTGCCACACAGCTGCCTTCTGTGTAATTTGTACCCTCATGTGTCATAACAGCAGCAGCAATAATCCCTATTAATATGACCCAGCCCTACCAAATGCAGGGGTCACTCACCTTGGAGTTTCTGCCAGCGCACCATGAAAAGGAGCTAACTTTGGTATGTATTTTGATGACTTTCAAGTAGATGATTTTCCTCCTAAAAACCCCTAAACTCTTCTGTTTCTATCCAGTACTGTAACTATGTGTTCATCTCTACCGTAGCCAGTTTTTCCTCCTATATTTTAAATGAGCTGTTTCAGAAATACAAAGTAATTTAAAATGTCTGCTAGAGATAACTTTGATTTAACTTTGAACAAGTTAAATAATTAAAAATTACAAAATTAGCCTGCTGTGTAATATTAAACCCTTTCTCCACTGCTTAAACTAGGATTTAAATTACTGTGTATGATTAAGATTACATTTTAGGACTTGATCATATCAATTGTATATCACACTTTGAAAGCTTTATTTATGATTCACACGTAAAGTCACTGTTATGATACTATCATGTAATTATAATGATGATCATTACTATTGTGAGATTATTTTTAAATGAAAGATTCTAGAGATTCTAATTATAAGATATAATTTTTTTCACATTTTTCAGTTTTGCTAATTGTGATATGTAGAAGATATGAAATATAGCTAGGCAGATATTTTTAGAATTGAACTTTTCAAAAGGAGTATAGATAAGAATAAGTTTTTCTAAAAGAATCCCTACTAAAGCCATTTCCTATACTGGAAAAGTATTAAGTAGTTTTTGAGAAATGCTAAAAGCCTCCCAGATTCTACTATAGTTACTAAACTTTAAAATACTGCGTTCCAAAGACCATTTTCATTTTTTTTCTCTGCAAGTATATGTTAACAGAGAACATTTTAAAAATGTATAATAAAATAGAAATATCTTTGAAATGCATATTAATATTTTATTTCTAATCTTATCAAATAATTAAATTTAAAATGAATGTCTCCTTAAGATCATCAGATTTATGGAACATACATATAATTCAACACTGATGAAATTTATCATTAAAAGGGCAATTTTGGTTGGTCATGCCATTTCTTTAATCTGTCTTTCCCAAATTTCATTAACTCTCTTGGCATTGAGAAAACCTTATACAAAGTTCTGAAGAACCGAGAAAGCTTTATATTCCTTATATATTTTTAAAATTTTAAATGAAGAAGCCATAGAAGAGACCTCATTAGGTTTTTCTCTATTTTGATTTTGTCTAAAATTTCAGCTTAAGTTTAAAATGTGTGAATCATCACAGATATCTTATACTGATAGTTAATAAAACAATAATATTAACTGTACTATCTAACTAACAGATAAGCTCTTTTTTTCCTTTAGAGGTATGACACTTTGAAGTGTTTGGAACCTAACAGTTAACAGGCAAAAGGCTGACTGCCAGCATTTTTACTACACTTTTTGGTACATTGATGTCTGGAAAATATAGTCCTTGGATTTTTATATATTTTTGTGACCAATCTGCCTCTTCTTTGTAATACTCACAAATAACCAATTGAATATCTATTTAAGTGTTTTCTGTGTCTTATGTCCAAGACACTTCAGTGATATAAGGATCACTGGAGTGTTATAATTGTAGGGTTATGACAGAGGATGCCCACAATTCAGTATAAGGATATATGAAATAATCCTGTACAAATTATTCCACATTCTTTTTTGAAATCAAATGAGCAAATGGGTGGGGGGTAAGTGAAAGAGAAATGCATAGACTTCTTATACAGTACGTATTAAAGAAGAAAGAAAATACGTTTCAAAAAGATTACATGACAAAGAAATCATAGTTGAATAATAAAATGAAAACAAACATCCACTTTACCCTAGTGTTCACTCTCTGTGCTGTGCATTCTGTGGGTTGAGACAAATGTATAATGACATGTATCCATTATTATAATATATCCATAGTATTTTCACTTTCCTAAAATCCTCTGTGCTGGGTCTACCCCCTACCTCCCACCGACCCCAATCCCTGGCAATAACTGTCTCCATAGTTTTGCTTTTTCCAGAATGCCTTATAGTTGGAATCATACAGTAATTAGCCTTTTCTGATTGCATTTAAGTTTCCTCCATGTCTCTTCACGGTTTGATAGCTCCTTTTTTTTTAGCACTGAATTACACTATATTGTGTGGATATAACACAGTTTATGCATTCACATACTGGGGGACACCATGGTTGCCCAAGTTTTGGAAATTTAAATAAAGGTACTATAAAAATTTACATGCAGGTTTTTGTGTGGACTTAAGTTCTCAGTTTTTTTGGGCAAATACCAAAGAGCACAATTGCTGGATCATATAGCAAGAGTGTGTTTAGTTTTTTAAGAAACTGCTCGCCTTCCAAAGTGACTGTACCATTTGCATTCTCACCAGCCATGAATGAGAGTTCCTGCTGCGCTACTTCCTTGCCAGAATTGGTGTTGGCAGTGTTCCGTATTTTGGACATTCTAATAGCTGCGTGGTGGTTTCTCACTCTTATTTTAATTTGCATTTCCTGATGATATGAGATGTGGAGTGTATTTCATATTTGCCATCTGTATATTTTCTTGGGTGAAGTGTCTGTTCCGGTCTTTGGCCCCTTTTAAAATCAGGTTCTTTTTTCATTGTTGAGTTTTAAGAGTTCCTTGTATATTTTGGGTAAGAGTCCTTTATCAGATATTTCTTTTGCAAATATTTTTTTCCCAGTCTGTGGCTTATCTTGTAAATCTTTTGATAATGTCTTTCATGGGGCAGAAGTTTTCAATTTTAATGAAGTCTAGTTTATCATTTATTTCTTTCACAGATCATGTCTTTGGTGTTGTGTCTAAAAAGGCATCACCATACCCAAGATCATGTAGATTTTCTCCAGTGTGATCTCCTAGTAGTTTTATGATTTTGCATTTTACATTTAAGACTATGATCCATTTTGAGTTAATTTATGTGAAAAGTGTAAGTTTTATGTCTAGTTTCTCTTTCTTTCCTTTTAATTTTTCTTTTTCTTTTTTTTTGCATGTGGATGTCCAGTAGTTCCAGCACCATTTGTTGAATAGATTATCCTTGGCCCACTTTTAAAATAAAATTGTCAGTTGTGTTGCTGAATTTCAGAAGTTCTTTATGTATTCTGAATGTTAACCTTTTACCAGATACATGATTTGCAAATATTTTCTCTCATCCTATGGATTGTTTTTTCATTCTCTTGATAGTGTCTCATTGTGCACAACAATTTACTATTTTAATGAAGTCCAATTTATCTATTTTCTTTTGTTCCTTGTGCTTTTGGTGATACAGCCCAGAAATCAGACAAATGCAATGACTTGAAGCTTCTCCTCTGTGTTTCCTTCCAAGTATTTTATAGTTTTAGCTCTTTTGTTTAGGTTTTGATACTGTTTTCAACTATGTTTGTGTATGGTATAAGGTAGGAGTTCATTCAGCTTCATTCTTTTGCATGTGACTACACAGCCTCCCAACACCATCTGTTGAAAGACTGCCCTATCCCCACTGACTGGTCCTCGCAAACTTGTCAAATATCATTTGGCCGTATAGGGACAGTTTACGCAGGGGCTCTCGGTCCTCATTCACTGGTGTCCTTCTTCTTGCCAGTACTACATTGTTTTGATTACTGTAGCTTTTAAGTAAGTTCTGAAATCAAACTGTGAGACCAATAACTTCATTTTTCTTTCCCAAGATTGTTTTGTCTATACGGAGGCCCTTGAAATGCCATATTATTTCTGTAATGTATAATATTAGCAAAATGTATCAACTTGTTCATTTTAAAATTGTATAATTCATTGAGAATTGTGGGTAAAGTGGGGTTCCTATGGCCAGGATCCTCACTGAACTTAAATGTAACTGGCCTGTTGCTATGCTACCGGTTCCACACCTTTAGGCAATAAGACATTATTGTGTTAATGTAAGGAGTTCCGCCCAGAGCTCGGCTGGAGACTGGGTGGCAGGGCTGGAAGGCTGTAGGGGAGCTGAGCAGAGGCTGGAGTGGTGGTAGCGCCGAGGGACTGACCTGCCACCTCGAAATAAAGTTGGGTATAACCTTTTCACCCCAAGAACCCTTTGCTATAAATTTCTTTGGTAACAGTGAATCTATAGCGAACTTGCCTGGAGCTGAAACTCATTTGCAAGACAATTGGCAAAGTCAGCAGGGTTCATTGTTGACCAAGAAAAAAGACAAGGTGCCCTTATGGGAGGGGTGCTTCAGCCGGTTGCCCCTGTGAATGGGGAGACAGTGGATTGTCCCCCAATGGGTATGTGGTCTGAGGTGGCTTGCCTTCTAGAAGACTGGGCCCCACCCCCGGACTGGAGGCAAGTGGAGGTGACACCTGAAGCTGTAGAGCTGGCCCTTCGTATAGTTAAGTAGATCCTTTGAGAAGCAGAGTGCCCGTGAGGCAGCAGGGACTGTGGGTTGGCTGCTTCTCACAGTATTAAAAAGGTCTACAGAAGCGACTCAAGAAATGGCGGCACGAGAACGCAAGCTGCAAACTTCTGAGGATTCCCTGAGGAGGGAAATGGCATTGATGCAAGAGGCGGCACTAGAACGCGAGCTGCAAACTTCTGTGGATTCCCTGAGGAAGGAGATGGCTTTGTTGCGAGAGGAGGCAGCACGGGATCGCCGGCAGCAAGGAGCCATTGGAGACAAGACGGCAGCGCTGCCAGGTGTTCTGAAGGAGGAAGAGGCCATCAAGGAAAAAGACGAACTCCTGAGGGAAGCACAGGCTGAGGTGGTTGGAGAACATCAGCTGGGAAGCATTGAGCTGAAGGTCAGAGACCTTCTAGAGACTGAGGTAGCATTGCTGAGAGGTACACTAGAAAAGGTAAAGGGTGTAGCAGAGGAGGCGCTTGGGGGAGGGGAGAGAAAGGTGCCATCCGCCCCAGTAATGGAGGAGCTGGAGAAAGATGAAGGGGTGGTGCCAGAGGCACTGGTGCCTCCTGTATTGAAAGCACACCCCATGGTTGTAAAGAAAATAAAGACCCAGCAGCTGAAGGTTCCCCAAGGAGAGGAGCAGCGCCCTCCCCAGGTCGTGGAGCACTCTATGGTCCTCCCCTATACTCAGGCTGAGCTGGTGGGTTTGGGCTCCCGGTTTAGGCAGAAGCCCTCAGAGTCAATATCAGCTTGGCTCCTGCGTCTGTGGGACTTAGGGTTGGATGGAATTGTTCAGTCGGTGTCAGAGATGGGAAAATTGTCTTCCCTGACAGTGCAGCCTGCCTTGAGGCAGCGATTACAAAATGCACATCAGACCCCAGGGAGTCACACCCTCCTCGACTGGCTCATGGCTGCACTTCATGCTGTGTGGCCCAATCCGGGTGACCTACCACCCTCTCCTGTTAGATGGCAGACATATGCTGAACTCCAACAGGTGCTACGAGAGCTAGGCATGAGAAATGCCATCTATAATCCAGAGAATTATGGCCCAGATGAAGAGATTTTCACTACTGGGATGAGGAATATTGTACTTCAAATGGCTCCTACATCCCTCTTTGGGTCTCTAGTGGCCATTCTTTCCCCTCACTTAGGGCATCCCATAAGTGAGGTGACACGTACAGTAGCAGACTTAGGAGAGGCTGAAGCCACGAGAATTCAGAAAGAAGTATGACCTGTTGCTCACAAGAAGAATTTACAGGGCCCCATGAAGGTTACAAGGACCCAGATGTGGGTTGATTTAATACGGGCAGGAGCAGATGGAAGGAAATTGGATGGGAAGTCAAATAGGATCTTACTAGAGCTATGGCAACAGCTGAAACCAGAGCAGCATTTCCAGCCATTAAGACCAAAGAGGCAGAGATCAGAGACAGAGCCACGAGTCCAGCCTGTGTGTTTGCAAGACTTCCTGCTAAAAAGTGAGGCAACCTCACTTGAGCCCACACAAGAAGATGATTGGGGAACACGGTTTGACTGAGGGGAAGGTCAGGGTATCTGTCCTGAGGGACCAGGGGGAACCGGAGACCACATGATGGCTGGAATGGACATGCTTTGGACTTGATCTACATGGTGCTTTGAACCTAGCTGAATCCTCTGGCTTGAGGATTATTATAATTTTTGTTACCTGTATCTTAATTTTTATTATCTCGAGTTGTTGTTATCCTCTGCTGCTGTTGTGGAATCTGTTTGCAGTGCTCCAGCTTTCTCACACAGGGACCATTGAAGAAGATGGAAAGCGTGTAGATTGTAAGGCGAGAATCCTGGAGGGGTGGAGTGTGGGTAAAGTGGGGTTCCTATAGCCAGGATCCTCACTGAGCTGAAATATAACTGGCCTGTTGCTATGCTACCGGTTCCACACCTTTAGTCAATAAGACATTATTGTGTTAATGTAAGGAGTTCCGCCCAGAGCTCGGCCGCAGACTGGGTGGCAGGGCTGGAAGGCTGTAGGGGAGCAGAGCAGAGGCTGGAGTGGTGGTAGCGCCGAGGGACTGACCTGCCACCTCGAAATAAAGTTGGGTATAACCTTTTCACCCCAAGAACCCTTTGCTGTAAATTTCTTTGGTCACAGTGAATCTATAGCGAACTTGCCTGGAGCTGAAACTCATTTGCAAGACAATTGTACACATGGCTTATTATACACATATTGTTTTATGGAATTATTTTCTATAAATCACTGAAGAGAAGAAAGGGAGCAAAAGAGAAAGTTGCAGAAAAAATTTTTAAAAATGTTTAGACAATCATGGTAGTTTTGAGCTATATTCCTAAAGCACTTGGTGTACACCACCACTTCTAAGAGTTTTAAAGTCAGGTTACATGGTCAAACTAATATTAAAAAATGCAGATGCTCTTTTTTTCCCTCTTGCAAGTGCACAGGGCACATTACTAATACGGAAGATTCTGAGAACTCTCAAGAGAAAGAGCTGTTTCCTTTTGCTCATTCCAAGCCACCCTAATATGCCCAACAGAGTAACCAAGTGTTTCATAAAATACTATAGTTACCTGGGAAAACTCACTTGTAAAATGAACATTTCAAGAGAGTGTCAAATTATGCAGAGATGTCAAAATGAATATAGATTAAGGAAAGCCATCATGTATGGCAATTGGGAATTCACTGAAATCAGAAGCTGTAGTAGCATGTGGGATTGGAAGACACTATAAGGTTATAAAGGAGAAAGTGGGATATGGTAACAGTAGGTGTGGAACACACAGTTAAAAGAAGGAATGTTTATAACGTGAAGGAGAGAGGCGGATAGGGTTTGTCAATCTTGATTTAACATCTGTGGTTTCAATTGTGTTATAGTTGTGGACCTAAAATTGGATATATTCTTAAGAACAAATTTAAATTTCATAGTCACTACACCTTAAGGAAGATGGAATGGGGGAAAAGAAAAAGAGCTCTTCAATCAATGTCTCTCAAAATGTGATTTTAGTCCCATAAGCCTCAAAATGACCCTAGGGCATGGAACCAAGCCAGCTGCATTTTAGAGAAGTACCCCAGGGTGGAAACAACTTCCTTTTATGGCTCACAGAGTTCATTTGCCTCAGTCTAGCTCTGCCCTCAGATCCTGCTTACCCTTTCTGTAGAATCCAAACATTTTGAGTGACTGATTCCTTAAGCCATTAAAACTCTTTAGGCCTCTGTCTTCCCTGACTTGGAGTTCATCAGAGCCATCATGAGACTTGTTCTTCTTGTGAGTCATTTAACATGATAAGAAAAACTTAGCAACACTTAACAATTATTTTTTTTTTCCAGAGAAGCTAGATACAATCAATGCAATGTGGAATTGTCACTAAAAAGCACCCTGAAACCAGATTTTTTAAAAATATAAACTTACCAATTTACTAATGATAGGTATTCAGCTTTAAAGTTATACTCGTAGGCCTCAGAGAAAATGTGGGTGAGGTCATCCCTCCAGCCGCACTGTTGGCATGACGCCTTTTCAGGTCACCGGCTCTGACTTTACCCTGAAGAAGTTCTGGGGAAGAGAGACAAGTTACCAATGTGTGTAGAAATGTCCCTCTGCCCCACAATTTAAATCATGCTTCAGATAATGAGTCTGCTCTCTGAAGAGCTGACTCAAGTTACATCTCATGCTTCTTTAACTTGACCAAGGTTTTAATTCTTGATCAAAATGTTTCACTTTCCTTTCAGAAGCTTTTTAGACTTTTGTTTAAATTAGAGATAGTATCATTTTTATTCTGTTGATTTCTTAGTATGTAATTTAATCAGTGTGCTTCTTGCATTTTGAGTCACTGATTTTCTTACAGTGATCATGTGATCTTCATTTTGAATATACACAGGAAATGTGTGTGATTATTCTAAAATACTAACTCCTTGAATTACTGAAAATAAAGACACCATTTCTTTTGTATGAATATCAATATATACATTCATTTCAAACCACTCAAACCATTATATCCTTTTATATATGTCTGTATGAATATATGTGATTTAATATCAGCAAAAGAGAAATAAGAGCAAGTAAATCAATAAATCAGTTTTGTTTTTGGCATTGGAGGAAGAACTTTCTTCTGGTTTGTGCAAAATGTGAATAAATCTACTTTAAAATGATCAAGTCTATGACTATATGACTTTACTGTGATATTTGAAGAAATTATTTAATTTCAGATAAGCTTTCAAAATAAAATATTATATAGAGTTACACATACAGAGAGAAAAGCCTAAAGATACTTGGAGGAAGCAAAATTAGGAAAATTCATTAACACTGTTTGAAATTATAATATTCTTAAATGCATGTATAAACACACATGCATATATATTGCACATACATTTTCCTACAAATCCTGTGCCCACAAACCTTAGTTTTAGTTCTATGAGCTCTCATTTCTTGGCAAGAAATCAAGTAAATATTGTTTTTGCCCTTCACTCTATATGGCAGAACTACAAATGATGGACAGATGATCCCAGGGGTTTTACATGGACTGTGAGTGTATCTCTGTTCTGTTAGTTTTATTATTCTTTGTTAAAAGATAGATTAAAACAATAGCTAGTAATTTTGCAGTGCTATTTTTTAATAAACACATTTCTAATAACTCAAAGTTTAGCCCATTTATTAAAATGATGAATATTTACCCTTAATTTTTGGACAAAAGAGATTTGTCAACGCGAATGGCAATGCTGTAGCTTGGATGAAACATCAAAATCAGTCCTATGGTACAGGCTAATCTTCCCTGGGACACTGAATATCTTACACTTGATTAAATACATTGTGTAGGTTGAGAGGTCAAAGATCGGGAGATGGCAAAGCCAGTGTCTTCTAAAGTACTGGCTTGCACATGGCTCCCTGCTAGGTCCTCCCATGGCAGGGAGGGAGGGAGCAAGCTCTCTGGTTTCTGCTTATAAGGGAGCTCTGTCATCTTGAGGACCCCACCCACAAGACCTCATTTAAACCTAATTACCTTCCAAAGGCCTCACTTCCTAATACCATCACATTGGGGTATTCAACATATGAATTTGAGAGGAAGGTAAACATTCAGTCTGTAACACCTCTCTTGCTCCATCTCTACTCTGGTCACTTAAAGAATGTGGATGGAGAGATACTTATAGAGCCTATTAGTAATTTTGTTAAATTAGAATACTGGTTCATTCTAGCAACTGTTCTAAAATCATTGTAAAACTGATTTTGTATCACTTGTAAGTTTTAAATATGAATAGTGTCATGTTCTTGGAAATCAATATTTCCTTTATAAATATTATTTATAAAATAAACACAATACTGTATTTTCTTCTGCCACACTTGTTTTTTTCTCAAATTTACTCTCGTCATTGAACATACAATTATCCTGCATGTTTACATTCATTCCATATTATAGAAGATTAAAAAAAGAAGTGTATTTTTCTGTATATTTTTCTGTATTTCACGGTATATTTTCAGTCCCAGAAATAATTAAACATTAATTTTTAATTTTAATATAAATATTACATTTTATTCTATTCTTTCTCATGTTTATTATTTTTCTGCCATTTAATGCCCTAGAAGATTTGAGTTATCGAGTTAGGGGAATATAATTTTTAAAAAAAAGTAATTTAATAAGTAAAACAAATTTTTAAAAAACAGTTTTTTGATAAAAGTAGAATGAATATATGCATATAAAATTATAAGATGTATATAATTACATAGCTTTCATTAATATTTCTCCCATCGTTATTCTTTTGTAATCTTCCTAGAGTTTATTCTTCAGAGATATGACCTCATAACTATATGCTCTCAGTATCTCCTGTCCATCAGTGTAGAACAAATTATTCATGTTTCAATACTTCAGTAATGAGATGTCAGCCCATAATCCTTGCTGTTGAAGGGATTGTCAGAAATGATTGAATCCCTGGTGATATGACCTCAATGCCATTTCAAGCTTGCCCTCATAAGAACACATGCTAACTGAGAAGCTCCTCTGATTTCTCTTAGTTTTTTGTTGTGGTTGTTTTGCATACTATCATGCATGTATGTCATGTTTATGCATAATTCAAAGTGAAAAATGAATGTAAGGTATCCATATGTGTAATTCAGACTGAAAATCAGTTTAGCAATGATCATATGCACATAGAATATTCATAAAGCACTATTTATTTTGAACACTTATGAAAACATAATGGATATTATCTTAATTTTTGTTTCACAAAATCCAGAATGAATGGTTGGGGCTGCTAATTTTCCATTGCTTTATGGTAGATGTGTTACCTGCTAGGATTTTTTTGTTGATTTAGTTGTTTAAACATCATGCTTTTGATGATGTTCAAAAAATTTAAAGTATCTACGTAAGGATTTTATATCCTTGAGGTTTTCCTTTGTCATTGTAAATTTGCAGAAAAGTTATGTATCTATCAGTCAGGGTTCAACCAGAAGAACAGAACTGGAATATATTATATATGTGTTTTAGGTTAATATATTTCACATATAATATAGTTATACATCATAATACATTCATATATTTAAAATTAATATTTATTTAAATATATATATATTTGTATATTTTTAAATATTTATATAGAGTATATATAAAGAGGCTTATGCAGGGAATTGGCTTACAGAGTTGTGTGAGCTGACTAAGCAAGTCTGAAAGCTATAGGCCAGGACTTCAGCAAGGGCAGCATGGGACCCTGAGGTAAGAGCTGGAGCTGTAGTCTGTAAGCAAATTCTTTTTCAGGAAAACCTCATTCTGCTCTTGAGACCTTTACATTGATTAAATCAGGCTGCCCAGATTATCTAGGATAATCTCCTTCACTTAAAGTCAACCCATTATGGATTTTAAGCAACATCTACAGAATATCTTCATAGCAACACCTAGTAGAGTGTTTTATTGAATAGCTGAGTACTGCAATCTAGCAAGCTAACCCAGAAAACTGACCATCAGGTTATTTCCTGTTTTTATAGGATTAGCTTTTCCTGAATACGTGAATGACAAAACTGTAAGTGCTCAACTCAAATCTCAGTGAGCTTAATTCCTAACACTTGGGGATCATAAGATCTTTAAACGTTTCCTTTGATATGTTCAAGGTCTGTATTATGGTCAAATATATTTCAGTTCTAATTAAAAATTTTGAGGTCTTAGGGCAGATAGATGCTTGAAGTTTTAACCTTTGTTAACATCATATTTTGACCAAGATCTAGATATGATTTGTAAAAGGACATAATTGTGCTTACGAATATGTAATAAAAACAAATTCATCAACTTACATCATGGACAGTACTCCAAATGTAATTTATTCTTTCTGTATTGGTGATTAAACATTTAAGTAATAGACAACAAAGATGGGCAATGCATCTTTGTAAGAACAGTTTTGTAGCCTAAGTAGATATAATAGATGTATAATTAGATACATAATAAACCTTCAATAAAAGTTGAAAAACTATGTTTTATCAGGTTATTGGACAATGGCTAAGATACAGGACTTCTAGCTTGGGAACTTCAGTATGAATGGTAGTGTTGGGGGAGAGGCGTTGTGTATTTTCCTTGGTTCTTGTCACGACCACGACAAAGAATTGAAGGGCAGAGACGTAGTAGCGAAGCAGAGTAAACGTTTTATTTAAAGTTACTTAGAGAGAAAGTGCAGGCAACTTTAGAGGAGTGCCCTGAAAGGTTGGGAAAAGTTAAAGTTTTGAACTCAGAAAGTGCCGGGGACCTCAGAGAGAGGAGGGCCCTGAAAGGTTGGGGGTTCCCCCTTTTAAGGATTTTTTCAGGAATGTGACAAAGGGCTAGGGGTATGGACTTGTTAAGTGGTCTCAAGTGTCTTTGATAAGACATTAATTTTCTCTTCAGTCCTCTAGGTAATTCTGCAAAATTAGCTTAACACAAGAAATTTACTGCTCTGGTCCCCTCCCAGGATAGCAGCTTCTGGGTTTGGGAGCATATCAATCAAGACTGTCTGCCTTTCCTCCTAGGTGGGCAGAGTTATTTGTTTTCTAAAGAGTATGTTAAGAATCTTTCTTCTTAAACTTCCTCGGTTTTTTTTCAAAATGCAATTTTGGCTTTTAGGTGAGGTCTCCCTGTCTTTATTATGCTGTTTATAGGTGGGCCTTTTAGCAGGCTAGAGTAAATCTTACAATGATCTAATTGACACAATAAAGACATGGGTTGTTCTCAGATACTTTTCCTTATCGGGAATATTCAAACATTCAAGGCCAAGTTGCTCTTGATCTTTTGAGCTTTAACTGATTAACTCATTAACTCTGAGTCTTTTCTGGATTTCTAGTTTTAACTGGTTAACTGAGTCCTTTCTAGGGGACTTTACTGACATTGTTCTCTTTCCACCCACTCATATCTATTTTCCTGCCTAACAGTAGGAAACCTGACACCAGATACCTTATGCTTCAACTTTTTCTGTTTTTTTTTAATTTTTCGTAAATACATCTTTTTTGTTTTATGAATCTCCAAATATGTCTAAAGTCCTGTATTTTCTTTATAGTCTGTATTAGTTTTCTATTGATTCCTAACAAATTACAATTTTGTTGCTTTAAAGAAAAACAAATTTATTGTCTCACAATTTCTGTGGTCAGGAGTCTGAGTTAGGAAGTAACTAGGTCCTTTTCTCAGGTTCTCACTAGGCTGAAATCAAATTGTCAGCTAGGACTGACATCTCACCTGAGAGTCAGAGTCCTCTTCCAAGATCACTGGTTGTTTTCAGAACCAGCTACTTGCAGTTGTAGAAATGAAGTGCCATTTTCTTGGTGGCTGTTGGCCAGGGTATCAGCACCTAGGGGCCACCCTTAGGTCTTTGCCACATGGTACCCTCCACAGGCACTCACAATACTTATTTGTTTCTTAGGGGATAAGAGGAGTAGATTTTTGCTTTGAATGTGTCTGCTGCTTTGAGTCACTTAAATGATTCACCTGAAGGTCAGCCCCACCCATGGCAATCCATCTTTTGCCAATACAAAGCCATCTGATTAAGGACCTTAATTATATCTATAAAACATCCTTTTCCATGTAAGGTAATCTACCCATAAGTGATATCCTATCATAGTCAGTCCTTCCCATACTCAAGGGAGGAGATTATTTAAGAATATGAATCATCTTACAAATCTGCCTACCCCATCTCGTAAACTAAAATTTCCAAATAATATGTTGAAAATAACACAGATCTAGTAATATGCAACAAATTTACTTACAGTTTTGTTGCTTTAGATCTTTTTGTTTGTGACTAAGTTAAATAGGAATCAGAAATGGCAACATTTCAAGGATGTAAGCAATAATTAAGAAGCCCTTTTTATTTTCCATTTCTTCAATGTTGACTTGAAGGCTTCCCCAAGACACTGAAAATAAAGTCACCAAGGAGAGCCAGTTTCACTGAAAGAGAAGCATTACCTCTGTCTGTTAAAAAAAAAAAAGATAGGTAATACATATTTTACACACAAATATATATGTGTGAATGTGTATTTAATATATTTAATTAAAAAATAAAACATGCTATTACCAAAAGATGTTCTCCAATGATAATTAAATAGATCAAAGGATATAATTTTCAAATAGATTTTTGAATTTGCAAATCATGTCATTTTCAATAATGCATATAAAGGAAAACTTTGAATAGCATAATTTATTGTTATTGCACTCCAAAATTTAAACTTTAAAAATGAATCTTAAGTGCTCCTTTCAGATTTGAAGTCATTTGAGAAGGAGCTATGCTTCATCTACACACTGTATCATTTCATTGTTGCCAATCAATAATTATGCACTGCTGGAATTTTTAATGTATTTGTGCTTTATTTTATGTTTTAAGATGCAACATATTGTCACATGGAATAAATATATTTTATTTCATGTTACTTTGAAAAGTAATGGATAAATCAAATTGTACTTCATATATATTCATATCCTTTAAAACATCCATTTGGTATTGCACTTTGTGTAATACGAACTACTTTAGCATACTTAATTTTGCCCTGAATCAGAAAAACTTATCCCCCAAAACACTGATAGTACTTCAAAGGAATAATATGACCCAGTAGAAATGAGTGATATATATATAATGAAATAATTTGAAAGGAAATTAGAATATTTGAACTCACATTTTTAGGAGAAAAGGATTTTAAATAGTTATAGAATAGTGAGTGGTAACCTTAACAGCAAATGTAGTAATTATTAATGACACTTCTGACTGTACAAAATTAAGACATACTTAAATAATCCACAGTAAAAATAGATGGAAAATTAAACTTTAATTTAAACAACTCTACGTTTAAAAAATGTAACTATCCAGCAATGCCGGAAAACAAATCATTTGCTTATAATGAAATGATTACTATTTAAAAATATTCAGCTATATTAAAAATAATTTAAGGACTTTAGCTGTGATTTTCTTAAGTACAAAGATATAAAGATGATAATATATATAAATGCATAATAAAAGTACAAAGATATAAAGGTAGCAAAATAAGCATCATATACAAAAGTTAGAATTAATGAAATAGGATATGGGCAACAATAAATTAGATAACAAAAATGTAAAGGTGAAATTTTTATAAAGCATATTAATAAGTTGTCATTACTCATTAGCATGGGTTAAAGCCTAGAGTTGAATATAATATGCTAAAAACTGTGCTTTGCAAAAAAAAATGACATTGAAACACTATAGGAACCTGAAAAGTAAACCTTTGGGAAATGATCTAATGTTAGCAATTATACAACATGTAGTAGGATAAAAGTTCAACCATATAAATACTGACGGCAGTTATCTAGGAATTAAATGCATGGTTAAAACTGTAAGTGCCATATGAGAATTAAATACTTCAAAAGAAATATTGCTTGGAAATATAGTGGAAGACCATTCTACAAAGTGGTGCATTTTCATAAATGCATCATTATATAAGGGTTTTGATTTTATTGTCTATGAGTAAGTTATACAGTTCATTGGAATAAGAAATGATAGTCTTCTCTATAGGTAATTTGTAAATAACTGGAACAAATTTAAAATTATAAAGCAGATGCTTCTAGAAATATAGCTTCTAGAGCTAAGATTTGATTTAGAAACCTAAGTATAATATTGAAAAAGTTACTTTATGAAAAAAATTAACAATATTCATGTATTGATAATCTGAAATTATGAAATTAATATGCTTTGAAAAAGCAATATCATTATATTGTAAATGTGTAGTTTTAATCAAAAGGAAACCTCAATTTTAAAACCAAGTTGTTAATCATTCTTAAGTTGTGCAAAGTAACAAAACATGACAGAATCATCAGAGCATTTATTTTCATTTTCACTAAAGAACAATTATATTGTTCACATGATTATAATTTCCATAGAGATACAAATTTATCATGTCTTATTGAATCACTTGATTTTATTCATAAACTTTATTTTTATTAATATGCTGTGACTGAAAAGAAATATGGAACAAAATATTTGTGCAGTATAAGTTCATGATGTCTTAGGAAATTATATTCTAAATGACAAAATATTCTCTTTGTTCTGAATGTAATACTGTATTAATAAATTTTCCTTCAAAAAACACGTTTTAAAATGAGTTTATTCACTGTCAGTACAAAAGAACAATAAATTCTTTCCAAAAGATGATGTAAACAAACAAAAAGGGAAAATGTTAAGAATACATAGTAATTCAGAACAGTCCTGGGGGGAAAATACACTGTCAAAAATGCAATATCAATGGGGCAAATAATAATGGGAAAGAGAAAACATTTGAGGTCTGTTCAAGCAAATTCTTCCTTGTAATTTATCAATTTATTTTATTCCAAATTATAGCTTGCAAACTCTGTATTGAAAAGACTAAAATACAACTATACATAACTGACAAGAAAAAGAACATGGATGGCTGTACTACTGTAATGCCTTTGAGAAAGAATGCATTTGACATTTAAAATGGAATAAAAAAACAAAATTCCTCTGTCATTCTCACTAAATTTAGGCTTATTTGAGCTTAATGGAGGCTTGGCATACTTAAGGAAATAAAAAGGAGTTAATGCTACATTCATATATTTTGTGAGAAGAAAACTAAGATAAAAACAAAAAATGAAGACGTAAGTACCGTTTTTTGTATTGCAACAGTTATTATTTCCTTAATTGGATAACTTTAGGCTTAATCAGTGCAAGATGCTTTTTGACAGTGTTCAGTTTGCTTTCAAGTCTTAATTGGATTCATACTTTTCTGTGCAATTCCTATTTGAACAATTGAGACATTTCTGGGCTTTAACATGCTTAACAGAGTGCAATTAAATTTATTGTTTATCTTTTGTTTAGTTGCGACAATGCTTTTACATCAGGCAACACCATACCAGTATGTGATCACCAATGATTTTCACTTTGCAGTTATTAAATAACAAATATATTTTGGAAGTTTACTTCAATACACATTTGTTTTACTCTGTTTTAATTTTTTTGCTGTATGAAGAGAAACTTTTTAAAAAATTTATTTACACTCAGCTGAAAATATAGACGGGGAAAGAAGATGGAGAAAGGATGAAGGGATTACTGATTGCATTGAGAGGAGAGAGGTATGTGGGCTACTGAAGTGGTGAGTAGGAGGTTGATAGCTGGCCTTCATTGGAATCTACCTCTATGCCAGGCCCTGTGCAAGCAATTTACATGAAGTCAACTATGTGAATCCTCTTAACAATCATATGAAGTATACACTTGTTTTAAATTTTCAGATGTACTGTAAGGATTAGAGGCAAATAATATAACCAAGTTCATACAGTTAGGAAACACAGAGACAATAATCTCACACACTTAATCAATACAATTCTCACACAATGGTATTGTGTAAATACAATGTCTGATTGCCCAATGAAGAAAATGCACTGATACGATAACATGGAGATAAGAACCCCCAAGAAAAGGATGTTAGGTTGATATCCAAAGAAAGAAAGCATTAGTGCCTGGTCACTATACCATTTTAGGCACAGTTTTTAATGTCTTTTGGAAAATTAGGAATACCAAAAATATAGAGAAATTATGTTGATACACTGCTTTTCAAATCTTGAGGATGAAATAAACAAGGTATGCAGTGTGAAAGGAAACTGGCAGAGAGAAAGGACATGAGAAAATATTACATATTCAAAAGTCTGGAGTGAGATAGTTTATAGTATATTTAGAGCATTGTAGAAAAAGCCAGTATGACCAGAACATAAAAATTATGGGAAACAGTATAACCAGATGAGATGGGAGGAGCAGGATATGGTGCAGAGCCTTCTGTTATGGGTCAGGGGTTTAATCCTTGCTTTTTGTTCAAAGAGCAAGGTAAAGAATCAAAGGGTTTTAATCAGGTTGGGTATGACATAATCACAGATGTGTTTTGAGAAAGATCACTGTGCTTGCAGTGTATGTGGGAAGATAGGTAAGCTGAGAGCCTGCGTAAGAGGGAGAAAAAGCTTGGACTAGGCTAGAGACATGGAAATGGAGAGGAGTTCACCATGAGAGGACAGGTATAGCAGGCATCTTCATTGCTTTGCCTTGATCCATCCAGCCTACCTTAAAGGTCACCTACTTAATTCCAAACATGATGAGAACACCAGGTCTCTATGCTTCAGAATGTAATATTGGCATTCATTGGCGTATGCACTGTCTTTCAGAGCAAGAGTTCATGTCCAGGAGCAAGCCTCACCCAGGGACAGATGAAAGGAAGTGGTGGATAGATACCCAGATTCTTCCTCCTTCGTGGAAGAGAGACAATTTGTAGGTGTGTGCTGTGTAGTCTATCAGAGGTCCCTGGTTCCTAGAGGATCTGAGCCCCAATTGCTTGCATCAATAGTCTCCCCATTGACCCATCTGTTACGAGTTTTCTCCCATGTCTGTGTAACCCTCCTCCCACCTCCTTCCCTCATAGCTTCCTGGGATCACTTCCCAAATAAAATGTCTGTGCATCCACCACCTGGCTTTAAGGCCACTATTGATTGAAATCAAAGCAAAGAAAAAAGGACTCAGTGATTTATTGGATGTGGCAGAATAGGATAGAAGGAAAAGTTGATGACACCAGATTTCTGTCCTCTAGAACAGGATGAATGTTAAAACCATTTTCTAAATAGGGATCGTCAGAAGAACGGTTCTTGGCAGAAGCTCCTGCAGACCATGTTTTGACATTCTGCGCTTGATTTCCTGGGGAAGCATCAAGGGGAAACATCAAGGAAGCAAAAATTTTGCACAAATATAGGTCAGAGCTATATGAATTTGAAAATCATTGGCAAATATGTGATGATAGGATGGTGGATGAAGTTGTCTAGGTGGATAACATACAATAAAGATGAGGATCTGGAAGGAAGGCATAAGAAAGCCTATCTTTGCTGCCCAGTGGGAAGATTATGAACTTGGCTAGAAGATAGAAGAGAAGCAGGGTTAAGTTATACAGGAGTAAAATGAGGTGACGGGGATATCACAGTAACAAGAAGGGAATGCCTCCTTCCACGTTGTGAACCTTCCTATAAATATAGAGTGGGTTTGGGGAACATGTGAAGGATTGTGCACTGGGGCAATTGTCTGATTTCAGTGTTCTCATAAAGTTAGGGTTTGCTAGTTGAATACTGTCATTAGCAATCCCATGTAAAACAAGTACACCACTACAACTTTCTTGTATTTTATTCATCTTAATGCATAGTGTAACAATGCTTTTAGTCTCCATCTATAAAGAGGCAAGTACCCTATTTTAAGATACAATTTCCTTAATATTTCTATAAAAGAAATAATTACAGAGCAATCACCAGCAGGAATTCTTGAGTCCTTTCAGTTGAAGAATTAAAAAGGAACTACAAAACTAAAACTTTTACTATTAATGTATCATTAATTGCATTTCCATTTCCTTCTCCAAGGGGAGGCAAATTAGGGGAAGGGTTAATGATACTGACCTGGAACACCTGCAGTTATGTTCATTCACTCTACATCGCTTGACCAGTAAAGAGTGTGACTAATAACACTAGCATACATGGCTTATTAGCTTATTGGTCTGTCAGTGTTATTTCAGCCTTGTAAATATTTTATGACTAGTATCTGCTAAATATTAAGGGATTTTATTTAGAGTCAGAGATGACATCTAAGATACTGTTCTATCATATGTGATTACTCAGAACTCACGCAATGATCTCATGATGGCAGACCATCCAGGATACTGGATGGGCTAACTAATAGACAAAAAGCATACTCTGTAACAAGCCCTCTGTATATTACATCACATTGTATTATGAGCCCCTTATGCTGGAAAGTATGGCTTGAATGTTCCTTCTGTCTGACACTACTTTGGAATTACTTTTCATCATTCACTCTTCCACCATTTGCCATCCTCAGGGAATGTATTAAGCCTAAACTCTGAATATAATTCTTTCTTAATTTGTAAGATGATATTTCAATTCCATCAACATTTTTAAATGGAACCAACCAACTTGCAAAATCTATGGGAAATTTCAGTCGTTTTCCACCTAGTTCTCAATGTCTGAAGGTCTTTCCATTCATGTCCGTGTCTGCACAATCTAATGAGTGCTCATATGGATTTTTTGGTGTGCATTTGTACATACTTGCCTCAAGTTGAAAACACTTTGATTACACCTTTCTTCTGTCCAAATCATAACCAATTATCCAGGAACAGCTAATTTCCAAGTCATGGCCTGTTCATCTAGAGGCGCCAACAGTTTTAATGAGGGTCATAAGTTGACTACTCTATAAGGTATATGTCTATTTTCTGTTTCTTGTGCATTCTTTAACTTTCCAAAAAGATTACAGACTCATAAAGAACAGATGTTTCTATATGTTCACACCAGTTCACCACACTGATAGGTTCATTATCAGTCAGGTTAGATCTGAATTTAGTCTGCAGTGTTCATTACCTTGGAGATGAGCCCAATTACTTATATTCTCTACATCTAAATTTCCCCTCCTCTAAAATGGTGATGGTTATAGTATCTACCATCAAAGGAATTTGTGAAAAAGAAATCAGGTAATTTACATAATAAAGTTATTAATAAAATTTGTGTACATACTATTGGCTCCACAAATGTAAGTGCTAATTAAGAGGTACAGATAAGTACAATAAACTGATTCACTCACTTCATACCATTCAATATAGAATGTTAAAGTAGGAAGGAAACATTTTAATATTATTTCCATAATATATTTCTGCATAGGAATATATTTAAAAGATTTCATGTTCAGAATTCTAATACCACTATTTTTATGCTTTATTACATCTGGAAAATAATGGAAAATAACCCATGGCTTTGTGATAATCCAGAACATTCAGTAAATATTCCCATAGTTGTGAGAATATGTATTTTTTCATAATAAAAAATTACCTACTAAAATGAACACCAAATACTGATGAATGTAGAAAGATCTAATGGAATATGTAATATGAAATATTTAAATGAGTGATAGAATATTTCTACAATAAATGTATATATATTTTGATTTAATTACAAAATACTTATTTTGAAAGCTTCAAATGGCAAATGCCAGTGATCAAAGAAATAAAGCTTGATTAGTAAAGAAATAGGGCTTTTAAAGGAAAACAGCATCATTCTCTTCTGTATTATAATTCATTTCACAGAAGCTTAAAGATATGTCATCATTCTTCACAAAGCTATGAAGTAAATACAGCACTATTCACAAACTAAAAAGGCATCAAATTGCTTTTTTTAACTTTATAGTATTTGAGGGAGTTTGATTAATATTTCTGACACACTTGAGCCAATTTATAGTTAAACTAACTTGTTCTCTGGATGATTCCTAGGAGTCACACATTTGTTTGATTTAAAGACAAATATTCTAAAATGAAGTCAGGTTGTTCATTTCTACATACAAGTTAGCACCAGAGGATTTAATGTAAATATTTTGTCCTGTCTAACTTTATGTTTTTATTAAAGTACCACCAAATAAATCATGGTACATAATTATGGCAGCAGAATAGGCACAATTATTTTGTTTATATTTGTTTGTATTTTTGTTTCCACTTACTTGCTTAGTTGGCTTTGGGTTTTGTCTAAATGTAAACACTAAGTAAAAGAGAGTCTGTTAGAATGTGAGAGATAAGACAGGGTGATTTGGTTGCATGCGTGAGTTGAATTTCCTAGCGGTCAGTAACCAGACAGATTTGGATCACTCATTTTTCTTCAAGTGTAGTTACCAGGTCTAAGATTAAACACCTCCTTATACATGGTAAAATTATGTCTGTGTACTAACTTTCCTAATTTTAAGACTAAGGTTCTTTCCACAAACATAATAAAGACAATGTGCTTAAACAGCCCCAAACTAGAAATATAAAGTATGAGTTATACATTAAAAGAAACAAGGATATATTATATTGAGCCCAAACACAAAATTATTACCAATTTTTGTTACATGAGTGCGCATGTTAGTAGTAGACGGTGGTAAAGGTTGTACAAGGTGAATGTACTTAATGCCACTGAACTGTACACTTAAAAAGTAGTTGAAATGGTTAATTTTATGTTCTGCAATTTTATTATAAAAATATTACAACTATATTTAGTGACTTCATATTATTTATATGGTGCATTTCATAAATCATTTGAAATTTTTAATATTCTGCAGTATAAGTTTCATATTGTTTGGCTTTGTTAATGTTGTACTGTGATATAAAGTTATGTCATAAAATTTCATATCATGTAAAAGTTCAGGAAAACTAAAGAAATTTGTTAAATTTACTAATCCATATATTTTGGATAAAAACAAAGTACTGGAGGGGTTTAATATTTGATGTGTGCCATATTTGAATTAGTACATTTTAAAAATAACTTGTTCTATTACTTATATCAAGAATTAAAAATAATTCTGTTTGGTTGTAATATTAGTTCTTTTAAATGCCAAAGTAGAAAGAATCAAAGTAATAGATGGTACAAAATTTTGATGCTGAGATTTCTCTGAGAGCATTGTTTCAAGAGCTACAACTGGTAGGCATGTTCCAATAGATACTGTTACCCTGTTTCTGTAAATAGCATTTAGCTGCTTACCATTATTCAAGGATGTTTCCTTTCAAAAATTCTTTTTCATGAGAATGATATCTCACCATGAATTAGGAGACCTCATTTTGGGGAGGTCTCTATAACTGGTTAACTAGCAGTGGACTAAATTAGGAACAATTCCTGATATTTTCCTCATTGGTATCATGCTCAGCTAATAGGATGAACATACTTGGATCATATAAGTAGTCATCCAGACCACCCCCAAGCCCTGAAAGAAAAACTTAGACAATAAAAACCTTCAATTTGATAGCAAGGCAATTTGTATTTCTTTCATCACTGTACAATATAATGGCATTTTTCCTTTTTTTTTTTACTTGATACATCTCCTTTCATCTTTGTTTTTCCTTCTTATATAACAGCTCAATTTATTTCATGTGAAACTCTTTTATGTAGCATAAAATTATTTGGTAATGCTCCCACTGATACACTATGAAATAGCAGAATGTTTGGTAACACAATATTTGATGTACTGAGATATCAGTAGAGTTGACCAAATGTACTAGGACTTAAATGTGCATAAGGCTGAATTTTTATCTCCTTGGGTGATACTTTATCACCATTTTAAAACATCAACCTCTAATTAAACAGGTAAGTTAACTGTACTAAGACAGGGCCTGAGGTAGGGAAAGGAAAGGACCACATTCTTATGTCACTCACTGTCAGGAAAATGAACAGCCAAGCCACAGACAGAGAGAAAATATTTGCAAAAGAAATATCTAATAAAGACTCTTACCCAACTATGTACAAGGAGTTCTTAAAATTCATAAGAAAACAAACAATACAGTTAAAAATGTGCAAAAAGGAGCCTTAACAGACAACTCACCAAAGAGACACAGATGGCAAATAAGTGGATGGCAAGATGCTCCACCTCATATGTCCTTAAAGAACTGCAAATTAAACCAATAATGAGATACCACTGCATGCCTCTCAGAATGGCCCAAATCCACAGCAGTCAGGATACAGAGCAACAAGAACTTATTCATTACTGGTCACAGGACAATATACAATAAAAGGTTGTATAGCCACTTTGGAAGATAGTTTGGCAGGATTCTTTTTCTTTTTTTCTTTTTATGAAACAAAGCATAATCTTATGATAGATCCATAAACATGCTCCTAGGCTGTACCTCCGGGAGAGTGGGGCAAGTTTTGCTGTGAATCAGCGATACCAAAGGAAGACAGGCAAGAAGTTAGGAAGGAAAGCCTTTCTTCTCGCAGCTGTCTCTCCCAACTCGCCCAGGTTGCTGTCTCCGGGCACCCCTGGGGGCCCCTTTGAGCCTGGCTCCCAAACTCACTCTCTCCTGGCCCCACTCCCTGCTCTGAACCCAGGCTGCCCCTCTCTCTGTCCCTGCTTGTGCTTGGCCAAGCTGCTGCATTGGGAGCAACTCTGTGGGAGAGTCCCCAGTGACTGGCGGGTGCCTAATTATGTACCAGGCATGGAGCAAGGAGAGAATGGGTGCTTCCTTCCACCCCCCCACCCTGGACTGGCCATCCTGCCACCAGTAAACATGCCATAAATGTGCAGACATGCTTTTATTATGTACACAATGGGTGCTAAAAAGGCAAGGCAGGTATCCTGATCAGGAGGTTCCATTTTCCCCACATAGGTATTTACCAAAGGAGTTGAAAACATCCACGCAAATATCTGCACATGGATGTTTATAGCAGCTTTATTCATAACTGTCAAAACTTGGAAACAACCAGGATGTCATCTGGTCTGCAAATAGATAAACTGGTACATCTAAACAATGGAATTTTATTTGGTGCTAAAAAGAAATGAGCTCTCAAGCCATGAAAAAATGTGGGGAATTTGCACACAAGTCACTTAGTGAAAGAAGCCCATCTGAAAAGGCTGTATGTATCCTATATAATTTTAATTATATGGCATCCTGGAAAAGGCAAAACTATGAAGACAATAAAAATATCAATGGTTCCCAGGGGTAAGTGAAAGTAATGGATACGTGGAGCACGGAATATTTAGGACAGTGAAACTACTCTGTATGTTATTGATGGTAGATATGTGCCCTTATACTTTTTCCAAACTCATAGTATGTATGACACTAAGAAAAACTGTAATGTATGGACTTTGGGTGATCATAATATTTCAGTGTGGGTTCTTCATTTGTAAGAGATGTACCACCTGGTGGTGGATGTTCATAATGGCAAAGTCTATACTTGCGTGAGGACAGGAGGTAAATGAAAAACCTCTGTACCTACTGTTCAGTTTTGCTGTGAACTTAAAACTGCTCTAAAAAGTAGTCTATTATTTAAAATATCACAGCTAGTTTATATAATGCATTCACATTATTTAAATTCTGATTGATTTTACTTCTGTTGCTCTGGAAAAAATTATTATCTTAATGGGAAAATTTTTTGGATTAAGTACTTAATCATCAAAAATTATTTTGTAGCATTGTGAAAGCTCTGTGGGCAGAGTCCTATAGACCAATACAGGAGGCTTTCTGTACCATATGATTTTTTAGGACAATGTGCATATGACTTAACATTTGTGCCAATTGTTTAATGACATTAATATGGAGAAAAATAGCTCCTCAGAGTTATAAGGAAGATACAGTGAGATTAAAACGTAGCAAACATAGAGGTTGGCTCTCTGTAGGCATTAATAAATATTAATTACCTGTTAACTTTGCCTCCAAAATCTGCTAATTAGGCAGTGAAACTTTTCTTATTTCAAATTGTATTTTGACATTTGTATTTCTTAATCTTTACTCTTAGTTGAAAGGGACCACAGCCCTAGAGTTAACAATAAAATGAAAACCTTTACCCAGTAAAGTTGGAGGAAAGAGGTATACTTCTGTAATTCTTCTACTAAAATTAATTAAAATTTCTGTCATTTATGCAATTAAACTTTTTAGCCAAGAGTATTTCAGGAACTTACTCATTGGATCTGTCAGTCATTTTTATTTTTCAATATACTGTTCTGAAAAGGGTTTTATATAAATTACATATCTCTGAGCTTTTCAGAGTAAGTTGAGAGGCAAAAATAAATTCTGCACTTGTGCAAGACTTTACAAATTCACTTTGAATTCCCCAGTGGCAGATAATTTTGGAATTAAAGTTGGATTGGAAATGTAAATAGAAGAGAATCTGAAAAATTATGTGTCCATCTTAAAGAATCACTTGCCTAATTGGGAAGTGAATGTGAGAAAAATCTAAAAATCTAGATTACAGACTTGAGCAGGTTGGGTGGCTTTTGTGAACATTAAATAATACTGGGAATCTTGGTAAAGAGGTTTTGTGGAAAGGTGATGAGTGTGCCTTTAAGGATGGGTTGGAATAGAGATTCCTGGAGAAATCCCAAAGGAGATTGTTGATGGTAACTGTTCAAGGAGAAAAACAAGATGAATCTCATGTTGCTTTTCAAGCTCTAAGATAAATGAGTCCAAAACATGCTGAGTTGCAAAGCAGAATGTGGCAAAGATACCTGAGAAAATAACTGAATGAATTAGCGAGTAACCTCGAGGATGACTAGACGGCATCTCCTCATGTAGATGTTGTCGTCCTGTAGAAGATAGCATTCTTATATAGCCACTTTATTAAACATCTAGATCGTGGCTGGCTTTTTCCTAGGAGGGCCTTACATACTTCACAGGTATGTCATCCAAACTGCTTAAAGCTAGGAGAAGGGGCAGGTGAAGATAGAAATCAAATTATGAAGCTAGTATAAAAGCTCAGGAAGAAAAGTCACATCTGATACGTGCGAAAGAGAGAGAAGGAAAACACCTACATTATAGTTTGGAGTAGCACCGGCTAGTGTTAATGATCACTTGCCTAATGATTGGGAAGTGAATGTGAGAAAAATCTAAGAATCCAGATTACAGACTTGAGCAGGTTGTGGTGGCTTTTGTGAACATTCAATAACACCGGGAATCTTGGTAAAGAGGTTTTGTGGAAAGGTGATGAGTGTGCCTGTTAAGGATGTGTTGGAATAGATTCCTGAAGAAATTCCAAAGGAGATATCCACACGCTTAGGAGTGAGATGTGGATTTAGAAATGGCCACTGTACACCTAGTACTTCTGGGTGTTCATAGGTTAACACCAGAAGTTGAAAGGACTGAAAATGTGGTACTATGGAGAGTTGACAGACCTACCCCTACTTAAAGGGTAAGCAGGAAAAATAGCCTAGGGAGAAAATTGAAAATGACTATTCTGAAAGTTATGAAACAACCACAATAGAATGATGACAATTTGTTGTTTCTTAACCTTTATATCAATTACACTGTTCTTGATGACTAAGATCATTAGTCTAATAACTATAATTAGTTATAATTATGCAAAATGGGAATGTAATTTAATGTGTTCTCTATTTACTGTTCTCAATAGATCTCATTAATAGTGTTTATGAACAAAGTGTTTATCTTTGACCATCTCTTAGGTCCTTCCAGGTATAAACCTAGGATGCACAAGAACTCATGCTATATTTAGAAGCATAGATTGATTCCCAGAAATGCAAATGACTTGTGTAGAGCTTTACATATACTTGTTGCTGAAAAGATCCAAGGGACTTTTTTTTGCCTGATACTCATTTTATGGATAAGTAATTTAAAGCAAAGAAATGGTAATTCAAAAAGTTCAAAAGTATATGTAATGTTAGAGCTAGGACTAAAAAAGAGAGGCCCTTATTTTCTATTTCATCATCCATATTTTTTTTTCTCACAGTGATGAGATACCTCCTCTAAGGTAATTAGGAAAATTTACAAGTTAATATGTCTTAAGTGAGGCCAATAAAAACCATTAAATGAAACCTACCTTTTAAGTATATCATAAGTTTACATTAAGCCAGAAACACCTAATCATGTTTTTTTCTTTAACTTAATAGGATGTTTTAGCATTTCATAAACATAGATGACTCTGATACCAAATAATATAACAGTCTCTATGGTCATCAATAAATTGCAAACTGAGAATTTTCTTCAACACTCAAGCGCTTAAATGATAATTTTGCAAGATACATGGACATTATGTTCCTATTTCTTCTATTTACATCCTGTATGTATCTGTATCTTTAAGTGTACTGACAAAATCAACTTTAGGATCACAAAGGGGTGAGGGAGTGAGAGACCCAGGACATGAAAAATCCACTATACGAATGCCATCTAGCACTAATTCCAATCTGTTGCCTATTTCTTCACATCATGCCCTGTAAACATGTAGACACATTGTGCATTTCCCAGTTTCTAAGTTATTTTCTAAGTGTTTTAAATTTTATATTTGGGTCTTATGGTTCTTTATGAATTTTAGGGACTGATAGAAATACCTAATAAAACTCTGTACCTAATAAAAACAATACAGATAGTTGCTTCCTACCCTTCCTGTTTGAGTTACAACTTTTATGACAAGATAAGAGCTCTATCAGTTCCAAAAAAAGAAAAAATGATATTTCAAAAGATATTTCTTTAGAGATTATGCTTGTAATTTTAATTGTTTTATAACATACAAAGAATTTAAAATTAATATATAATTATATATAGCACATATAATACAGAAATTATCTAAAATATTTTTATACTGTATAAACTTCCTTCAAAAATATTAGAAAGTAGAGAATATATATTCTGCAGTGCTTTTAAGTCTCTTGATCCCTAAATATCATTTTTAACCATTAATTATTAATAGAGGAAAGTGAACATAAACATATAACGGCAAATTATGTTAACAACTGTGAATAGTGTAATGAGAAACAGAAACTTTTCACTCAGCTATTTTTATAAATACTCTAATAAGAGGACCATTTGTGAGACAGTCTAACTTTACGTTGCTAAAGTCTCTTCTAACAGTACACTTGGATGTGAAAAAAGTTAACTGTTAATGCGCATGTGACCAAATAGGGATTCATAAAACCATAAAATTGTGCGCACCATTCCACTTGAACCATGTCTGTTAAATGGAAAATAATAAAATTCACAGTATATCCAAGTCTATTTACTTACAAAAACTCAAAACAAGAGGTATTATTTTTACACTGAAGCTGGAAATATTTTTATGAATTTTTGCATTTTGTATGTGTACTCTGAGGAGGTTCACAAATGTTCTAATGCTTAAATGTATTTTCTAGAAAAACACAAGATAAAACAGAGAATTGAGTAGGAGTATCCTGAAGTCTGTTGCTTTAAACATAAGATATAATACTACGTATATATGGGATATACAAGGCAGACTAACCCAATTTTACAATCAAAGGGAAAAAAGATTACACTAAAATCCTTTTATGCTTCAAAGCCTCTAGAAAACTTCTGAGCTTTCATGATTTCCATGATCTTCATATGGATAAAGAAAATAAATGTGAACATATCCTATGTTCTGTTGATTCTAATAATCCCTAAGAAAAGATGGCTACTTAATTCTGGACTAGTTCAGGTTGTAAATCAAGTATATTTCTCACTGTGTTCCCTGTAATTTGAGCAGTAGCTGTCGAGGAAAAAAGAGGGAAAATAATGCAAATTGATATTTAAAATAGTGCTCAACAAGAATTATATAAGAGCCATAAATCCGAATACCATTGATATCATATCCTTTAATCTTTATTATCCTTTGAAATCCAGATCATAGATAATACCTGTGAAAGTTGTGGTGAATCAATTATTCATGTTTTTCTAATTACTGAGTTATTCATGCTTATAAATTTGCTATATTTATCACCATGGAAGAATTATTTTTGATAGCCTAACAAAATAAAATGATCCCTAAGAGTCAGACCTTCTTAATTGTTCAATTTCTTCTGATTCAGTTGTACTTATAAATAAATTCATCAGCTCTCCACACATAGCATAGGCTTTCAAAGGTCATATTTTTTGGCTGAAAACATCTCTGAGCACCAGAAAAAAATACTTACTGCCATATAAACAGGAAAGTAATTTTGAAATGAAAAATTTCTCAGCATATGACAGATACTGTATTTAAAAATAAATCTTTTACAGAATTGATATTCTTCCAGATTCAAAAACTGAGTCACCCAGTCAGAAATGTTGACTGACTTCTCAGTAGGCTAGCTAGATAGTATTTTGAGAGCCTCAGTGATTTTCTGTGTCAGAGTCCATCTCAAAGCACAGGAAATTTGAGATTTTGTTTTTTGTTATGTTTTGCATTTCCCTTTCAATGTTTATATTAATTAAGTCTATCAAATTAGGCAGTAATTTTATATATTTTTTAATTAAGGTATCATTGATATACAATCTTATGAAGGTTTCACATGAACAACATTGTGGTTTCAACATTCACCCATATTGTCAAGTCCTCACCGCTACCATTACAGTCCACTGTCCATCAGCATAGTAAGATCCTATAAAGTCACTACATGTCTTCTCCATGCTGTACTGCCTTCCCCATGACCTACCTATATTGTGAGTGCTAATTACAGAACCCCTTAATCCCCTTCTCCCTGCCCTGTCCCCATCCTCCCTAACCCCTCCCCTTTGGTGACCTCTAGTCCTTTACTGGAGTTTGTGAGTCTGCTGATGTTTTGTTCCTTCAGTTTTGCTTTTTAGATTCCACAAATGAGTGAAGTTATTTGGTACTTGTCTTCACTGCCTGGCTTATTTCACCAAGCATAATACCCTGTATCTCTATCCATGTTGTTGCAAATGGTAGGATTTGTTTTTTATGGCTGAATAATAATCCATTGTGTATATGTACCACTTCTTAATCCATTCATCTACTGATGGATACTTAGGTTGCTTCCATATCTTGGCTATTGTAAATAGTGCTGTGGTAACGTAGGGGTACGTACATCTTTTTGAATCAGGAATCTTGTTTTCTTCGGGTAAATTCCTAGGAGAGGAATTCCTGGTCAAACTGTATTTCTATTTTTAGTTTTCTGAGGAACTTCCATATTGCTTTCCACAATGGTTGAACTAATTTACATTCCCACCAGCAGTGTAGGAGGGTTCCTCTTTCTCCAAATCCTTGCCACCATTTGTTGTTCCTTGTCTTTTGGATGTTGGCCATCCTAACTGGTATGAGGTGAGATCTCATTGTTGTTTTAACTTGTATTTCCCTGATGATTAGCGATGTGGAGCATCTTTTCATGTGCCTGTTGGCCATCTGAATTTCTTATTTGTGGAAGTGTCTGTTCAGATCCTCTACCTTAAACCAAGAATATTCTATTTGGCAAGATTATCATTTAAATTTGAAGGAGGGATTAAACAATTCCCAGATAGGCAAAAGCTGAGAGAATTTACCTCCCACAAACCAACCCTACAGTGTATTTTGGAGGGACTCCTATAGATGGAAGTGTTCCTAAGGTTTAATAGCTGTCACCAGAGGTAATAAAACCACAATAAAGAAAGTAGAACAGTTAATTACTAAGCAACTGCAAAATTAAAAAACTACCCCCAAAGTCAGTCAAGGGATAGACAAAGAGTACATAATATGATACCTAATATATAAAGAATGGAAGAGGAAGAAAAAGGAGGAGAAAAAAAGAGAGATAACCTTTAGATTTTGTTTGTAATAGCATACTGAGTTAAGTTAGACTCTTAGATAGTAAGGGAATTGCTCTTGAAACTTTGGTAACCACGAAGCTAAAGCCTGCAATGGCAATAAGTACATACCTATCAATAATCACCCTAAATGTAACAGTCTTAATTTACCAATCAAAAGACATAGAGTCACTGAATGGATAAAAAAACAAGACCCACCTATATGCTGTCTACAAGAGACTCACTTTAAACCCAAAGACATACACAGGCTAAAAATGAAGGAATGGAAAAAGATATTTCATGCACCTAATAGGGAGAAAAAAGCAGAAGTTGCAGTACTCGTAACAGACAAAATAGACATTAAAACAAAGAAAGTCACAAGAGACAAAGAAGAACATTACATAATGACAAAGGGGACAGTCCAACAGGAGGATATAACCATTATAAATAAATGTGCATGCAACATAGGAGTACCTACATATGTGAAACAAATACTAACAGAATTAAAAGGAGAAATAGACTGCAATGCATTTATTCTAGGAGACTTCAACACTCCACTCACTCCAAAGGACAGATCAACCAGATAGAAAATAAGTAAAGAGACAGAAGCACTGAACAACACATTAGAACAGATGGACCTAACAGACATCTACAGAACTCTACACCCAAAAGTGGCAGGATACACATTCTTCTCAAGCGCACATAGAACATTTTCAAGAATAGATCATATACTAGGCCACAAAAAGAGCCTCAGTAAATTCAAAAAGATTGAAATTGTACCAACAAGCTTCTCAGACCACAAAGGTATGAAACTAGAAATAAATTACACAAAGAAAATGAAAAAGCCCACAAGCACATGGAAGATTAACAGTATGCACCTAAATAACCAATGGATCAATAACTAAATAAAAACAGAGATCAAGCAATATATGGAGACAAATGAAAACAATAATTCAACACCACAAAATCCGTGGGATGCAGCAAAGGTCATGCTAAGAGGGAAGTACATTGCAATATAGGCCTAGCTCAGGAAAGAATAACAATCCCACATGAACAGTCTGAACTCACAATTAACAAAACTATATAAAAAGAAGAAAAAATGAGGCCCAAAGTCAATAGAAGGACAGACATAACAAAGATTAGAGCAGAAATAAATAAAATTGAGAAGAATAAGACAATAGAAAGAATCAATGAAACCAGGAACTGGTTCTTTGAGAAAATAAACAAAATAGATAAAACCCTAGCCAGATCTCTCAAGAAAAAAAGAGTCTACATTCATAAGCAGAATCAAAGATAAGAAAGGAAGACTCACTATGGACACCACAGAAATACCAAGAATTATTAGAGAATACTATGAAAAATTATATACTAACAAACTGGGTAACCCAGAAGAAATGGATAGCTTTCGAGAAAAATACAACCTTCCAGGGCTGACCCAGAAAGAAACAGTAAATCTGAACAGACCAATTACCAGCAATGATATTGAACTGGTAATCAAAAACCTACCTAAGAACAAAACCCCTGGACCATGTGGCTTCACTGCTGAATTTTATCAAACATTTAATGAAGACTTAATACCCATCCTCCTTAAAGTTTCCAAAAAGTAGAAGAGGAGCTAATAATTCCAAACTCATTCTAAGAGACCAGCATCACTCTAATATCAAAACCAGGCAAAGACACCATAAAAAAAGAAAATTACAGACCAATATCCCTGATGAACAAAGATGCAAAAATTCTGAACAAAATATTAGCAAACCAAATTTAAAAATGCATCAAAAAGATCATCATGATCAAGTAGGATTTATTCCAGGAATGCAAGGATGGTCCAGTATTAGAAAATCCATCAACATCATCTACCACATCAACAAAAAGGACAAAAACCACATGATCATCTCCATAGATGCCGAAAAAGCATTCATTAAAATTCAACATCCATTCATGATAAAAACTCTCAACAAAATGGGTATAGAGGGCAAGTACCTCAATGTAATAAAGGCCATATATGACAAACCTACAGCCAACATCATACTTAACAGTGAGAAGCTGAAAGCCTTTCCTTTAAGATTGGGAACAAGATAAGGATGCCTATTCTCTCCCGTTTTATTCAACATAGTACTGGAGGTCCTAGCCACAGCAATCAGACAACACAAAGATATAAAAGGCATCCACATTGGTAAGGAAGAAGTTAAACTGTCACTCTTTGCAGATGACATGATATTGTACATACAAAACCCTAAAGAATCCACTCCAAAACTACTAGATCTAATATCTGGATTCAGCAAAGTTTCAAGATAGAAAATTAATACACAGAAATCTGTTTCATTTTTATACACTAATGATGAACTAGCAGAAAGAGAAATCAGGAAAACAATGCCATTCACAATTGCATCAAAAAGAATAAAATACCTAGGAATAAACCTAACCAAAGAAGGGAAAGACCTATACTCTCAAAACTACATGACACTCATCAGAGAAATTAAAGAAGATACCAAATAAATGGAAACACATCCCATGCTCATGGATAGGAAGAATTAATATTGTCAAAATGGCCATCCTGCCTAAAGCAATCTACAGATTCAGTGCAATTCTTATCAAAATACCAACAGCATTCTTCAACGAACTGTAGAAAATAGTTCTAAAATTCATATGGAACCCCAAAAAGACCCCAAATAGCCAAAGCAATCCAGAGAAGGAAGAATAAAGCTGGGGCGATTATGCTCCCCAACTACAAGCTCTACTACAAAGCTACAGTAATCAGGACAATTTTATACTGGCACAAAAACAGAACAATAGACCAATGGAACACACTAGAGAGTCCAGATATAAACTCAACCATATATAGTCAATTAATATGTGATAAAGGAGCCATGGTTATACAATGGGGAAATGACAGCCTCTTCAACCACGGGTGTTGGCAAAACTGGACAGCTACATGCAAGAAAATGAAACTGGATTATAGTCTAACCCCATACAGAAAAGTAAACTTGAAATGGATCAAAGACCTGAATGTAAGTCATGAAACCATATAACTCTTAGAATACAACATAGGGAAAAATCTCGTGAATATAAACAGAAGCAACTCTTTTCTGAACGCATCTCCTTGAACAAAGGAAAGAAAAACAAAAATGAAGACATGGGATTACATCAAACTAAAAAGCTTCTGTACAGCAAAGGACACCATCAACAGAACAAAAAGGCATCCTACAATATGGGAGAATATATTTGTAAATGATATATCTTACAAGGGGTTATCATCCAAAATATATAAAGAACTCACACACCTCAACACCCTAAAAGCAAATAACCTGATTAAAAAATTGGCAGAGGGTTTAAACAGACAATTCTCCAAAGAAGAAGTTCAGATGGCCAACAGGTACATGAAAAGATGCTCCATATCACTAATTATCAGGGAAATGCAAATTAAAACCACAATGAGATGTCACCTCACACCAGTAAGGATGGCTACCATCCAAAAGACTAAGAACAACAAATGCTGGTGAGGATGCGGATAAAGGTGAACCCTCCTACCCTGCTGGTGGGAATGTAAGCTAGTTCAACCATTGTGGAAAGCAATATGGAGGTTCCTCAAAAATCTAAAAATAGAAATACCATTTGACCTGGCATTTCCACTCTTAGGAATTTACCCAGAGAATATAATTTCTCAGATTCAAAAAGACATATGGACCCCTATGTTTATTGCAGCACTATTTACAATAGCCAAGATATGGAAGCAACCTAAGTGTCCATCAGTAGATGAATGGACAAAGAAGAGGTGGTACATATACACAATGGAATATTATTCAGCCATAAGAAAGAAACAAATCCTACCATTTGCAACAACATGGATAGAGCTGGAAGATATTATGCTCATTGAAATAAGCCAGGTGGAGAAAAACAAGTACCAAATGATTTCCCTCATTTGTGGCATATAAGAACGAAGCAAAACTGAAGGACCAAAACAGCAGCAGACTCACATACTCCAAGAAGGGACTAGTGGTTACCAAAGGTGAGCAGTGGTGAGGCTGGGTTGGGAGGGTGGGAGGGATTGAGGGACATTATGATTGGCACACATGGTGTGGGGGGCGTCATGGGGAAGACAGTGTAGCACAGAGAAGACAAGTAGTGACTCTGTCATCTTACTACACTGATAGACAGTGACTGCATGGTGTATGGGGAAACTCTGTAATATGGGTAAATGTAGTAACCACATTGTTTTTTCATGTGAAACCTTCAGAGTGTATATCAATAATACCTCAATTAAAAATATTTTTAAATTTTTGGTTCACTCTTCAATATACAAATATTGTATGAAAATGTATATAAATTAATATGTGCATATATATATGTGTATATGTGGTTATAGAAATATGTATACATACATTACCCATTCATAGATAAGTTGTGGTATAATATATACACTTTATATCCCTTTTTAAATTATTACTGTCTTGAGGTAACATCATAGGTTGTATTTAAAAATGTACCTCCTTTCTTTTTCAGAGTTGCCTTGTACCCCAGTATATGATTGTACCATGGCTTGTTCAAAACATTGTCTGATTGACGAATATTTGTAATTTTCTTGGTCTTTTTTAGAAGTACTGCAAAGAATTATCTTATGTATACTAGTGATTCTAATTGAAAGGCAATTGAAAGCTACTTTGAACAAAAAAGATGCCAATACTCAGACAGTTTTGCCATAACTCTATCGTCTGTGAAAACTAGGAATTCTTTCCCTCTGTTAATTGACTATAGTTGGATCATTTGTATCTCATTAAACTAGGAAATCTCTTGACAGGACGAATCAGAGACCACTTCAGTAACATCACATATTGAATGTCACAATGTCAACTGCTATATAGCTATTACCCACACTTTGTCCAGTCCTCTGAATGAAAGAAAGGACATCTGATCACTGTAATGGTACTAACGCTGGGACTTTTGTTGTTGAGTATTAGATACCTGCTGGATCTTGTTTAAAGCCAACACCCCATTGGGAGTACCACGTGGCATTTATAATCCCTTTAATTACTTCCTGAAAAACAGATATTGTGGGCTAATTATGAAATCCAGTCACAAATTTCTCTTACAGTCTTTAGATACAAAGGAAAATGTTTTTTTTTTGTTTTTAATTTATACATGAAGAAAACATATACAGATTGTGAATTCTTTTCCAACAAATGACTTTAAGCAGGATTTACAAATACTTATTTTTTCTCCTCTAAAAGAATAGATCTCGCCTATGTTTTATACTGTGACACCGAATTTAGCAATACTTAAGAACAATGGTTATGGTCTAATAGTCCTATTTATTTCTGCAGAGAGAATCAATTTCACATCCCCTACTTAAGTTTTCAGTCCAGATTTGAAGACTTTTTTTAGACTTACATAATCACAAGAAAAATAGAGCAGTATGAGTCCAAACTTCATCAAGTTTATGTATTAAAAAGCCTCAACTAGAATAGCCTTTTCAATAGTCCCACTGGAAATTATTCAACAGAACTTTTATATTATGGATGTTAGATTTACATGTCTAATATATATTTGAAAAATTATATTTATTATTTTCTTGTCACTTAGGGTCACATTAAATATGCATTGTATGAAATTAATTTGTCATAATACCATCTAATATATATCATCCAGTATACAGAAAATAAAATTTTAATTACATCTACTATGACTGCTAGTTTTTTATCATATCTTAGAAAACAATCTGAAAATTATCCTCTTGCAATAGTTCTATAAAATACTTTTTATCTTTTTCAATGTTATTAAGAACAGTTTGTTTCAGCAAAAAGTATCATTTAGCAGTGGTTAGTGACAAGAAATTATTTTTCCTTTTTCTATGAGAAATATTCTTTGGAGTAGGTAGGTTTTTATCTTATGAATGCAGAAATTTGTGTAACTAATAAGATTTCCCTTTTAAGTTTTCACTGTGAAAAGATATAAAAAAAAATTGTGGAGCAACTCATCATGTTTGTATAAGTTATATTTCTGAACATTTTTATGAGCTCATCATTGTTTTACTTTTATATTTCTCATAAGATATAATTTATATTATCTGATTAATTAATATCAGCCTACTTTTTATTTCTGGAGATATATTATTACCATCAAATCCTTATTATTAATAATGCTAAGAATAATAATTTCATTTCATTTCCAATATCACTCTCTATCCACAATGTCAAAAAAATTGATCAACTTATTTTTTTAAAGTTGATACATTAAAAAACTCTATTTGTCTTGTCACTAGCTATTTAACAGAATCAAAGATTCTTCATTGGAAATTTACATATATGAAAAAAACACTTGTTCTCTTTTATTTATTGAAGTCTTCTTTCATCATAAGTAATGAAATTTTTTTTTTTGGAGGTTGTCAGCAGAAAAAGATAAATGAGTGGGTAGGTGATGACTCATAACCTGCAATTATGCACATAAATAAATTAGGACAAAATGAAGTAGTGTCAGTCTTAATGCAAATCATATAATTGAGAGAAACATTAATAGAGTGACAGTCAATTAGTTGGCTGAGAATGAGTGATGTTAGATTTACTAAGATGTACTTTAGAAATGGTGACCATAGAATGAAATGCTACATGTCACCCTAACCCCCACAAATATATCTCACACTGCATTTGGCCACAAAACAGTTCAAAGAATCTTTGGATCCAACTAGCAGCTGCAACAAGAGGCAATTAATGATTCATAAAAGGGGATCAATCTTCTTTGTAACTTACTTTACTGATTTGTTCAGAACAATAGCCCAGATTGAGCAAATTAAAATAGTATAAAGCACCCCAAGAAAATGTTCCATATACACAGACATACAAAACCTTGCAGGAACAAGAAAAGCGATCTAGTATTAAGTACATCAAACTCCAGAAAAAGAGCATGATCCTTTTCCATGATTCTCCTGAAATAATAAGCATTATATTCCATGATTCTCCACAAATTATCTGGTTATTAAGAGTAACATGAAATATATAGCATAGCTTGCAAATACTTGTAATTTACCTCACATTTTCTTATTCACTTTAACAATTTATATGTATTGTAGTGTACTTCTGAATTTCATGATGTATTTTACTTACACTCAATGAATACCTAACAATAAACACAGACTTATTTATCCAGTATAAAACTGTGACTATTTTTAGTTATTTATTTGGGGCCTTTGTTTATTATATTTTAGAACTGAATAATTGTAATAAATATCTATTTTAGTAATCCTAGTTTTAGGACCCAATAAGCTAGCAGAATGCACATATGGCTACTTTTTGCCCTTCTGGAATTTCTACCTTTGTAAAAAAAAAGAGAGAGAAAAATCCTGAAAATAAGTGACTGCCTATTATATCTTTTTAGGATTCCTGTCCTTAATATTACAAGAGCTTCTACTAGGTTTAGGAAGGTTAGTCAGTACTTATCTTCTGTTCCTACTTGTGTAAAAGGTTGTGGGCGTTTTCTTTTTTTTTTTTATCACAAACAGGTTTTATTGTGTCCACTAATCTTTTTGCTCTACTGAAATGATCTTATAGCCTTCTCTTTTATTGCCTGGATATTTTCGCTGGGTATACAGTTCTTAGTTGGCAGGTTTTCTTTTCTCTTTTTACTTGTTTAAAGATGTCAGTTCATTTTCTTCTGGCTGCTTTGCATAGTTTCAAATAACAAATCTAGCCTAAATCTTATCCTATATATGAGTCATTCTGCAAATATTTTCTCTTTATAGCCAGTGCTTTACAATTTAGGATCCTTATGATGATCCTTGATGTGGTTTGTTTTTGTATGTGGATATATGTGTGTTTGTTTATGTTGTTTGAAATTTGTTGTACTTCTTGGGTATGTAACACAGTTTTCATCAAATTTGGAATATTTTTTTTTTGGAATATTTTAACCATTTTTATAAATGTTTTTTAATGTTCTTCCTTTTAGGATTCCAATTTCATTTATATTAATCTTTTCTGACTTGTATTTGAAGATATTTATTAATTCCAGCGGTGGTTCTTTGTTTCATTTTCAATAGACTCTATTTTTATGTGTTCAAGTTCACTAATCTCTTATTCTCTAGTGTAATACATTGTTAATCCCACCCTGTGATTTTTTTCATTTCAGATATTGTATTTTCCAACTTTTTCCACAGAAATTATTACTTATATACACACACATATGTAAAAATTTTTCTACTCAAAAAGTACGTATATATGTATATACACTCAGGAGACTTAGGCAATAATAGAACTCACTTCCTCGTTGCTGCTCTTTCAGCGATCATAATTCTGTTCTTCCTGTTGCTGAATGTCAGAAAAAAGCATTTATTCTATTTCATTTAATATTGTAATTTTAAAAACATTGCCCTATACTTTATGATTTAATAACTATTCATTTCAGCATCACTAATAATTCAGTGAAATAAAAGGAATGTTTAGATTACATGATTTTTACATGTAAAATAAAATTATAGCACACTAATTATATTTAATTTATCAAATAATATTGATTGTATTAAAATTTTTATCTTAAAGTTTTCCATAATTAGAGTAAAAAGTCAAAATAGTTAATTTTTTTAAAACCTACACACTAAATTTGGTAGGTTAAGGATTCATTATCTCCATCATATTGATAGCTGAATTTAGAACTGGATACTCTACAGGAGTAAAAGTGCCAAATTCCTCCAGAAGCTAAAGCTAATCTAATGCCCCCAATTTTTGTTTAGTTTTAAGTAACAGACTCACTCTTGCTTTCTAATTGTAGCAGCAATGGAAAGAATAAAGATCATTAGGTGAATAATGTGTAATCTATTAGCATGACCTCAGAAAATAAGAGGGAATTATGTATTATTTAATTCCTACTTAAAAAAGCTAGAGTTAAATTTCTCTGAGTTTCCTATTGATGTCCTTTAATGATTTTATTTCTAAGATAATGTATATTTATTCCAAATAGATTATTTATTACATAAAGCATAATAAATTGTGAAATATGTCAACATGAATACCGAAATAAACAAAATGTCATTTGTGCCAAATATGACTGTTAATATAAGAGCCATTTATAATTATTGTTTAATACATAATTTAACAAATGTTTGTTATATTAGCTGTGATATTATGAAACATCAAAATATGCCCTAGTATACATTTAATAGAATAGTTCCTTAATTTAGCAATAACCATTCACATTAATTACAGGTTTATCAACAAATTATTGTGGACACCTTTGCAACAGTTTTGTTTGATGAATCTTTCTGTGTTTTGCTCACAGTTCATGAAATAGCAATAGTGTAACTACTTGCAACTACTCTTCCAACATTTATATAGTTGGTTATCCTATGAATCAATATTGCCATTTTCAACTGCTGTTGGTAAGAAAAATGTTTATTTCCAAATCTACAAATTATGACTCTGAAAGTCACTACAAAAGTCAATGTATTATTTTCCACAAATCTTACTTGTTTACCAATGTAGATTTAATTTAAGCATACTTTGGAACTCTGTTTTACAATGGCTATTATGAGTGTGATAAATTTTTTGATCTAGGTGTTTAGGCATTCTGCATGTCTAATTTCTTCTTAGTCAAAGATATAAATCAAAAGGTTATAATACAAAGTTTATTCTAGAGGTGTAGTAACATGAAAAAATATTAAACACTTGTAGATTTTTTTCTACATAAATTCTGCCATCTGTGCCTCAGCTTGTTTTTTAAACTCAGTTTTCAGAGAGTGCATCCTCTAAATGTATTTGCTTTAAGATAGCCTATTTAAAATCCTATGAAGTTTAAATACTACAGTTTATTTTACTCTCTTGGCATTGTTTTTACTACCTCTTTCCTTGCACTCTCTCCATATTTTTGAACATATTTATCTCATTATATCCCAAAACTCTAATGATTTTGTTTATGTATCTGTCTCCATTACAGAACATATCGAAGAGATCTCTGTATCTTATTTATCACTTTGTTACAACGATCTTGCATATTATCTGGCACAGTGTGGTCAACCTAAGAAATTGTTAAATAACGAACTTTGAACATAAATATCTGATGTTCTGTCATTGATATTTTCAGAGGTGCACAAAATGTGATACTCTGTAAATGTCTCTAGAATTTGCTTTCTCCTGTCTTATTAGCTTTACCCTAAGGCAGTTCCGATCTTTGTTTTGGCAGGACAACCACTGACAGCTTCAGGTCCAATTCCTATTAGGTCAGCTTCTTTAACAGGAAGACAAATTTCATTTCCAAGAAGTTCCCACTAAAGCCTTGGAATAGGCTAAGTAGCTTCATTTTGTTTCCAAATCGGTATCTGCAGTAAAGCAGGTGGAATTAGTGGAAAGGGAATTATACAGCCTGGCCAAGCTTTCATCAGTGTGCGCCGCTAGGACCATGTATTTGGGTGATGGTGAGGTTAGCCCACCTCAAAAGCCAAATTGAGAAGAGTGGAGAGTTTACTTTCCTAAAGGTAGTAAGGTGTGATCAGAACACAGACACAACAGATGATCAGTACAGTATCATAAGTATCTGGGAAACAATTAGCCTGGAAGAATCAACATGGAAAGCTCCTTATGTCTATATGGTCCAACTATAACTGAGATAATATTAACATTAGCTTGATAAATTGTCTAATATTAAGTGGCAACCATTTGCCATTCAGTTTTATTCTTTGAAAAGTTGGGGTCCCCTCAAAAGCAGTGCTTACTATGTATGTCATTTCACTGAAATTGTTTTCATTTCTACAAATTCAGTCCTAAAAAGGTGTTTATACTTCAGATGTATGATAGTTAAAAATAATTTGTGGTTAAAGAGGATCATTATAATAACATAGCAGAACATTTATGCACTAGAGTTCCATTCAGAAGAATGAAAGGTGATGAAAGATTTTCTCTTTCTCTTTGATATAAATCTATACATAGAGAAAAGGGGAGAAGGCATTGAGATGGTAAAAGAGTATTTACACCTATCTATTTGAAAATGTTTTGTTCTGTTTTAATTTTGACTAGGCATATAAAAATGCAAAATTAGCAAACCTCTTATAGAATTCTTGGGATGAAATATATATATATTACAATCACAAATTATTCTAAATGGACAAAAACATTACAAATAAATTTTTTAAGTGCACAGACAAAATGAAACACATTCAGAGGAAGTTTAATTTAATTATGAAGGAGTAATACATTCTTTGCAACTTAAGAGGCTATTTTTAAAAACATGTCAATCCCAAATAAGAAAACATAAAATAAAGACTACAATTGATTTATTTAAAACCAGGAAAACAGTAGAACTGACTTTTTTAAAGACTTGCTTATTTTTCCTTTGGCCATATAGTTTATCTTAGAATTTAACAACTATTTTCCATATACAGAGCTTTCTACCCCCAAAACTGAGCACTATACTCCCTCCATTGCAGTTTTCTCTGACTTGATGCCTACAAATTGCCTTTCCCCAAAAATGTTTACTTTAGAATGACTTTGCATTTCTCCTCACTTAAACACACGTATTAATAGGTTTCCTGTAAGAGTCACCATCTGTGACTTCCATCAATAAATTGCAAAACCCTCCTTTCTAACCCCTCAGTAACTGGATACATATCCACTGTAGCACTAACCATTTTGTTGAAAATCAGTTTACATGACTCTCCTCTTTGTGCTTTAAACTCCTCAGAGCATAAGTTGTTTTTTGCTGTGTTTTGCCTCCATAGCGCCTAGAATACAGAAAGTGCTTTATTTGTTTCTGTTGAATTAATGAATGTGTGAGGGGGTGGGTGCAGAGGAGGTAGGAGGAAAGTTCTTGCAAAGATGTACTTGCACATATGTAGGTGTGACTGAGTATACAAGTTGGTAGATGGGGTTCAATGGCTTGTTTACTCAGAATATACACTTACATTTAAGATGTACTTTCCTTCTTTGGGTATTGTTTTCTCTGTTACAACCTTAATAAATCATCAAAAACTCCTTTTTCCCACCTGAATTGTCTTTATTTCCCTTTCTAAGGATTAAAAATGATGACACCTCAATCATGCATTATTCTGCTGTGATTTGTGTCTTTAACATTAACTGTAAATGAACAATAAGCCAAAGTCAGAAATTTTTGCTGATTAGCAATAAGTGAATTTTACAAATGTTATCATAACTGGGCTTTGCTGAAGTTGCAAGAATGAATTTAAATCAGGGACAAAGAGTGTTGTATTGATTAGTGTCTCCTTCCCTGCTAAGCGAATCACTCATTTGTCTCTTGAAACCATACAACTCTCCAATATTCAAGGAAGACTCAGTGGTAGGTTATTTCATAAACAAGAAGACATAGACAAGGTTTAATATGTTTTACCTGTCTGGCAGGAAGTTTAAAGTACAACTTGAAATGTAGGGAAAGACCTAGCCCAGGGCTACAGGTACAAATGATTGCCTAGGTGGAGAAGTTCTTTTTAATCAGTAGATTATACAAGATGATAAAGTTATTGTTTGTTCAGCAGTTTGACAAAGCATTCCTGTAGGTTATTCTGTTTGCAAATAGTTAAAATGTCTACCTTCCTCCTGGCACTTGCCTCATTTATTTTAATCCCTGTAATTCTACAGGAAATGTATTCTGCACTAGAATAGATTAAATTGCAAATATCCTAAATTTTTTTTTCATTTACTCCAATTGAGAATAGTAATAGATAAGGAGAGAGCAGAATTTTAATTTCAGTTCTTATTTCACATATTAAAATGTTGGATTCCAAAGCATCAACTCCACTTATAATTTTTTGTGAAAATATTTAAGTAGAATATAGGCAGAAAAAAATGTGTTTTATAATAACACATGCACAAGATATTTAATCTCTGAAAGATTGTTATGAATTGATTGTTTTGTTGAGTTTAAGTGTGTTGGCTTCATTTAACCAGGAAACTTTCTAAAATACTTGAGAATTTTGTGATATAAACACATAGGATTTCTGCTTTGCACAAAGATTGTTTTTTTGTTCAAAAGACAAAGTTATGAGGCTAATGTCAATTTTAATAATCAAGTATTTTGCTGGAACCAATAATTATCAAATGTTTCTTTCAGCAGTTTTTCAGAGGAAGCATTACATATTTCAGTCAACTATGAAACTGACTCATGAGCTTTCAGTCATGTCACTGGGTTTTTAGATAGCCTTCTCAATTTCACAAATAGCAAAACATAATATATTAACATACGATTTAACTTGGTATAGAAAGTGGTAAATTATTTTCCATGTAGCCCTTGTACTTTTCTTCAATTTCAACACACCTGAAATTTTTGTAGGGCTAATTTTGTTATCCCTGGGTTAAGAAAAATAAAATAAAGAAGATAAATCACAACAAATACAACTCACAGAAGACATAGGAGTGAGAAACATAGTCTGTGAGAAAACATAGGAACAAGAAAGAAAATTAAATGAAATAAACTTTTTTCCCAAAAGAGGAAACAGTTGACAAGAGAAATATATTTAAAAAGTCAACAAAAAGAGGATACAAAAGTAAAATGACAAAGTATATTAAAAAGTAGATCACATTTTAGTATGATTTGATTAAGCAATAGAAATTAACCTAGCTAATATCTTGGCTGCAATTATCTTTTTTACCCATATCCACTTGTCTGTTTTCTTAGTTTTATATCCAGGTAAAAATCAGGGTAGCAACTATTGAATTCAAGTATTTCATCAGACTCTGCAGTAATCAGCACTTCTTTCATTTTGCATTTCCTTTATCTGCACACATAAAATAATACTAATTAATAGAAAAACACAACTGTGGCCAAAAGTTTTATATTTCTACAACCAAGTATCCTTTGACACAGGCTGGCTAACAACATCTTAACATTTTTCCCATCTGTTTGTTTGGGAGTAGGCTGTGTTCATTTAATTTATATTGAAAGGTGGGCAATAAATAGTTGGTGGTTTTGTGTTCAGAGCACCAGGCAATACTATCAAGCAATCTACACTTACATCGTTCAGGATTTTGTGGGCCCTCCGGAGCTTTGGTGGATATTAGGATATTCAACATGGCTGTGGAGATTAAGGGTGATTGGAGAATTCCTGCTTTACAAACTGCTCTTTAGAGTCAAAATCTGAAGAGTTAGAGGCATTGATCAGGGTTGGCTAAGGAGCAGGATTATTTTTAGAGAAGGGCACAGATATATTAAGGCTCTAAAAGAGGAAGAAATATGGGGCATGAAGAGGGTGAATAACAGCCCGAAGGAACTTGGGGAGCAGGTTTGTAGAAATCCCAGAGAGGCCAGGGTGAAGCTGGAGTGGAAAGGAAGCTACAAATAGTGCAGGGCTTTGTAGACCTTAATCTTTGAAGCTACAGGAATCTACTAGAAAGATTTAAAGAGGATAGCAACCTGGTAACAGATAGCATATTTAGGATACAGACTGTGGCGTGGAAATGCATTGAGGTTGGGATAAAAATGGAATTAGAGAGATCAGAAAAGAGTCTATTGTATTTGCCCAGGTGAGAGATTGTGATAGTTTAGAATAAGGCAATAGCAGAAGACAGACTTGAGAAATGTTAGAGAGATAATATCGACAGAACACTTCGGTACTCTAACAGCTACTGATCGCCGCTGATTGAGGCATACTTGGTAGTTCTAATCGCTGCAGATCTTAGAAGCTCGTTTTTATGTGCTCTTATTAAAACGTAGTAAAATAGGGGCTTCCTCTTTAAAGATCAATGCCCATTGAAGTCGACACCCTGGTTGCTCTGAGCAGACATTGCTTCCAGGTTTTAGGTCTTTGTTTATATTGAACCTTTCTTTTTCCTGCTTCAATTAGATGTTTAAACTTAAACTCGGTTACCTCCTTTGCGACACAGAAGTCTGAACACCAAACTGGCAAACTGTGTTTATGTTTTCTGCCTGGCTTGAGCCTCTAATGATTACCAAGCAAATGAAACCAAGTTTTTTAATTGTTCATAAAGCAGGTTCAGAGCTAGAGTTATTCACTTGTGCTAAAACAATACCTGGTAGAGAAATTGTCTGACCACTGAGGAAGAGTATTGACAAAGTTGTTGAGAGACCTTAGCAGTCTTCAAGATCGTATGGCACAGAAAAGATGTTGTAGATACTACAGTTTCTCCAGACAGGACACTTTGTTGCCAGGAGAGCCGTGCCTGTTGAGAAAGAAGGAGGTACACACCACAAGGGATCTATCTAACTTACACCTGTCATTGCATCCCACCTTCACAGCAAGCCTATGAAGAGCTTTTGATATTTTATTCACATTTTAAACCTGAGGAAACTGGGTCACAGGAGATTTAAATAATATTTTTGATGGCATGGAGTTAATTTGGATAGTAAAAGGGGAAGAACTTGGGAGAAAGCTACTGAGATAATGTAATAAAGCCATTAAATTTTCATAAAGAGATCTCTAAACCTACCTCAAGAATCCATATTAAAGCTACAGAATGAGCTGAGCGTCACAATTTCCATACATTAATTTTCTTTCTGAGATTGCACTCTTCTACCTCAAGTCCTGCTTCAAGTAGCATTTCCCTATGCTTCTTTTTCATTGGCATATAAAAAATTACACAGTTCTCTTTTTAAATTTATGTATATACATCCAGGGGGATTTGTAGGGGTGGTGATTATGGCTCTACTTGGTTTTTGTTTTGTTTTGTTTTGTTTTTTTCCCTACATTTTAGGAAAACTGACAAAATATTGAACAAAGACATATTTTACTTTGTCCAGGTCAATTACTGAACTATAATCACCTGTAAATTCTCTGGTCATGGAATAGTGAACAAACCTTGCAAAAGCTTTCTAACCTGTTGTTGGGAAGTTTCTATTGAGTAAGCAAATGGAGTAGAAGATATTCTGGGGTTCATTGCTCCTTTTGAACCCCTGACTAAATTCAGCAGTCCATGAGCAAATGGTGACTTTTGAGATAAGACAGTGGCAGCTGGTAGTTTTTAAAGGGCTGAACACCTCTGATATCCTTTTCCTGTTTATACTGTAGACATAAAATCTTAGTCTTCATTAACATAAAATAAGATATGACCAGTGCTTGCAATTATTCCTTAATGCTGAAAATAATTTTGAAAATTAGTTGCATATAAACATCTAGTTATCCAATCATACCAGAATGTTCAACAATACTGTGGGCTAGTTTTAGTTCATTGAAGTTTTTACACCATTGTTATGGCTATTCTGATGTAGAGTACTTAAGAAAAAAATCACTTCACTGAAGTATAATCGACAAAGAACTGTGCATGTTTAATGTGAATAATTTGATGAGTTTGAATGCAGGGAAACACCATTATCATAGTGAGACCGTCATCTCAATCCAGGAAATAGATCCAGTACCTCTTGAAGTTTCTCTTATCCTTTTGGGCTTTTTGGTCTTATTTTGTTTTGCTTATTTGTTTTTTAATACAGTAACTTTTATAGTGAATATAAGTATGGTTTCACTATGACAAAATTATTTTCATTAATAAGCTTGAAATCTGAATCAACTTAGAGAGCTTTATTCCACCTTTAAAATTAGAATGACACAAAAATGGGATCTTTTAAAATGCGCCATAATCTTATTTCCTTTTTCAAAAAATTCTCTAAAGATATTTTCTTGTAATTCACTTATCCAGGTTTGCTGATGAAGTTAAGTATTGTTTTCATATTTATTAATCATTTGTATTTCTCCAGATTTAGTTTGGCTTCGGCTATTACTTCTAGAAGACTTAGAATGGGTGGAAGGAGAAGACAGAAAGAAAATAAAGTGAGATTTGAAATGTGATAAGAGAAATAGGGAAAGAGGTGAACAAGGAGAGAAGATGGTAACTAATTCTCAGACCTTTTGAACTTGAATTTGGCTAACTTCCTCTAGGCTAGATTCCATCACTATGCTCTATTTAATTACTTTTGGGCTAGATTCATTATTTTAGAGTTTGACTACTCTTAACTCTGATTTATTTTGACCAGGATCTCATTCCCCAGTAACACTTCCTCAAGAGCCTCATGTGAAAAAAGGCTCATTCTGGACCATAATGCTTTCTTAGGGGGAACGCTCAGTCACAGAATGCTGATGAAATGATCATTAACCTCACTTTTTAAGAAAATACCACTATGAATACATTTCATCATTATTGGTAGCAAATCTTTGAACATAGATTAATGTATTTTTCTCAAATATTGCAATTACAACTTGTTTACAAAGTGCATTTAATTCCTGTGGTGGACATTTAAAGACAAAAATTATTTGACATACACAGATGTTAAAGATTCAGAATCATTTAAGAGAGAGACACCATTTCTGGTTATCAGGAATATTCAAATCCCTAGAAAGTGTCACATAAGAGAAGTGAATATGAATTCTGTATGTTCTCTATAATGCACATAAAATGCAAGTGTAGATTATAGAAATGGGCTCACCAATTTTCATTAGTAACTAAATTTTCCTAGGAAAGGGTATACTGAATATGGAATATGTACATTTCAGTATAAATTAATGATATTACATCACTCCAGTTTGAAGAAGTCATTTGCATTTCACTACCCTGTAGAGGCAGGGTTCAAATCTTATTAATCTAGTGTACAATCTGTATATAGTAGATTCACAAAGTATTTTAAATGGATAAAGCTGGTTCCTTCAATCAAATTATCTGTGGACTTTCTCCCCAAACCCACGTTCATTACTATGGATAAATAAGATTTTGTTGTTAAACACCTTAATTGGGAATTATAAGGAAATATTGACACATTAATCTGAAAATTTATAAGAGAATTCTAATCATAAAAATACCATTTTCAGAGTCTAAATATTTTAGTAGAAGACAAAAAAATTATCAATGATACCTGAATTTCCTGCTGATTATTTTTTCCCTGAGGTGTTACTGTTTACACTTGAGGAATAATCTTCAAAATATTTGATAGCTCAGTTATTCAAAGGCATTATTATAAAAATACCTCTTTGTAGAAGACATATTTTAAGTCTGTGTTAACTGTCTCCAACATTTCAATAGCTGTCTTCTGGCTATTCATTCTGAGATTGAAAATCTATAGTTATTTCATTTACTTTTGTGTTATATAGTCTCATAGGCTTCCATTTTCAAGGTCTTTTTGTCTATGATATTTTTATTGCTTTTTTGTTTAAAGAAGTATTTTTAACAAGCTGTATTTTGCATTTTGTTTTAATGACCTAAAAAAACTACCAAACTTTGTTTCTCATTTGCTCTCAAAAATATTCAAGTTAGAATTTGCATTTACCAGTTCACTGTGTTGGTAATAATCAGCAGAATGAAATGGTAAATACAAAGAAATGCATCTTTTATGGTTGGATAAACCCATCAATAGGAACAGATAAAGGCTGCCTCTCTTTTTTTAATAAGCTTGAGAAAGCATCTGTCTTACTATAAACAATTACTTTGCCAACCATGTAAGAATGTATTTCCATTTTCATGATTGAATTGGTTGAAAAAAGTGGCTTTTACCAGCTTACAAGTTACTTATTGTTCTTATTGAAGGAAGGTTTTCTTTATGGAAGCCAATGGACTGCAGTAGATAATTTTATACAGTAATTTTATACAGTAGAGATTCTAAAACTAGAATTTCTTGTACTTCTCAGTGCTTAAATATCATCAACATAAAGCCAGTTAAGAGAACCAATGACTTACACAAAACCTTTCAAAATATGTAGCATTAAAAAGACTGAGAATTTGAAATCTAGGAATATGACTCATTTGTCATTGTCAAAATTGAATTAAAAGTAACATTAATTGCCTGTTGTGAAAGGGAACCTTTTTCAGCACATGGCAGAAAGATAATTTAAGAGAATATAGTTATGTTATAAGAAAAATGTAGCAAGTTTAACTCAGAAGAATTTCTTTACTGTTCAAGGGTAGATATTTTACTAACAGTAATTCAAAGATTATGAGTTCAACACCCTTTATATTCATATGATAAGATTATATATTTTATCAGAAAGGCAAAGATGATTATCAGCACATTAGGTATATTTCAAAATATAGATAGGTTACAAAGTCTTCAGGCAGGACTTATAGATCATATGACATTTAACTACATTCTCAAGAACAGTTTTTGGGTGATTGGACAGGAAAATATGGGAAACAGTAAATATGGCAATGAGCATGAAAGATTACTTGAAATATTAAATAACCATTACAGTTAGGTGGGCTATTGACAAGGCAAAGAAGGGTAGAATTTACGGAAGTATTAATATTAATGTGAATCCTTGGGCACCTGACTTAAGGACTTAAATACTTAATTATGAAGGAAAAGTGCAATAGTACATTACCTTGGGTAAAGGAACAGAGTAACAGGCCATTCCAAAACTTAGTGGCTTCAAACAAGACCTATTTTTGTTTGTTCAGTTCTGTGGCCCTGTAATTTAGATTGGGCTTGTCTTTTGTTTTTTTTCTTCTTTTGGAGTTTGTCTGCTGTCATGCACATGCTATCGTCATGCTGTATGAATTGATCTAAGGCACAAACTGAGTCTTCATTTCTAATCTTCGTGCTCTCATTCAACTGGGGCTTCAACTGAGATTTAAGGAAAAAGAATGTTCCTTAATGAGGGTGATGTTCTTATCCTCTGACAAGGTTCCCCAACGCAGGATTTGCCGTAACTCTTGGCAAATCATCTGTGTCTTTGCTTGAGACTGTGAGATGTATTTTCCTGTTTATAAGAAATGGCCTGTATTTTTGGAACTAAATAGCTTTCTTGGGCAGTTTCCATTTCATAGAAACTTGAAGATCCAAAATCTTATTTCCACTTTGAACTTTCTTGGTTCTTTTTAATTCAATTTGTGAAACTCTTTTACAAATACTGAGAATGTCTATGTATCCGGTGATAAATCAATTCATTAGACAAAAGAGAAGTGGATGGGTCTCTTGGTAGTCTTCCAGGGGAACATTCATGCACCTGCTCTGAGATGCTGGCTCATGACGAGGCTGACTGATGTAGAAAGCTGTGGTGGGTCAGTCTGCGTCTGGTCTTTGTGATTTTATGTTCCAACAAGTTGGGCTGTGTTTCTTCATGTAGTAGCATTATGCTCCAAGAGAGCAAAGGCAGAAGCTTCAAGGTTTCTTGAGATACAAAGTTGGAAGTTGCAAGACATCACTTCTGCTACATTGTATGATAAAAGTAAGTCACAGTTTCAGCCTTGGGGAATAGATCCTTAAGGTAAAGCCTATTTCAAAAGGGCTGAATATAAAATGGGAGGAATTGTTGCAAACATCTTTGCAAGTATTATACCATGAAAACTTTTTTTTTCTTTTATTTCAAGGAACAATGGTGAGATATTTGACGCTGGCAGAAAACAAGCTAGCCACGTGGGTATCAGTGAGAGATGAATGCAATAATTCAGGTGAAGTATAAACAGAAGTTGAACTATGGTAATGAGAATTTTGAAGAGAATGACAGCTTTGCTGTTAAATATATATCAAAGAAAAAATAACAACTAATTGATTGACTTGATGATAGAGGGATAAGACAGATTTCGAGAATTGGAAAATGTTTGAGTGTTGATGCCAATATGGCAAATTTCAATTTACGAAGTTTGGAGTGAAGATTATGAAATTGATTTAAGACGTGAGGAGTTTGAGATGTAGTCAGTCCAGCTGATATTGATTGACCACAGGGATGGTTACTTTTTAACACTCTCTTCAGAACACACAGATAATCAGAAGAGTCTATCTTCTAAAATCAGAGTAACTGAATACACATGATAACTGCAGTGTGATCGATAGCATGGATAAATAGGTACAGAATTTGTAACAATATATTATGTATTTGGAGAATGCTAAGGAGCGAATTATGAGTAAAATGTAAATTTTATTAGCACCATAATAAATCTGTGAAAAAGTTACACATGCTAAGATGAGAAGGGCATTTTATATAATTCAAAGTTGTTACAAAAAATTTTAAGACAAAAACAATGAGGTTCATGAAACTTAAAGTTTTCAAGTATGTGTATGTATTTTGCAGGCTGCAAAAGAGATTCATTAATAGGACTAAATTCATAAACCCATAAGTAGTAAAAGTCTAGAAAACTTTTATTTATATATTTCATAAAGAGAAAGGGAATTCAATATTGAGTGACTAATTAGTAATTCTGCTAGGTACTATACCTGTAACTTCATTGTGCCTCACATAACTATACAGTACCATAGATTTTAAAGCATCTCATGTTTTTTTCAAGATGAGGAAGCAGAGAATGAACTGTTGATGCTAGCTTGCTCAGTCAGTATCTGAACTGAAATTAGAATCCAGGTGTGCTCAACTGAATAGCCCATGTGAAGTCCAATAAATCACCTGGCACATTTTCCTGACTCAGCTCCATTGCTGCTCTTTTAATTTATAAAATATAAGTGGGAAAAAGATACGTGGATGCTTATAACCGTAGTCTCTATATTAAATATTCAGAAAGAATTAGATGTTGCAAAGGTAGAGAGAAAAAAAATCTACTAGAACACTATTATACTGAAAATAAATACTGAAATATTATTAAGAGTAAATGTTAGCTCTCAGTTTTGAGCTCAAATAATACATGGACAAACATACTTGAAGTAAATCTTGGTTAAGTTTGAGTTATTATTTTGTCTAAATATAGGAGAAGGTATTTGTAAGCAGATTCACCATCCCATCCTCACCTCATGAGGTTTCACAATAAACTCCAGCCAGTGGCAAAAACAAAAACATGTATTTGTTGTAATGCCTAATACCCAGTCAGGAGGTAAATATTAAATGTTGTCTTATTAATAAATTGAAAGAGTACATTGAAATTGTTTGTCAGATAGACCAAAAAAAGGCTTTATGAGAAATCCAGGGAAAAACAACACATTACTTATAGGGAAAAAAACAATTGAATGACAGTAAATTTCTTATCAGAAACCGTGAAAGTCAGAAAGAAGTGGCGCAGTATTTTTCAAGTGCTGAAAGAAAAATTAATACAAATCTGGACTCCTAAAGCCAGTGAAAATATCAATTCAGTCTGACAAGTTAGTGAAGACATTCTCAGATAAAGAAAATGTAAGACAATTTGTCACAAGCAGTTTATTCTGAAGAATGGCCAGAGGAAGTTCTCTAAACAGAAAAAAAATTAAAAGAGAAACTTTGAAAGTTCAGGAAGAAATAAAGAACACAATAATCAGATGTGTGGGAATATACATCAGCCTTTCATTCTCCTCTTCAGTCTTTAAATTATGTCTTACAGTTGAAGCAAAAATAACAAAACTGATAGGTTTCTAAAGGCAAGTAGAGGAAAGTTTTAAAGCAATTACATTATAAATAAATAAGAGGAAAATAGTTTAAGGAAAGGAAAATTTTCTGTATTTCAGTCAAACTGGTGAAATGAGGACACCTGTGAATTGGTATAAATTATGTGTATAATGTAAACTTAGAGCAAACAGTAAAAGTGCTATACAAAGAATTAAATTCATATGCACTAAAGGTAAAAAAATGAGATTCAGAAATGCTCAAGTAACTCATAGGAAGGCAGGAAAAAGAGAAAGAGAAGGAAAGAGAAGAAATAAAAAACAAACTAAAATAGCCCACTTAAGCTCTAACAAAGCAGTAACTACATTATTGCTTGAAGTCAGTCACTGACAGTGGATCAGTAAACTTGCCTCCACTATATGCTGTGTGCAAGAAACTTGAAATACAATGATACCGGAAAGTTTAAAGTAAAATGATTGGAAAATACATATCATAAAAATTATTAAAAAACAGGAGTGGCTATGTTAATGCTAAATAGGTCTCAATTTAACTAATGTTAGGTAGCTCTCAGAGTCGAGAAATTTACCAGAGTAAGTGAGGGGCATTATATAATAATAAAGGGTTAATACAACAAGAAGACATAGTATTCCAAAATGTGAATGCACTAAAAATCTGGAAAATACTGAAGAAAAACTGATAGAACTAAAAGGAAAAACAGACAAATCCACATTTAGAGTTGGAGACCACAGCACTTACCTCCCAACAACTGACAGCAAATCAGAAAATCATCTAAAATATGAAAGAACTCAGTGACATCATCTGCCAGAAGGATCTAGTCAAGGATGCACACAGGTGTCCTTTGGAGGTATGTAGGCTCAGTTCCAGACCATCACAGTAAAGGAATATGGCAATAAAGTGAGTCAAATGAATTTTTTGACTTCACAGTGCATATAAAAGTTATGTTTATGCTGTACTATAGTCTATTAAATGTGCAATAGCAGTATGTCTAAAAAAAGTATATATCTTAATTTTAAAATACTTTATTGCTAAAAAATGCTATACACCACGTGAGCTTTCAGTGAGCCGTAATGTTTTCCCTGGCAGAGGGTCTTGCCTCAGTGTTGATGGCTGCTGACTGATCAGAGCGGTGGTTATTGAAAGTTGGGTGGTTGTGGGAATTTTTAAAAATAAGACAAAAATGAAGTTTCCCATTTCTGCTGACCCTTCCTTTCATAAACAATTTCTCTGTAGCATGTGATGATGTTAGCATTTTAACCACAGTAGAATTTCTTTAAAAATTGGAGTCAATCCTCTCAGACCCTGCCTCTGCTTTTTCAATAACTTTTTGTAGTATTTCAAATCCTTTGCTGTCATTTCAACAATCTGCACAGCATTATCACCAGGAGTAAATTGCAATAGAAGCTGTTTCATCTGCATTGAAAATCTGTTGTTTTATGAAGCCACTTTCTTTAATGATCTGAGCTAAATCTTCTGCATAACTTGCTGCAGCTTCTACATTGGCACTTGTGGCTTCGCTTGGACCTTTATTTTATAAGGAGAGCTTCTTTTCTAAAACCTCATGAACCAACCTCTATGAGCTCCCAACTTCTCTTCTGCAGCGTCCTCTCCTCTCTCACCACCATAGAATTGAAGAGACTGAGGACCTTGTTTTGGAGTAGGTTTTGACTTTAGGGAATGTGGTGGCTGGGTTGACCTTCTATGCAGACCACTTAAACTTTCCCTGTATTGGCAGTAAGACTGTTTAGCTTTCTTGGCATTCACGTGTTCTCTGGAGGAGCACTTTTGATTTTCTTCAAGAGCTTCTTGCCCTTCACAGTTGACTATCTGTTTGGCACAAGAACCCCAGCTTTTAGCCTAACATGGCTTTTGACATACCTTTCTCACTAAGCTTAATCATATCCAGCTTTTGATTTAAAGTGAGAGACAGGATTCTTCCTTTTATTTGAACACTTAGCAGCCATTGTAGGGTTATTAATTGGCCTAGTGTCAATATTGTTCTGTCACCGGGACTAGGGAGGCCAGCAGGGAGGGAGAGTGAACAGCCAGAACACAGATAACATTATTAAGTTCTCCATCGTAAAAGGGTGTGGTCCGTGGCACCCTAAAACAGGTACAGTAGTAATACCAAAAACCACTCATCACAGACCCCCATTAACAAATATAATAATAATAATGAAGAGTTTGAAATGTTGAGTGAATTATATTGTGACACAGAATACAAAGTGAGCAATGCTGTTGGGAAAATGGTGCCTACAGACCTTCAATTTGTAAAAATTGCAGTATCTGCAAAGTGCAATAAAGCAACACTTAACAAAATTAGGTATGTCTGTAGTACACTTCATGCAAACACCACAGAATACATGTTCTTTCCAAGTGCAAAACACGTATGTCAAGACAGATCATATTCTGAACAATAAAACAAGCCCAAGGCATTTAAAATAAGTGAAATCATGCAGAATATATCCCCCAACTATGGCGAAATCAAGCTAGATATCAGTTAACAGAGATAGCAAGAAAATCTCCAAACACTTGGAAACTGAACAACACACTGTGTTATAATCTATGAATCAAACAGGAAATCTCGGAAAAATAAAAAACACATTGAACTGAATAAAAATGAAAATGCTACACATTAAAATTTGTGGAAATCACGTACAGCATTGCTGAGATGAAAATTAACAGCACTCAATTCATATATTGTAAAAGATATAAAGCATTGAATCAACTAAGATCCCATTACAAGAACCTAGAAAAAGAAAAGCATTAATTTTTAATAATGAAAAGTAATGCAAATTGGTGAGAAAAAACACTGAGGACATGAATAGATACATGGGCATAGGTAACAGGCAGATAATTTTCTCTAGAGCAGAATCTCTGACCAGTATAAATACAGAAAAACTTTCATCCTCACAAAAGTAATTAAATAAATGCAAATTAAGAGAAAATGCAATTTGTTAAGATAATGAAATGAAGGAAGATTAGAAAGTTGATGTGAACATCTACAGACATGTTGGAAAAACATTTATTATTGTCATTCTGATGAAATGGACATACAAATGCATGTGATAAATTTGTAACAATCTTATTCTCACAATGAACTTGACAATCTTTATAAAAAGCCCAGAAATACCTATATCCTTTTGCATAATAAGTGTTCTTCCAGGAATCTTAATGAAATAATTAAATTGTAGCAGAGCTTTACATGTAAATATATTAATCACAGTCCTATTTATAATCACAAGAGCCAATACATATTGGGTATTTAATGTGCCCAAGGAAAACCTTTACATGTTATGGTAAAGACAGTTAATACTCATCAAATCTCATGTACTTCCCCATGTGCCCCAGCATTCATACCACTGAAGTTGAGGACATGTGACTGCTTTTGGTCAGAAGACTATAAAAGGGTCTCAGGTGTGCTGTTTCTGGGGTAAGGCGATTAGGAACCCCTGTATGCTTTGTCCCCCTGCTGAGGGGACCCTGGAAACCACATGGACACGTGGCTTGAAATAACAAAGCCTCACAAAATGAAGATAGTCTCATTTCCTGAGGTAACAGAGAGAAGAGATTACAGTCGTTTCCTGAGGGAGCAGATAAAAGAGGTTACCAGCGCTGCATTCAGACTTGATGTTGAGTGAGAAGTAAGTTTTTCTTCTGTCAAGCCACTGCAGTTTGGGTTGGTATGTTATTCTAGCATAACTTTGCCAGACCAATATAGTAATTACCTCATACAATTCATTCGAAAACCCTGAGAGGTAGGTATGATCATTTCTTCATGTTATATTTGAGGAAATTAAGATATAGTGTGGTTAAGAAAAAGTTTCCAGTGTCACCAAATAGTGGAGAAGTCATATCCAAAGAATTGACTTTAAATACAGTCTTTTTAATGATTATGCCACTATTACTGAAAAAAATTCAAGTTTCATAGGGAAAGGAATCAATGCATATTCAGTGTCCATTTGATATGGTAGAATCCTATGCAACCATTAGAATAATACCCCTAATTTGCTTTTGATAAATTTTGAAGGAAAAGGTAAAAATGTAATTCGATTGAAATAACAAAAGTATATTATGTAAAGACTTCGTGAACTATGACTAAAGTAAAGTTCCAGGCTTAGTTAAAAATAAGTATACTAAAATAAACTAAAATTCCTCCTACTACAAATACCCAGAAAAGAAGAATGATATATAATAAACATTGTTTTGATGGCACAGCTGAACTTGCAAGAAATTCATCAACCACCAGAAATAAAGAGGGGACTGTTAATCAGCAAAATGAGGTCTTAAGCTGCTGACGTCACTGTCCTGTGATGTGATCAGTTATCAAGAGCCTTTGGTGTTAATATCCACGTGAGGAGCAGTGATGAGGATGTGGGTCTCCACATCAGGAAGTACAGAGTGATAGGTGTGTGCAGATGCAGGAATCTTAAAGGAGTAAATCTCACTGAAACAGTAAAAAAAAAACCCTCATCTTTTGGCACAGAGGAAAGAAACTTTCTCTGCCTCATATCCAACTAAAAGGTTCTCTTAAATATTATGAAGGTTTAAACCTGCACTTTGCATGAAATTGGTTAGAAACGTGTACTATATCGGTGTGCTAAAAAATTTCAATGTGCAAAAGTTATACAACCTAAACCAGGTTGATGAAACATTTGGAGCTACAAAGTAACAAAGGCAAATGACATTGGAGGAATGCTCCCACAAAACAGGAGAAAAGGGATTCTCACGGGGAAAAGTTCAACAATAAACAGGGTATTATGCAAATTTCAGGCTACCTAATAAAAGCATCATATGCAGGAATGTGTTACCATAAGCAAGAAGAAACAGACATAATAAGCAGCAAGATTAAACCAGTAAACACTTATGATCATAACATGTTTTACCTGTCTATAAAATTGAAGAGTAAGACACCATCCAAAAAGAACAGACAGCTTTGAAAAATGAACTAAAATAGCCATTAAAGCAAAAAGAAAACTCAAGTGAATAAGCTAAGTAGCAGATGAAACACATTTAATGAGAGAAGGGGTGAATTTGTAGGAAGAAAGAGGGAAATCACTAACAAATCAGTGGAATGATTGAGACAGAACAGAGGAAGAGAGTTCAATATACATATTACTGAATTTCCAGACATGTAGACAAAAGTTGGACAGACCCATATTGAGATAAAGGCTGGTTTTTGTTGGTGATGGAATAAATAAACTCTCAGATTCAACAAGCTTAGTATAGCCTTAACAAAAAAAAGACCAAAACCAAAAGAAAAAAAAAGCAAGCCTTATACACCTAGATAAAACATAGTAGTGTTATAAAATACCAAAGAAAAATTCAAAGTTGAAGGAAGTGTAATTGCACTGACAAGAGACTTCTTAATAAAGGCATGCTGAGGAAATTCTGTGGTAAAACAGCTTAACATACAATTCTATAAAATCTATCTAAACTGAAAATCAAATGAAAGGCTTAAAAAAAGACTTAAGAGGGTTTACCTTTAATATAACCTCATCGGAGAACTAATTAAAATGTACTTGGGAAACAAGGAACTGGAGCACCCCAAAAAAGACTGAACTCAAGAAGCAATTGTGAGTAAAGGAGGTGATACATTTGAGGATAGATCTATAAGCAAAGGATACATAAACACTACCTCTTTATTAATAAGTGACTCATTTAAGAGAGCACAGAAACAAGGTGATTATGAGGCACTGTAGAAAAGTAACATACAAGAAATGGGGCAGAGTAATTGAAATCTGAGCATAATACAAAAGCCTTTGTGGTGTTTTAAGGAGGATAGAGATATTAATCTGCCACGGATTTCATTAAAAGGCCATTTATCATGTAGGAAGAGCATAACGAATGGAACAACATAGAGGGGAGCCTGCACTTGAAGCATTTGTCATGGCAAGCCGCAACATTCCTCATAGGTAAAATCAGAAAGTTGCTAGCATGGCCCCTCATAGCTTCCCCAAAGGAAGGTCCTTAGGCAGGAGCTGCGCCCAAATACTCCCCTGCCCCCAACAGGGGAGGCCTCACGGTGGGCACAGTGTCAGCCAGAGGGCACTGTCTGTGACAGAGAGGGTGTCCTGTGGTCTTCCCACGAAGCTCTGCTATGCTAAGGGTGCTTCTAATTAAGCAACTGCAACACCCTGGGTAAGTACAGCTATTATTATGTCTTTACCTCCTATGCCTTCTTTGTGTGAAAAGAAGAAACCTTTCCTGATCTGAAGGAGCCAGAAGATCTTAGAGGAGAAGGAGGAGGTTGAGAAGGGACCACTGAGCATAATAAACCTCTCTCTCCCACTGCACGTGTCTAAGTGGGGAATGATTGGGTTTGACTTGAGATCAAAGGTTTAGTTTAGAGTGGCTCAATTTTTAACACTTGAAAGTGAGCAAAACCTTAAGTGATTCTTGGTAATGTGGACAAATATATCACTGTCCAATATAGAATCAACTCCAAAATTTATATTTTATAATAAATTATATTATAATTATTCTTGTATATTATAGTATATAATTATATTTATTACACATTTTCTTCAGCAATTTATATTCACAAAAATAAATAATGTAATATTTGTATTTTTACAGCATCAGTATATTGAAATTCTTGATAGTGGCTTAAGTATAGTTCTGTCTAAAGATATTAGGAAATTTCTTAATTCTGCCTACAACCTGAGATGAGTTTTGCAATCTAATGAATTTTTAATAACAGAGCAGTTCCATTGATCTATGGCCCATTCCTTTATGCATAATAGGAGATAGCAGTCGTCATATGCCATTAATTTAAGTATTTATCAATGGAGTGAACATAATTTCCCTAAAGCATGACTTATTTACCCTTAACATTGTTAAAATCAGTGTCATATATATTTATAATCTTTTATCCAATGGAACTTGTTGATAATAAAACCCACTCATATGAATCACATAAGATCCAAACATGCATTTAAAAATACTATATTTTTATAAATTAACAAGCTGAAACATTAAGTTTAGTATGAAGTTTGAATTATCAAAATTTTCACGATAATTTCTTTTACTACCATATTGTAGAGATAAATTTTTATTCTTACTTACAGCTTTAAAATGAATGTCCATCATTGAGATAGCTTAATACCTTTGTTTTTTAATGGTGACATAGAATCATAAATATTTAAAATTTGAGGAGAATGAAAAATATAATCCAGTTATCATGTATAGTTGAATAGATCAAAAAAGGAAAATTGATAAAATTAGCACAGAAAATTAACATGTCTATATGCGTTCCTCATAAATGACAGTCATTTTCTGCATTGATGATGTTATCTATAGGAAGTGAAGGTTCTGGAAGCCAACATAAAGAATATTAATTTTGATAGGGCTTGGTGACTGCCTTTGTCCAAGGTCGAGCTTCCCTGAAAATTTGAAGACCTGAAACTCTGAAGTTCATAAATTTCAAGATTCATTTACTCCTGACAATATGCCACCTCTTAGTTCAAAGGAAAAAAATACATATACACTTAAGAGCTAAGTAATAAAGCTCAATAGAGTATTTAACTTTATATAGCTCTTTAAAATGAAAAATTTTTATGACTTAAGTGCAAGCTAGTGAAAAAAAATCATAAATTAATTTTTGTTTAACCATGGACTTGGAGCTTTAAATGAAAGTTGAAAGTGGTCATAAAATGTTCTGTTGGTTTCATACTTTCCAAAGCACTAAGGAAAAAAAACAATGTTGGTGATAATGTAGGAATCCAACTGTGGACTTTGCTTGGCGGATTGGGTAGGAAATAATATATGAATATTAAGACAGTGTCTATAGAATAGCAATAAATCTTTTGAAAGAAATACAGTCCAGGGAATCAGTCACTTATTTTTTTATTAAATTGTGAATTTAACTAATGTTTTCACTAAATGGACAGATTACATCATTTTGTCTGTTGGCACTGATTGATTTACACCTAAATATTATATTATGGACAATCATACCTGCAGATTTTGGGAAGAAGTAGGTTTATTACAAGTGGTCCTATGAGAATATGTGTGAAACAATTCAGCTTTTCTTAGGTGGAATTAATCACAACAGATGTGAATAATTTTATCTCTACGAATAAATGTTTGATAAAATTGGCCTAATGTATTATTTTGGCATTAATTCCAGTTGTGCAATTTTGTATCATGTAAAATTTGAGAAATATAATATATCATTTCCTCTCTCCTTCTTACATCTGTCTGTCATTCTCAGTCTAATGCTTCTTCCTCAAAAAACAAAATCATAAAATGAGTGGTATAGGGAAAATGATAAAGCTCATACAATTTTGAGTTCTAAGGGCCTAAAATTTTGTGTATCTTTTGACTCCAAATCTTACTTATAGAAAATTAGAATAAGGTAGTCATGGAAGTAGTTAAGATTTTGTTTCCAAGGTTTTGTTTTTGTTTTTGCTTTCATCTAGGGAATGTCAACAATCAATAAGGAATTATTTAAACAAATTGTAGTATAGCCAGAGAATGGAATTCAATGGCTTTACAACCATTAAAAACATCATAGAATGGGAATGTAAATTAGTACAACCATTGTGGAAAGCAGTATGGAGGTTCCTCAAAAAACTCAAAATAGATATACCATTTGGCCCTGGAATTCCACTCCTAGGAATTTACCCTAAGAATGCAGCAGCGCAGTTTGAAAAAGACATATGCATCCCTATGTTTATCGCAGCACTATTTACAATAGTCAAGAAATGGAAGCAACCTAAGTGTCCATCAGTAGATGAATGGATAAAGAAGATGTGGTATATATACACAATGGAATATTATTCAGCCATAAGAAGAAAACAAATCCTACCATTTGCAACAACATGGATGGAGCTAGAGGGTATTATGCTCAGTGAAATAAGCCAGGCGGAGAAAGACAAGTACCAAATGATTTCATTCATCTGTGGAGTATAAGAACAAAGAAAAACTGAAGGAACAAAACAGCAGCAGACTCACAGAACCCAAGAATGGACTAACAGTTACCAAAGGGAAAGGGACTGGGGAAGATGGGTGGGAAGTGAGGGATAAGGGGGGAAAAAGGGGCTATTACAATTAGCACAGTATAGTCGGGAAGGAGTGTGGGGGGGTGGGGTGGGGGATACAGGGAAGGCAGTATAACACAGAGAAGACAAGTAGTGATTCTATGACATCCTTCTGTTGAAAAACAAACAAAAACTGTCCATAAACATTACAGTCTAGTTGGTAAATTCTCACAGGGTTAGCAATTCTGAATCTACTTTACATGTAAAGAGTAAGTAAACACTGTAAACAATGGTAGCCAGGTATCTCTGTGTCTAAGGATGAAGTTAAAAATAAGCAAGGGGTAGGTGGGAAGGTCAGAGTGAACCTTGGGTTAGAGTAGGAGACATCAATGTAAATTCATTAATTTTAATATATATATGTATACATGTGTGAATGTGTACATGCAGATACAGAAATATAGATTACTAACTTGGATTAGTAAATGTACATCTATCAGTAAGCAACCTAGAGCTCAGATATTGATTTCTCCAATAAAAGGAAACAGGGTTCCATGGAAAAATGCCTGATTCTAGGGCTGGGGCAGGGAAAGGGCAAGATGAGCCTGGGGTATCTTGCAGTGTCAAAAATTAATAAAGTACTTTTTAAAGAATGATAAAGATATGTTAAAAGAACCTAAAAGTAACCTATGATTACTCTCAATGCCCAAAGCTGGAACAACTTGACAATGGAATAACATAATAGTATCAGATGAAAGGAAACGTGGGGGGGCGGGGGGCGGGGGGACCAGGCAGAGGGAGTTGACGAAAAAAAAAGTAGCAACAACATGACCTAGTCTTAGATGAATTTTGCTAAGTGAAAAAAGCCAAACCTTAGAGATGCATATTCTGTAATTCCACCCACATTCTGAAAAGGGTAAAATTATAGAACAGAGAACAGATCAGAGGATGCTGAGGGTTGGGTGAGAGCGCTGTGGTTGAATAACAATGATTGAGAATAAAATTAAAAAAAGCACAAGCAAAACAGAAATAGACTTATAAAAAGAACCAGAAATAGGTATGCTTCCTAAAAATGTATAACCTCAGTCCAATCAGAAAAACTGGTGGTTGCTATAGGGGAGGGGAGTAGGAAGATGAGCAAAAAATAGGTAGAGATAAAGACTTATTTTTTTGGAGAGAAAGACTTATTTTTTAACTATTTAAAAAATATGTCACTGGGATGAAAAGTAAAGCATAGGGGATGTAGTCAATAATTTTAAAGTATCTTTGTGTATTGATAGATGGTAACTATACTTAATATGGGCATTTTGTAATGTATATAATTGCCAAATAACTATATTGTATACCTGAAAACAATATATTAAAAATATTGTATTATCATTATAAAAAATAAATAGAAATCAAATGTCTGAGTCCATATTGATATAAATAAATGATGGAATAAATAAGTGGAAAAAACAAAACCTTTCCCTTACAGAAGAATCCCAATCAATAAATACAGAAGGAAGAAGTAAAATAGAAAAATCATCATTTAGAACACCATAGTAATAATGGTTGCAGGCAAGATCCACCAACAAAAGCTAAAATGTGTGTCCAAATCTCCAACTAGAAACAATATATTTGCATAGCTTCAAAGGGTCTCTCCCCAAATTTACTAACAAATGTGATAATGTTTTTAAAACAGGACCACAATTTAAGATGGAGTTATTTCCCCTCCAAGTGTGCCCTGGATTAGCAACCCACTTCTAAGTATAGATTGGAAAGGGAAAAATCCTAACTATAATGTGGAAACCTGTCAGACACCAGCCTTACCAGTAATCAAGGTTAATATTGTCATGTTGGTACCTTGATAAAGTAGGGCACATCCTCTCAGTGGTATTCTTCCTAAAAATGTATAACCTCAGTCTAATGAGGGGAAACCATCAAACTCAAATTCAGGGACATTCTTCAAAATATCTGACCACCATTCTTCAAACATTGGAAGCTTATAAGGGACAAGAAAGACCAAAAAACTGTTACAGATTGGGGGAGATTAAAGTGATATGATGACTAAATGTACTGTGGTATCCCGGATTGGATCCTGGATCACTAAAAGATTACTGCTGGAAAAACTGATGAAATCTGAATAAACTCTGTAATTTAGCTGATAGACTCGTAACCAATGTACAATGGTTACGAAGAATGTTTAACATTAGGGGAAGAGGAGTGAAGGGCATATGGAAACTACCTTTGTAGTTCTATAAGTCTGAAATTATTAGAAAACAAGCTAGAAAATGACATTGAAAGAAAACAAAAAACCAAAAAAAAAGACTACTAAAAGTTTGCTCTATGTTTTTTTTTAAAGTGTGTTGTTAAATAATACGCCCAGGTTACCATATTGTGCTGACGATGTCAGGAGGATGTGCGTGTAAAAGTATATTTGATTCCAGGTGAAGTATGGTCAGTTCTGGGAGATGAGAGTGTGCTTTCTTCTTTCAGCTTGGTATTTGAGCAGTTTCTTATACATGAACAGATTTTGCTGTTACTATTAATACCGAATTGCTGGCTTTTTCCTGCATTCCAGAGAATAAGTATGCTAGGACATATTATTTTAGTTTAGATAAATTTACCTGAACTAAAACACCATCTGTCAGTAAATGATCTAAAGTAAAATACCACGGTCATAATGAAATCCAGCGCACACCTGTCCTCTGGCTTGGGTGAAAGGCCGGCTGCTCTGGCGCCCGCCCCTTGCCAAGGCTACAGGACGTCTGACAGCATCTGAACGCGGAGCCGGGCAGCGCAGCTGCCTCCCAAAGGAAAGGGCACAGTGGCGCCAGAGAGGGGAGTCCACAGAAACATTCCAGAGCAGCGTTTGGACTACGTGGACCCCTTACATCGTTACAAAAGCCCTGTTGGCGGAGTGAGTTTACTTCCCGCGCGGCTGGAGCCCCTTCTCCCCCCAGCAGCCAGGAGCCTCGCTCCCGCGGCAGCCCGCCCTCTGCGCATGTGCGACCCCGCCTCCTCCTCCCGGCGCGTTGTCCCCGGCCTGCGGCCCGTCGTGGGAAACAATCCCTGGCCCCCGGGTCCACGCGGCGAGGGAGCTGCGGGAGCGCCGGGAGGTAGGGGCGCGGCCCGCGCGGCTCTGGGGGCCGGCGGAGGTGGGTGGGAGCCGCGGGACGCCAGGCGTCTGTGGCGCCGACAGAGCTGAAGGGGCGGTGGGCGCGGGCGCCTCCGTCTAAACGGAGGAACGGGGGCTAAACGGCTCGCGGCGTCCACAAGCGTCCAGCCCCTGCTTCAAGTGGTCGGCGTCCGTGTTGCGGTCGCGGGAGAGGAGTGCGCGTGCGTGACGTGCGCGCTGGGCCCGCAGGGCAAGAGCAGGACTGCTGTGGGGAGGGCGCGTGCGCGACGTGCGCGGTGGGCCCGCGGGGAGGAGGTGGGACTGCGAGGAAGTGTCAGTGCGCGTGCGCGACGTCTGCTCGCCCTGGGCGTAATGTTGCGTGGGCGTGCGTGGTTTGAGAGCCAGGTTCATCCGGACAGATGTCAGGAGTGTGGGGCCGCACGGGGCGTCGGCCTGGGTTCTGGTCTAACACCAGCGAATTTCCTGCAGCAAGTAGCCGACGTGAGACGCGATTTTCTTCTCCGTGAGACGCGGATATCAAGAGCTGTTGCCACGTGTGTGCTAAGTACTCGTTTTGTTAGCCCGCGTCATATGTTAGTTGCGTGTGGCCGTGCAGCTGGGGCCCCAGCGCGCCCCCAGGCCTCCATTCCGCGGTTCACTCCTCTGAAGGCGGGGGGTGGCTGGGTCAGCTGGCCGCCAGCTCTCCTGGCTCTAACATGCCCCGGAGCCTGAGTTATTTCCCGTGTACTCATTTGTTACCTGTGTGCCATCATAACGCAGTATCCTGAAGCCATCGAAGGCTGTGTGCCGTGGAAGGTCTGGGACAATTTTAAGAAGAGAGGTGAGCAGGAGCCGATGGGTGGGCACACAGCCGCGCGGGAAATAGCGCCTTGACAGTTGGTGAGGGCGCCGTCGGGGGTGTGCGTGAGAGGCTCACCCGCCAGAGCCAAGGGAATTGTCATTACCCCTCCCTGTTCACCCTTCACTCGCCTCATTTCCCGTTCACTATGCCTCAGAGCGAGCTACCCTCAGTCCCCCAGCGTTGATGGCACTCGGAGAGGCGCTGAGGTTCTTGTGCTCTTGGCCTTAGAGACGCAGGCCCTTTTGGGGTTATCAGTTTTGATGTCATTTGAAAAATAAAAAAAACTGAGTCTGAGGTGACTGGCTCAGAAGATGAACTTAGTGGTAGAACCAAGATTAAAAGTCAGGCCCGCAGATTGCGAGGCCACTGCCCATTGTGCCACTGCGAAGTCAGGTGTTAGTTTCTTATTAAAAGAACCCTCTGAAAACTATAAGCAGGTTAGAACAAACATTAATTTTTTTATCTTGAAACCCCCATCTCTTTTTTTCAGAGGTTTATTGGAGTATGTAACCTCAAGAGATTAGTGGTGTTAGCAGAAAAATAAACAATATGGCTAGTTTTTTCCCCTACATCAGTTTTGACAAATCCATAGTGTTTCCCCTTTTAGATTACTGTTATATGTTCAATTTATCTTCTCATGTGTTTAATTTTTCTGTGTCACAGAACCTAAATTGGTAATAAATCAGTAAGAAACAAATGTTTACATTTTCTCAGTGAAAAGTATCATGTCTAAGTTCAACACGTATGGGAGCAACCACATGGACATGTAAGTATCTTGTGTGTGGAGCTGTGTAGGCAGGGGAATCCAGGAACTGCAAGGCAGGCAAGTCTCTTCTGACTCTCTTCTTCCTTCCTTCCTCAGCTCTGCCTCATCCACTAAGAGCGGAAAATGAACAAATCCCAGGTGAGTTTTTGCTTGTTTACTCCCACTTTGTTATAAAATGCATTTTCTGAAGTTTATAAGGATTCATATTTTTAAAATGAAAAAGTAGAAGTAGGTAAGAATTTGTATTTTTAAGGGAAATAGTAGCAAAGCCAAAATAGGGCAGTTGACAGGATTCATTGCAGGATTTTTAATTTTACAGTTATCCAAGTTAATGTAAAATTTTCTCTGACTTTTCTAAAAACCCTGAAATACATACAATGTATTGCCTATAATCCTTTCTCGGTGGACGTAGCACAGTGCCAAAGCAGACTCAGTGCACATGCTTTTCAGGGCACCAAACAGAGGGGTTTGAATGGACAGCTCTTTCGTGGTTCTGTCTGATCCACAAATAAAACCTTGAAGACCTGGCAGAATGGAGAGATTGCATGTCCTCAAAATCACTCTCCGAAAGATGCTTGTGTCAGCTTGTTTGTATTTTTGGCTTGAGTGTCAGGCATTCTGGCTTTTGTTTCTGCATTTCTCATTTACATTTTATGTGTAAATAATGAATGCAGTCTTGCTCCTTCACCACCGTCATCTGAATTACTTCTGGGAAAAGCCACCAACTGTAGTCAAATCCAAAAGTAGACAAATACAGTTTTTGTCTTTACCTTTGTCTTATTTGGTCCTTCTGTAGCATTTGATTCTATTCTCCATAGTCTCTCTGTTTGGAAAGCCTCCTCTGCTGCCCATGACACCACCCTACTAACTCTCCTTTGCTAACTCTGCATCCCTTTCTATTCCTTATGAAGTTGGCCTTTCCTTTTACCCCAGACATTGCATATTCCTGCTTTTATTGTGCATCCATTCTTGACCCACTGCTCTTCCCAGTCCATCTATTTTTACTGACTGGTTTTGTCTTGTTATTTTTAATAAAATATTTTTGAATTGGTAATATATTAATATGATTAAAAAAGCAAATGATACAAAAGATGTTAAGTAAAAATTTACACTCCCATTTTCTGTATGATGCTTCCTCCAGATAGTGTAATATTTTTCCTCTAAACTGAGACACTTTCCTGAGAGTGAAAGAGGTTCTGTAAACAGTTAAGCTGGAACAACTGGCATATAGTGGGGGAGTCCTAGACAAATTGGAGTGTATGTTCGCACTACTGTAGGTATGCATTATTTCTAGTTTCTTGTTTGTCCTCCCAGTGTTAATTAAGTTAAAATGTGTGCCCCCTCCCCTTATTTAAAAGGGAATCTATTACCCTTAGGGTTTCTCATACTTAGAGGCACCTGTACATCCCTGGCATCTTGTTAAAATGCAGATTTTGATTTACTCACTCTGGGTGGACCCCTGGATTCTGCATTTCTAATAAGCTCCCAGATGAAGCTGATTCTGCTGATCAGGGACCTGCACTTTGAGTATCCAATCTGCACACAATTTCTGGTTCTTCTTTTGCTTTTTATAACTTCTTTTTTTCAGCCTGTCCCAGACTTTGTGTAGCCAAACAGGGATTGCTTCATCTTTGTTATAACTGAATAGTAATTAAAGTGTGAATGCTCCATAGTTTATTAAACTAGTTACTATTTCCAACCTTTTGCAACTACAAACCATGTTTTAATGAATAATCTTGTACATACAGGTTTATTCTATCAGGTGAATTCACAGAAGTGGGACTGCTAGGTCAAAGGGTAAATAAAAGATAAATTTCATTGATTGGTAGGATTATAATATTTTGTATTCCCATTGACTTACATGAGAGAGTTTGTTTCTCCACAGCTTCTCCCACATGTATGTGGTTCAAATTAGGGAATTTGAGAGGTGAAAAGTGGTAGCTTGCTTTGCAATTTTATTAACTATGAGTGAGGAATGTTTTTTCATGTATCTAAAAGGCGTCTTTTATTTATATTTCTGTGAACTACCTGTTCATATCTTTTGCCCATTTTGCTCTTAGGTTTCTGACTTTTGTTTTTCAGTGTCTAGTTAACTTCTTTATATATTAGGGATACCAGTGTTTGTCTGTTATATGAGTTACAAACTTATTTTATGGTATATCATTTATCTTTTGATAATTGCTCCTGGTGTTTCTCCCCATGCAGGTATTCTGTTTCAGGACACCACACTCCACTTAGTCATTTCCTTAGGCTCCTCTTGGTTGTGGCAGTTTCTCCATTTCCTTGATTTTGATGACCATAGTAGTTTTGAGGAGTACAAGTCAGGTGTTTTGTAGAGTGTCCCTCAATTGGGATTTGGGACAAAACAAGTCTGCTGTTTTGCTTAAGATTAGACAGGAGTTGCGGGTTTCCTGCAGGAAGACCACAGAGGTAGATTTATGTCTTCTCATATCCAGGGTAAATGCTCTCAACATGTCTTACTATAGTTGTATCAGTGTTGGTCACCTGGCTGAGGTCATGTGGTCAGGTGTTTCTGCTGCAAAGTTAGTCTTTTTTTCCTCTCTTTTCATACTATAATCTTTGGAAGGAAGTGGGGTATTATACTACACCTTCTTCATAGTAGAGTAGCCACATGAATCATTAGGAATTCTGCAAAGATTTGTCTGTTTCTTATTTATTCAGCTATATCAGTATGGACTCATGGCTAGTTATTTTATACTTTGGTTATATTATAGTCCAATATTACCTTGTTTATTTTGTGCCCGTTTGGTTATTCAGAGCACTTGGCATTTGTTCCTGTGCCCTTTTGACACATCCCATTATTGTGTTTTTGTTTGTGCTTATTCCTTACTTCCTGGTACTGGCAGATATTCCAGGCTCATCTTATGTATGCCCTAGAATCAGCCCTTCTTTCCTGAAGAGCTCTGGTTCCTTTTATTGGAACATGCTATTAGAAAGCAAGATTGGGAGACTGTGTGTGCTTGTTGCTGCTACTAGTGTTTCATTACTTGCAGACCCTCTAAGACAAGGACATATGTGTATACTAAGTATACACATTTATAAATATTCAATATGTAACCATCTATATCTATTAAGCTAAATATTACTTCACACATGTCTTCTGCTATAATCATTACCACATGGAACATTGTAGCCTTCTTCTCTGGCATGTCAGTAATCTCCCACTCTATGAGAATCTGGCTACCCCACCTACATCTTGCTTACTTAATTAGTTCAGTTCCAGCATATATTTAGAAGTGACGAGAGTTATTAACCCATGGACTCTTGGTTCCTGCAGTTTTGGCCATTATGAATTAAACTGCTATAAACATTTACATGTAAATTTTCATGTGGACATAAGTTTTCAAACACCTCAAGCATGAAATTGCTGGGTCATGTGTGAAGACTATGTTTAGCTTTGCAAGAAACTGCCAAAACTGTTTAACAAAGGTGCTGTATCATTTTGCATTCCTATGAACTATGAATAAGAATTCCTGTTCTGCATCAGACCTGAAATTGATACTGTCATTTATTTTGAATTTAACCATTCTAATGTGTCATGGTATCTGATTTTTGTTTTAATTGCATTTTCCTAATAACAGATGATGTTGAGTATCTGTTCATGTTTATTTGCATATCCATGTATCCATGAAATGTTTGTTCAGATCTTTTGCCCATTTTTCAATTGGGTCTTTTGTTTTCTTACTATTGTAGGAGTTTTAAGAGTTCTTTTTTATATTTTGGATGCAACTCCTTCGCTATATATATGTGTTGCAGATCTTTTCTCCCAGTCTGTGACTTGTCCTTTGATTTTCTTAGAATTGTCTGTGCAGAGCAGATTTATTTTTAATAACACCCAGCATATTTTTTTTTCTTCATTGAATGTACTTTTCCTGTTATATCTAAAAAGTCAACAAATCCAGAGTCACAGGGATTTTTTTCCTATATTCTATATTTTATTCTAGAAGTTTTATAGTTTTGTGTTTTAAAGTTAGGTGTGTGATTCATTTTTAGTTAATGTCTGTGTAAGGTGTAAGGTCTGAGTCTAGGTTCATTTCTTTTGTATAGATGTTCAGTTGTTCAAGAACCATTTCTTGAAAGCCTGTCTTTTCTTCATTTAGTTGACTTTGTGCCTTAGTCAAAAATCAGCTGAATATATTTTGGTGGATCTGTTCCTGGACCCTCTGTTGCATTGATCTGTGTGTGTCTCTTTCATCAATAACACAGAGTCTCGGCTACTTGAAGCTCTGTAGTAAGTTTTGAAATCGGGTAATGTGAATCCTCGTTTTACTTCTTCCACACTATGTTGGCTATTCTAGGTCCTTTAACCTTTCTGTATAAACCAGAATCATTTTGTCAATATCTAAAAAATGGCTGAGATTTTTATTTGAATTGCATTAAGTTTATACACAAGGTTGGAAAGAACTGACATCTTAATAATAATGTCTTCCAACTGAGAAGATGGAATATCCATTTATTTAGATCTTTGATTTCTTCCATTGGTTTGGGGTTTTTTTTATATCCCTGTATGTTAGATATATATATACTTGAATACCCTTTTTTGGTGTTATTGTAAATGATTTTTTAATTAGAAAATTGTTTATTCAGATACAAGAAACCAGTTTACTTTTTTATATTGATGTTGTATCCTCTAATGTTGCTGTAGTTGCTTATTATTTTCAGTAGTTTGTTTTTTCTTTCTTTTTTTTTGTAGATTCTTTGGGATTTCCTAGATTGACAGTCATGTTGACTTCAAATAAAGACAATATTATTTTTCCTTTCCATTCATATACCTTCTGTTTCTTTTGTTTGTTTGTTTTGTTCTGCTTTTGGTCTCACTGCACTAGCTAGGACTTCCAGTACAAAGTTGAATAGGAACATGAGACAGGACATCCATCCTGGCCCTGTTCTGTGCTTCAGGGAAAGGTGTCCAGTCTCTTAACATTAAATACGATGTAAGCTGTAAGGTTTTTGTAGATGGTCTTCATTAAGCTAAGAAAATTCCCTGCTGTTCCTAATTTGCTGAGAATTTTTATTGTGAATGGCCGTTGGATTTTGTCAAATGCTTTTTCTTCATCAATTGATACGATCATGATTTTTCTCCTTTGGCTTATTGATGTGTCAGATTATATTGATTTTCTTTTTAAGTTTGCCCAGCCTTCCATACCTGGAATAAATTCCAATTGGGTTATGGTTTATACTTCTTTTTATACACTGTCTATACAAAACAGATTTTATTCACCAATATTTGAGGATTTTTACATCTATGTTAATGGAAGATATTGGACTTTAGTTTCCTTATAATGTGGCTTCATCAAAAGTCAGTTGAATATATTTTGGTAGATATGTTTCTGGACCCTCTGTTCTGTGGCGTTGATCTGTGTGTATCTTACCAGTAACATGTTGTCTTGGTTACTTGTATAATGTATATCTGATTTGGTACTGATGTTGGCCTCATATAATTTGGAATGTATAGTTTGGAAATGTTATTTACTGTAAGAAATTATGGAGAATTAGTAATTTTTTTTTCCTTAAGCATTTAGTAGAATTTGAATGAGTAGGCTTTGAATTAGTAGATTGGTGCTTTTTATTTTAGAAGTTTTAATGATTGATGGATTCCCTTGTGTGTTTTTTTTCACTTTTTTATTGAAATATAGTTTATATACAATATTGGTTTCAGATGAACAGCTTAGTGATTCATCAGTTACATACATTATTATATGCTCACTATGATCAGTAGTTACCATCTGTCACCATACAAAGATACTGCATTATTGTGAGCTATAATTCCATTAGACTATATTTCAAATTGTGTGACTAAATTATTTTCTAATTTGAGTTTGTATCTCTTTATCCCCTTCACCTATTTCACCCATTCCTCCCTCTCCCATGGTAACCAACCGTCCAGTCTCTGTTTATGAATCTACTTCTGTTCTGTTTGTTTTATATTTCACATAGAAGTGAAACCATATGGTTTTCCTTTCTCTGACTTATTTCACTAGTGTAGTACTGTTTAGGTCCACCCATGTTGCTGCAACTGGCAAGATTTTCTTTTTTATGGATGAATAATATTCCATTATGTATACGAGCCACATCTTCTTTATCCAGTCATCTATTGAGAGTTGCTTCCATATCTTGGCTATTGTAAATAATGTGGCAATAAACATAGGGGTGCATATATCTTTTTGAATCAGAGATTTTTTTCTTCTTCAGGTAAATTCCTAGAAGTGGATTACTGGGTCAGATGGTATATCTTCTATTTTCAGTTTCTTGAGGAACCCCCCCCACACTGCTTTCCATCATTGCTACACCAATCTACTTCCCACCAACAGTGTAGGAGGGTTCCCTTTTCTCCACATCCTTGCCAACACTTGTTATTTCTTGTTTTATTCTTGTTTTTTTGGATAGTGGCCATTCTGACTGGTGTTAAATGATATCTCATTGTGGTTTCTATTTGCATTTCCCTGATGATAAGCAATGTGGAGCATCTTTTAATGTGCCTGTTTGCCATCTGTATTTCTTCTTTGGAAAAATATCTATTCATGTCCTCTGCCCAAACTGGGTTATTTGTGGGTTTTTTGGTGTTGAGTTGTATGAGTTCTTTATATATTTTGGATATTAACCCCTTATCAGATATATCATTTACAAATATATTCTCCCATACAATAGGTTGCCTTTTCATTTTGTTGATGGTTTCTTTGTTGCGCAGGAAGGAGCTTTTTGGTTTGATGTCATTTCACTTGTTCATTTTTGCTTTACTTTCCCTTGCTTGGGGAGACATACCCAGAAAAAACTTTGTGATGTTGATGTTCAAGAGTTTACTGCTTATGTTTTCTTCTAGTTTTATGGTTTCATGTCTCATATATTAGGTCTTCAGTTCCTCTTGAGTTTATTTTGGTGTATGGTGAAAAAGTGATCCGTTTTCATTCTTTTGCAAGTAACTGTCCAGTTTTCCAACACCATTTAGTGAAGAGACTGTCTTCTCTATTGTATGTTCTTGCCTCTGATTCAATTTTTTAAGCAGGCATAGGTTTTTTTCAGGTTTCTCTTTCTCCCTGTGGGAATTTAGTAGCTGTGTCTTTTAAGGAATTTGTCCATTTCGTCTAAGTTAATAGTTTTTCAGGAATGTATAGTATCCTCATATTATTCTTTAAACATCCTTAAGATCAGTAGTGTCATATTTCAACATTTTTGAAATATGCAATTTATTTTCCCTTTTTTCTTGGTTACATTTTCTGGAGGTGTATTTTTATTGACCTTTTCAAAGAACCAGCTTTTGCTTTCACTGATTTTCTCTATTTTTTTCATGTTTTCCAAGTTCATTGATTTATTATTTATTTTTATTTCCTTTATTTTGCTTGCCTTAGGCTTAATTTGTCTTTTTTCTCTAGTTTATTAATGTGAAAGCTTAGGTTAATCTTTCTTTTCTAATACATACATTTGATACTATGCACTGCTTTTACTGAATCCCACAAGTTTTAATAAGCAATATTTTCATTTTTATTTAAAATACTTTCAAACTTCTTTTGAGACTTCTTCTTTGACCCACAGGTTATTTATAAATGTGTTTAATTTTCAAGTATTTGGGGGATTTGCCAGCTATCTCTTGCTTATTGATTTCTCTTTAATTCCATTGTGGTCTGAGAACATATTTTGTATGATAGCTATTGTTTTAAATTTGTTAAGGTGTGTTTTTCAGCCTACACTAGTTGTCAATCTTGGTGAATGTACCATGTGAGCTAGAATAAAATGATAGAATGTACATTGTATTGTTTTGGATGGACTATCCTATAAATGTGAGTTAAGTTGTGCTGGCTGATAGTGCTGTTCAAGTCATCCATATTCTTATTTTGCCTGATCTCTCAGTACAGGCAGAGAGCTGTTGAAGTTGCCAGCTATGATGATAGGTTTTTCTTTCTCCTTTCAGTTCTATCAGTTTGGCCTTTACTCTCTCGTTAGATGCATATGTGTTTCAGATTGTGTCTTCTTTCTCTAATATGATTTTGAATCCATCTAATGAGTTCTTAATTTTAGATATTGTATTGTTTAGCTCCAGAATGCCCATTTTATATCCGTTTGTACATGTGTGTATCTGTATGTGCGTGTTTGTATGCACATGTATTAGAGGTCCCCAGGACTATTCCCAGGTTCAGTGATTGGCTAAGATGACTCAGCACATAATAGCATAAGTTATGGCTATGACTTATTAAAGTGAAAGGATACGAAGTAAGAAGAGCAAAGAGAAAAGGCACATGGAGTCCAGAGGAAACCAGGTGCAAACTTCTTTGTCTTCTGCCAAGAAACTCTTAAGGCTCTAGTAATCAGATGTGACAATAAACATGAAATGTCTGCCAACAACACCCAGTAGACAGTGTTCAGCGCTTTTATCAGGTTCTGGTCACAGAGGTAATACATGCTTTGCCCATAACAAAATTCCAGACTCTAGAAGGAAGGCACATGTGCAGCATAAAGCATACTGTGTATACAAACAGTTTATAGGTTCAGTGAACCATTTTTATCAGGGAATGGTAAGAACCCTCCAGAAATCCCAGTTCCCAGATGTGAGCCAGTGGACATGCTTACAGCAGACCTGCCAAAGGATAGCAGTCTCAGGCCATATGTCTGTTGAACTTTTCCCATCTTATTTTGTTAATGTTTTCCTGTTTTATTGAACATATTAATCATAATTCATTTTGAAGTTCTTGTTTATTTCAGTATCTGGGTCCCCTATGGATCTGCCTTTGTTGCCTATTTTGTATTAAGTCTCTGTCTTTTCACATAACATGAACATGAAATTTTTTATTGGTGCCAAACTTTGTACAGGCATACCTCGGAGATGTCACAGGTTCGGTTCCAGACTACTGCAGTCAAGTGAATAGCGATAAAGCAAGTCAAATGATATTTTTGGTTTTCCAGTACTTGCAAAAGTTATATTTATACTATACTTTAGTATTTCAAATATGTAATAGCATTATGTCTGAAAAAACAAACTTTACTGCTAAAAAATCGTAACCATCATCTGAGCTTTGAGTCCTAACCACTGATCCCAGATCACCATAACAAATACAGTAATAAAGAAAAAGTTGGAAACAGTGTTGGAACTATCAAAATGTGACACAGAGACATGACATGAGCAAATGCTGTTTGAAAAATTGTGCTGGTAGACTTACTTAACTCTGGATTGTCAGAAACCTTCAGTTTATAAAAAAAGAATGCAATTATCTGTGAAGCACAGAAACATGAAGTGCAATAAAATAAGGTATACCTGTGTTTACCAACAAAACAACTGCCACAGGAACAAGTGTCGTTCAAAGATGTATGTGTAGACTTCACCCAGGAAGAGTGGTATCTGTTGGATCCTGATCAGAAGATACTCTACAGAGACGTGATCTTGGAAAATTACAGCCACCTTGTCTCCGTAGGTAAGAACTTCTTTCTTTGTGACAACCAGTAGCATGCATTTCTTACTTGATGAAACATAGGAACTCCCTGTGGAATTTTCTGACTTGAAGCTTAAACTTCAAGGCCGTGAGATGACTAATCTCCTTTGGGCAACTTGAGAAGGTGCACCTTTTTTCCCCATCATTTTTTCAGAGTCACTGAAGCCAGGCTGTTTAGCCATAGTCCTGTGTTATTTTCTTTCAACAGGGTATTGCATTGCTAAGCCAGAAGTGATCTTCAAGATAGAGCAAGGAGAAGAACCCTGGATACTAGAGGAAGTACTCCCAAGCCAGGGCCTCCTAGGTGAGTCAGTGAGTTCATGGGCAGGTGAATGCCAGAGAAAATGAGATCTCATGCCATTGCTTTAGGGTTTATCACTTCTGAAATATTTTTCAGAAATTTCTTTTTTTAGTCTCAGACATTTGGATGTGACAGTTTGCCCACATCCTCCCATTACCTTACACAAACAACTCTGGATGTCACTTTGACTCATAAATACTTTCCTTTGTTCTTTGACATTTTAGAGGGAATTACCTCTACCCATAATCCAAACTCAGTTGGCCTCATCTTAGAATTTTTTTTGGGTAGTTTATGTTCTAAAACTGTTCACCTCTCTTCTATTGTGATTGAACACCTTTTGTTAGCTGGTATGTATTCATGCAATACTTGCATATACTCCTTTAACAGATATATGATGAACACTCACTATGACCCAATTAAGTTTTCAGCTAACTAGAAGAGTGTCCTTGCTATCATGGAGTATATCTTACAGTGAGGAACAAAAAGCAATTGTGTGTGTGTGTGTGTACACACACACAATATTGCAATGTTGTGTGGTGGTAATTCATGTGAAGAGAGTTAAAGCAGTGGTGAGGGGGATGGAGAATGATGGCGTGTAAGAAAGTCGGAGAAAAGCTTTTGATGAGACAGACAGTAGAGATGAGACTGCAATAAAGTGTAAGTGTGAGCTACGTGGATTCTGAATATTCCAAGCAGAGGGAATATCAGGTGCTGAACTTCTCAGACTGGTGTGTTCTTAGAATGGCAGGGAGGCAGGTGGTCTGGGGAGATGGATAGGAGATGATGTCAAGAGAAATGGTGTGGACCATAATAGATTGTTATTTAGAGTGATGTAAGAAATACCTTTTTTTTAAGTAAACATAAATCAGATAAAGTCATCAGATCTGGTTTACAGCTTAAAAGGATCTCTGACATCTATTCAGTGAATACACATGGTGGGTAGATGTTGCTTAGGCATGAACAAGGAAGGAGTACTAAATAGGAGACGATTATGTTCTGAGAAGTGGTAGATTTGTACATGTATCTAAAAGATGTGGCCAACAAACCTTACGGTTGGATTGCATTCGTGTGAGAGAGAGGAGTCAGGCATAACTCCAATGATTTGTCTCAAGCAGCTGGATAAATTAGGGTGCCATTTACTGAGATAGCCAAAACTAGGGAGGAGAGACTATAGGTTTTAATCTGGACATGAGAAGCTTGAGATGACTCTTAGAATCTAGTCTATATATTGAAAAGCAGATTGGTGTATGCATACGTGCAGTATGTGGTTGAGGCCAGAACTATAAGTATCCGTATCCATCTAGGTGGTAGTAAAGGCATAGGGCTAGGTGAGATCTTCTAGATCAGTGATCGGGAAACGTTTTTGTGGAAGACCAGATAGTAACTATTTTAAGCTTAGTGGGCCACATGTGGTCTTGGCTGCTACTTCTGCCTCTCGTTTTACCTCTTTCTCCTCTTCTTTGTCTTCCTCCTTTCCTTCTACCTTTCTTCTTCCTCACTCCTTACTGCCTCCTAAAGCTTTTTCCCTCTAAACACATAAAAAACATTATGAGTTCAAGGACCATGACTTTGAAGTCATAGTTTGACAACCCCTTTTCTATCTAGAGTGGTTGTTTTGGGTGAGAGAAGTAGTACTGGGACAATACCACTCTTACAAGGCTTGTAAATTCATTAAATCTCATTAGAGTAGATTGAGAAGGAACAGTCTGAGTGACATGAAAACCAGAGAGTTTGGTTTCCCAGGAGTCAGATATGGAACATTGCACCATCCTACAACTACTTTGATGGCAAGTATGTGGTCACTGCTAAACCTGTTAATCCCCTATAACTAGTCTCATCATACTCTTGTTTTTTTCCTTTCAAAGCCATCTTCTGCATCTCTTCATTTTCTTCTGTTTCACTGATACGGCTCAAAACCAGAACTGGGTCTGTATTAACTCATACCTACCTGGCTTGATTTAGTTCCGAATTTATTTTTAAAGTATCCAGTCATCTTTCACTCGTTGACCAAGTTCCTTACTAAGAAATGAAATTTAAAGTCTTTCATTGACTCTTACATTGTGGTCCTATTTATCTCAATTTCTACCTGCTTTCCAGAATTTTTAATTTATATTAAACCCCATACTGTCTTATAGCTTAAATTTCATTTATAAGCTTTTTTTTCTATCTACAACTTTCATTCTTTTTTACTTTGCCTTTTCAAATACTTAAATTAGTATTCTTTATTAAAAGTGTTTAGACACTGCATGGTACATAGTAATGACTTGTTGTTTTTTCACTTATTTTAAATTAGAGCTCAATTTTTTGCTTAACTTAAATAGTCCATATTTTATTACCTTAATCCACCAGTGGCTGTATCCTAAAAAAACTCAGACCTGATCATAAGAGTATTGATTAGGGTGTCTTTCCTTGTTGGGATTTTGTTTTTCCAAAGAGAGAGCCCTTTTTCCTCCTAATTCTGCCATTTTAATAATTATTTTGTTGATTAACTATGAAGCCAAGTTTAGAAAAGGTCTTTCTTTTGCATCCATTCCAAAAACATTCTGTAGTGTTTTTCCTAAATGCACATTCCCATATTTTGTCCTCATGTATTACAACTAATCAGATACAGTTTGGAAATAATTCATATGCACATTGCTTTTTAAGAATCATTGAATACACCATCTCCTCAATGAAGTCAGAGGAAACAGGATTTTGGTAACATTTGTCAAGCAAGAGCCAGACTGTCATCTTGACAAAGTGTGTAGCATTGAGCAAGGGATCTATTTACATTACACTGAATTATACAGGCAGTAACTTCTACAAGCTGCAAGTGGACACTGAAAATAGTAGGGATGTTGTAGAGTTTGATGGCTTTGGTTCTTTTATTATTACGTTTCTGAGGTTTATTATTTTAGATTAAAGTAGCATTTACTGAAGGATGGAGAGCTGCGCTGGAGTGTAGCTAGTTAAGTGAAAGGTGTGTTGTTGGAATGAGCAAGTTAGGAGACCTGATATGAACTGTACAGAGGTATTTTTAATGGGCTTGTGGAATGGTAGCTTGAACACTTTTATTTTTGTTTTGATTCATTCTTGCCAGAATAATAACTGTGGGTCCTTGGAGCAGTGGGCTCAGGATTATCATAGATTTTTTAACATGTGACACATGGTTGCATTGGGTAGCAACAGTGAAGTAAAGCTAAGAATTTTAATGACAGTTTTACTGGAGGTCTCAGAACCATGCAGAGAAATGCAATCCTTATGGGTCCTATAAGTAAGTAAAAGCCACAGATGAAGTTAGATATAAAAGCAGAAAACCTCAATATAAAAGATAAACTTCGGTTTAAAAGCAGACTTAAAGGGCACCAGTGCCTCAGAAACAAAATTGTTTTGGGGGAAAACCAGCAGATTGAAGTGAGGAATCATGAGACAGTGATCAGGGAAACTCAGTAACAGCTGTAAAGAAACAAAATGTACCTAGTTCTGCAGAGATGCTTGCCCCTCATCTGTTTTGTAGTTACTGTTGGACCTTTGTGTTATTGTGAATTACAGCTAAATAGAGAGTTGGGGTCTGTAGTAGAGCATTGGCCCTTAAAACATCAGGAAATAGGTACTTTCAGAAATCTATTTTGATGTTGCTATATAAAGTGGGAAAAAAAAGGAATGACAACAGGATATTAGTGAAGATCCTACCACAGTAATCAAGCTGTAAGAAGATAAGGGAAAAACCATGATTTGCCTCTGCCAAATTGAATTTTTCCTCTAATTTTTCTCAGGCTATTTTCCTTTTTTGGTGGGGGGTGAAGGCTGGGAAACTCCTTTGTTGAACTCAGTTTCCTGCTCCCCAAATGAAAAACTCAGAAAATCTCCCTCCCTTGCTCACCATGTCTTGAGTTATTTCAACTTCTCTATTCTGCCTCACTCATAGTATTTTAAAAAAATAAGTATTCCCTGTGAACTAAATTAAAGGAAAAATTAGATCCTGGGCCATAGGACTATTATTTTGAACCTGAGGAAGTTGGTGTTTGTGGAAGTACAGTTTGGTGTTGATGTGCAGAGTAGTATTCTAGTAAAACTCACACTCCAGTAATCTGTGTTTGAGGGGATTAGGACTGAACTCTGTTCTGCCTTCACCAAACGGTTCATCCTCCAAAAGCCCTTGACTAATCTTCACTGTCACTTTATTCAGTGTTTAAGGTTTCTGTTGGACACACCCTGTTCCTTGAGTTTCCCTCTTTCTGAATCAGCCACTGCGAGGTCCTTGAACTTTGAATTTTATTTCACCTTTTTCTATCCAGTTTTGAAGTTTATATATATAAAATATTAAATGACATTGCCAATTTCCTTGCCCAGTTTCCTGTAGCATGTATGTATTTTCCACTCAAACCAGAAAGGTAAAGGAAATGTGCACTTGGATTTAGTTCACACCAGGGACCTGAGCCTAAAACAAAAAAATTGACTATATAATAGATCATTTATGTAGAAGTCCAATTCCCTTTAAAATGTTCTAGGATTCATAAGATGTGGTTATTTTTCTCATTTCTAGAAGACTGGAAAGTTGATCACCTGATAGAGAGCAGCCAGGAAAATCAAGATGAACATTTTTGGCAACTTGCTTTCACCACCAACAAAACATTAATTTTAGATAGTAGTGACAGAATAAGGAAAACTTTCAACATGGGTACACATTCAGTTCCTTCAAGAAATTTTCCACAGAAGATCTGTGACTCATGTGAAATGAATTTGAAAAATATTTCAGGCTTAATTATTAATAGAAAGAACTATTCTGGAAAGAAACCTGATGAGTTTAATATATATGAAAAATTGCTCCTTGATATTAGGCATGAGAAAACTCCTACTGGGTGGAAATTGTATAAATATCAAAAAAGGAATATCCTTAATCATAGCCAGGATCTCACTCAGCCAATTTTTGACCAGGCTTTTGAGTACAATGAAAATGGACAAGGCTTCCATGAGGAAGCAGCCTTGTTCACAAACAAGAGAACTCAGGTAGGAGAGACAGTCTGTAAATATAATGAATGTGGAAGGACCTTCATCCAAAGTTTAAAGCTCAGTTTATCTCAGAGAACTCATTTGGAAATGGGGCCATATGAATGCAGTATTTGTGGGAAGTCGTTCTATATGAACTTAAGATTGGGACATCGGCAAGCTCCTATAGGGGAGAATCCTTATGAATATAATGAAAATGGGCAAATCTTCTGTGACAATTCAACTTACATTATCCATCAGGGAACTTACACAAAGATTCCCCATCAATATAAAGTAAATCATAAAATGTGGGAAAAGTCATCCCTCTTTAAACATCAGGTAGTACACATGGGGGGAAAACCTTATGAGCACAGTGAAAATGAAAATAATTTCAACAAAAAGTCACATCTTACCCAACTTAGAAGAGCTCACTCTGGAGAAAAAATCTTTGAATGTGGTGAATGTGGAAAAACATTTTGGGAGAAGTCAAACCTCACTCAACATCAGAGAACACACACCGGAGAGAAACCCTATGAATGTACTGAATGTGGGAAAGCCTTTTGTCAGAAACCACACCTTACCAACCATCAGCGAACACATACAGGAGAAAAGCCCTATGAATGTAAGCAATGTGGGAAAACGTTCTGTGTGAAGTCAAACCTCACTGAACATCAGAGAACACACACAGGAGAGAAACCTTATGAATGCAACACATGTGGAAAATCCTTCTGCCACAGGTCAGCATTAACTGTACATCAGAGAACACACACAGGAGAGAAACCCTTTATATGTAATGAATGTGGGAAGTCCTTCTGTGTGAAGTCAAACCTCATTGTACATCAAAGAACTCACACAGGGGAGAAACCTTATAAATGTAATGAGTGTGGGAAAACCTTCTGTGAGAAATCAGCTCTCACTAAACATCAAAGAACTCACACAGGGGAGAAGCCCTATGAGTGTAATGGATGTGGGAAGACCTTCAGTCAGAGGTCAGTACTGACTAAACATCAGAGAATTCACACAAGGGTGAAAGCTCTTTCAACATCCTGATGTTCAGAAGCTTTCATTCACCCTTTCAGTTTCTTAATACAGTATTTTAATGTGAGATTAATGAAACCCAAAGAATGGACTAGAAATGCTAGAAAGTGATGTCTCATACATACTTCAAATAATAACTTAGAATAAAACTTGATGTTTAAGTATGTGAAAGCTTTCAAGAAAAAACATAAAATTTGTACTGAGGGGAAATTTATTCATTTAAGTAATGTAAAAATATTTATGATTTATGTTGTGTAGTGTCATATTCTAGATGTGATACCAATTTTTTTGTAAATATAATGAATGATATTCAGTTATACCCATAGTCAGAGTAAAGTCTGAGGCTTACAAAAAGTTGAATGATGACAGCAGTAAACAAACTTATATGAAGAGTCCCTGATGTTTGCAAGCCTTATATGAGTTTGCTAATATAACAAATTTGAGGTATGTTTGGTTTGTATACTGGAGCCCAACATGCTTGTGAAGAGACAATATGAATCCCTAGTTATATAAGCGTTATGGCCTATTTAATATTTCCCACACTACCATGAGGATATAGGTTAGCATAATTATATATGTATATGTAAATGTTTTTATACACACATCCTCACAGACAGTGGTGTGCTCTAAAGTAAGTTCGTACTGGCTTACAAGTACTGCTGATTGTTAAATTTTCAGGAATTTTGTGAGCTAATTGTTAAATGGTCATTATTTTTAAATTATTAAAAACAAGGGTAATAAAAACACTCATTGCTTCCTAATTATTTTACATTTTTCAATTATCTTTGTTCTTTGGGTTACTTACATTACTGAATCAACATGCTGAAAAATACAGGCATACCTCAAAGATATTGTAGGTTTCGTTCCAGACCACCACAATAAAGTAAGTATTGCAATAAAACGAGTCAATGATTTTTTTGGTTTCCCAGTGTATATAAATAAAAGTTATGCTTATACTATAGTCCATGAAGTGTGAAATAGCATTATGTGTGAAAAAAAGTTAATACTTTAGGTTTAAAAATATTGTTAAAAAATGCTGACCATCACTTGAGCTTTCAGTGAATCATGATTACTGATCACGGATCACCATGACAAAGACGATACTGATGAAGTATTGTAGGAATTGCCAAAATGTGACAAACACAAAATAAGCAAATATTACTGGAAAAAATGGTACCAAAATTGTGGTAGTGCTACAAATCTTCAATTTGTGAAAAGCAATATCTAATAAAAAGTACGATAAAATGAGGTATGCCTATACAATGGTGTGCTCACTGTGCATCTCTTACCGACTCTGTTCAGTGCCACCGTGTTGGTAGCTTGGCTTTAGTGGGAGTATTTACACCATGGAAATAGAAGATTTAAAGTACAAGTCACATACCCCTTCTATTTCCTGATGTAAATAAATGGCTATGGACATCATTGCTGAACTGTCTTTTCAATAAAAGAGCCCCCCAAAAAAGTTTTTTGTGAAGTTTTTAAACTACCTCTGCATCAGCCCTATCTTAGCACTAGCAGAGTCTCTAGGGTTTGGCCAGTATGTTATTTTACAACCATATCACCTACCTTTCCCCTGATGTTGTTCACATATGTGAATGAGTATGGCCATTATTACTGAGCTACCACTTATATAAAGAATGAAACAATTTTTGATGTCTTTCAGTTGCTTCTGGGTCAGTCAGTAATGTAAATGCTGCTAATAACAACGGTACTTAACACAAGTTTTGCAAAGGTTAACATCAGTTATATATTAAGCTGCACTGTACAAATAAAATGGTAGTGGTATGTAATGAAATGCCTCGTTCATTCTCTTGGTGTCTCGTTGCTATACCTGTTTAGGCATGCTATATTGTATGTACCCCAGAAACTGTGTATTTGTACTTAATAAGAGTGTCATGTACTATCTCTGCCCCTTTGTCCTGCTGCTCTCCATGCTTCCTTGGAACACTTGATAAGCAACTCCAAGAGACACTGCCTACCCAGCAGCCATTCCCTACTACTTAACTTGCTGGGGTCTGTTTTGTCTCTGTCCATCCTTCCCACAGATGTTTTAGGAGTAAAGCCAGATTAGTCTGGGTTAATCATAGCAATCCTTTCTAATGATTTTGTTGGGGTGGACATGTGACCAGTGAAATGTTTGGAAAATACTCTGCAGTACTCTGGGAAAGTACTCAGTGATAAAATAGTGTCATGACAGGAGAAGACAAGAAAACATGGTTTCTCTTCTGCTGGACTTTTTCATATCTGTGTGTTATACCAGATTATAGTTTATGGCCCTGCAGGGCAATAGCCTGGAGATAACAGTGCACGTGATGGTGAAAGCCTAGCTCAGAGGTGACATCACTGAGCTGCACAACTATCTGGACCTGCTGTACTAGGACTTTGTATTACTGCGGTATTGACAGTTCCTTATTTATTCTTAGGGCTATCTGTTTCTTAGAGCTGAAGGCATTCCAGCTGATAGAAATACTTTTCTAAGTTAATGTTGTATACAGTGATTGGGGGAAGAATCGTTTCTTTTCACATGTTAAGGATAGCTATTTGTGTCAGCCATGGTTCTAATGAAAAACCCAACTTAAGAAGATTTTAATGAAAAACTTTAAATTACAGTGCCACGGGCCAGAGACAAGGGATACCGAAGCACCTAGAGCATGGTTCTAAGTACTAAAGAGACCAAGGACAGAAACCAGTGTTACCAGAGCCCAGTAAGAGTTTCTGTCATGGAAGAGGGGTCACCTTATAGATGTTGTCACTATCAGAGTCATAGCACCAAAGTGCTGGGGTCTCCCTTTGGAGAATCCAGTCAGACGCCATGTACAGGTGAGCCCAGGAGGGCACAAAGTGGAGAGAAGGTCTGGGTAGAGCCAGTGGAGAATAAGCAACACAGTGTTTTTTATCCTATAAATCCCTCTGTAAGCTCTCATATTAGAAATAAAGTTATTCTACTAGTTGAAAATTAAGTATTTCTTCTTCATTGTGCTTTTGTGTCTTCATAAGTAAATTCTTTTTGGAACTGAGCACTGTGGCAAGTATCTGACATGCATGAAACACATTATTCATGTATCTTGTGGGGTTTCCTGTTATATGTGGTATGAGGTAAGCAGCTCTTTTGAAGAAGGGTGAGGTAATTCACCCTTTTTAATATTGGCTTGTTATTGCATTTTTATCATGTACTTAAATATTATGTGTAGTGGCTGTCTTGTTCAGTGCAACTTTTCTATGTTCCCTCCAGTGTTACAACCTGTCCTTAAGCACAGAGTTGTGAGCACACCCTCGATGATACCATCTCTTCCTGCGCCATTTGTATGGATCTAGATCTAGGACTGATAATTTGTTACAAAATAGGCTAGTGAGAACCCATTCTAGAATATTTCTACTGAGAAGTCACCATAATCAGATAGTTTGTGTGTCCTTGGTGCTGCCAGCAGTCATATCAAGGAAATACATCTGCAAGGGAGAAGATGGTAAAAAGCATTACAAAGTAGCAAAATAAAAACAGAAAACATTGTCAGAAGGGTGGCTTGATTTTATATAGTATGGAGAGAGAAAGAGCTCACTTGGGAAAGCTGCAGTGGAGGGAGCGAGCCATTTATATATCTGGAGGAAGTGTGTGTGTGAGAGAGAGAGACAACAGTTTTGTATATCTGTGATTTCACAAAACAACACCCTAATTATCTCTAATGTATTTTGATGTTTTATTTTAATTGTATTGTATTAAAAGAAATGCTTGTTCCCGTGTACTAAACTGATTTCACTACCAATGAATGGGTCATCTCCCAGAGCTTGAAAATGCTCAGGTATGTAAAATCAGAAAAGGAATTGCTGGGTCATCAGTATGGCTTTCTGAAATGACTAAGCAGTTTAAATTCCCAGGACCTGGAAATTGTTTCCTGATAAACTCTCAAAAACTTGTTTCTTGGGAATGGGGCGCATTTTCTGGTTCGAACTTGGCCTCCCCTCACCTGTTGTGCTCTTGTCACTTCACATCCAGCTTGTACTTGGCTGGGAGGGTGGAGCCATAGCCTCTGGAAGGGTTCAGCCTGTGATACCCTAGACACCCTCAACCTGGAGACTGCAGCTGTAATTGCCCTGAACCCACCATTTATCTGTGGGGGGAAGGCTTACCCTGTTACAGTTCCTATTGTTTCCACTGAATCTTCATCTGCCCCTCAGTGACCAGACACTGCATAACCTCAGCCTCCCAGCTTTTATCTGAGGAACCACACCTCCCTTCCCAGCCCACATCCTCTCAGACCTTACATGCCCAGGCTTTGAGGCAATGAGGAATGATGTCTGCTCAGAGACACCACTTTTTAAGAGCAAGTGCCCCCCAGATACTTGGGGAGGTGAAGTGATGCTTCCTGTATTGCCTCCTCCCCCAACCATGTCTGGAGTCCACAGTTTGGGATGGTTGATCCTCTGTGGGCTCAGTTTCCTCATCTACAAAATGGTCATGGTTAACTCCATCTGAAAGAGTTTACCTGCAGTCACACACAAGCTGAAAATTCTCCCTTGTCTGCTCCTCAAAGGAAGCCTAAGTTCTCAGAGAATAGGAGAGGCATTTGGAACTCCAGCGCCTAATGAAGGCATGCCTTGCTCCTGTGGTCTCTGGCCACATTCCTTAGAAAAGGAACTTGGAGAAGAGTGGCAGGTGGCTGCTTCCCGTGGGGTGGTGGGACTTCCAGAACTGGGTGCTGCTGTGCGGATGGTCCATACCAGCACCCAGATTGAGAGAAGAGGGCACAAACATTCATGAACTGTAACAGGACTATTCTTCAAACCCTCCCACCTTAGATATTTCCCCTGAAATCTGTTTTTGGTTCAGCATGTATCCTGGGCCTTTTTCCATGCATTTCAGTCCATTTATGTACCAATAGAGAATTTGTAATAGACTGGATTCTTATGGAAATTTGAGTTTTGCAAATCAGAAATACTGTCAAAGTATTAAAGTCCTACATTACAAGCATAATTATAAATAGCATTCCAAATCATATTTTGTTGCCTGGAATTATATCATTTAAAAGCTATTATGCCCAGTGATTTGCAAGCTGTAATTGCTACTAAAGAGAAATAAACCATATCATTTCTAATAGCCTATGGATGATCTACTTTTCTGGTTTTTGTTTTTTCCAAATGATATGGTGATTTGTGCAGATACTCTGTTATATAGTTTAAAACATAAAATCCTATAAAATTGTATCTTAGAGTTTTAAAACTGGTAATGTCAGTGGTAGTAATGAAAAACATCTGAACTTAAGTAACTCTGGAAAAGCAGACACTATGGAAGGTTGTGAGGAACCATGAAACACCATGCACTTAATGATGAAATAATTATGCTCATAAACACAAAAAAAGTGGCTTTAATATACCATAAGAGTCATAAACATATTCTCTAAAATATGACCTTCAATTTTATTTATATGGGAAATTTAATGAAAAAACAATAATACTCTCTATATTTAGCTGTAGGTGAATTGTAGTTTTGTCTATGGTATTTGGCTTGACTTCTTATATTTCAGTTTTCTTTTTGGGTACACACACACAGTCCTAGAATAGGATACACACTGAAAATTCCATTTTTCATTTCATAATACGTCATTAACATTTTTCTATTTTTCTCACATGACATTTTTAATGACTCGGATTTCATGTTAGGGCCAATACCATTTAACCTGTACCTCATTGAAAGTGGCTTCCAATATTTTTATTATCATAAAAAACACTGTGGAGGAACACCTTTGAGCATCCATTTTTGTACACTTCTCCAAGTTTTCTTCTTAGAATTTCTTTCTAAAAGTGTATTTTCTGGATTCAAATTTAAGTTCATTTCATTTCCGATTAAACTGACACCAGAAAGGCTGCATGGATTTCACTCCCATCCAAAATCTGAAAATAGGTTCTCTAAACCCATTTCCCACAGTAGATCCTATTCTTTTACATTTTTTCCAACCTTATTTATGTGACATTGTAAGATAGTTTTTATGTTGACTTTCTAGAGATATTGAGCAAATGAACACTATTTGTTGATTGCTCATCTTCAGTTTATTAACATTGGCTCATTTTAATTAAGGCGCTCATTTGATAATAACTGATTATAAAAGATTACTGTTGTATTCTTGGTTTGTATGCTCTTTGTAATAAACTAAAGATGAATTTTACCTCTTTACAGTAACAATGAGAACTATATATAATTGCTTTCTTCACTTTGTATTTTCCCACATCAAAATTATATCTTCTCCAATATTTTTTGGAATACACTCTAAAATTTGTCTACAGAAGGATTATTTTTGATTTCAGATTTCATAAACTCAAACTTTGAAACAATTTTTTATCTTTGCAATGATGTGCATTCTCAACATTAAAATCAACATCTACTCTTACTATGCTCCTGCAGATAATCAGTTACAAATTTTTCTCCATTTCTTTGAAGTATCACCATTATCATGTACTAAATTAGGCAGTCTTAAGACTTTACATGATTTTTTTCCTGACTCAGGACTAAAATAATTATTTTAGCCATTAAAGACGTCTCTTCAGCTAAGCTCTAGTCTGTATTTTCCCAAAATTTTTGACTCCTCATTATTCCATATAAAATTTACATTTGTTCTAGCAACAGAATACAAAAAAAGAAAGTGGAAACAAAACTTTGTTGAGATTTTGTTTGGAAGGTTGTTCCAAAATATACTTCATCTTTTTATTCAGGAAAATGATTTGTACCTCTTATTACTTATCTTGTGAACTACTTATTCATGTATATAGTGAAGTTTTATAGTTTCCTTCATATAGACTACACATTTCTTATTTATGTCTAGATAATTTTTTATTTAAACTTGTAAACCCCTTGAATATATTATCATCATGGACACAGGGAGACATTTTATATTATTAAAATACATTTACCAATAAAGATTTTCACTGCATACTATTCAATGATGAAATAGTCACAAAGCTTTATGCACTTTGTAACAATATCAAAAAATTTGCACGTAAAGTTAACTGAGAGGAGAGTCTTCTTTTGGATTGTATTTCGTTGAATTTTTGCTACTTTTAATATTTGTGAAATATTCCCAAGCTAACATGTTTTCCAACCCAGAATAAACCCTGATGACTTTGGACATGACACTTTTTAATTGTTGGTATCAGTTTTCAGCTTTATTTCAATGTTTATCTGTGTTCATAAATGAAAATGATACATTTGTGATATACATATGTTTGTGGTAGTTATTTTTTTATTTTTTTGCTATTATTAATATACAATTATATGAGCAACATTATGGTTACTAGACTCCCCCTATTATCAAGTCCCCATCACACACCCTCTTTGCAGTCACTGTCCATCAGCGTAGAAGAATGTTATAGAATCACTACTTGTCTTCTCTGTGTTATACTGCCCTCCCCGTACCCCCCTACCGCACCCCCCCCGCTACGTTATGTGTGCTAATTGTAATGCCCCTTTTTCCCCCTTATCCCTCCCTTCCCACCCATCCTCCCCAGTCCCTTTCCCTTTGGTAACTATTAGTCCGTTCTTGGGTTCTGTGAGTCTCCTGCTGTTTTCTTCCTTCAGTTTTTTCTTTGTTCTTATACTCCGTTTGTGGTAGTTTTATGCCAGTATTGACACAGTCTGTGATTAAAGCTCACTTCCAAACCATGTTCTTAGGGATTGAAAAAAGAAACACCTGTAGGAAGAAGAGATTGTTTGGGGACAGCCCTGAAGGCAGCGCCATAGAGGCTAATGGACACTGGCTCCATACGTGTGATGAACGGGGCCTCTGGGACACTGGGAAGGGAACGTGCAGCCCTGTGCACGTGTGCAGTTCCATCTTGTTTCCAGCCTCTTGAGGGCACTGAGGCCTGAGGCTCTAGCCTTTATCCCTTAGAGAGACCTGGTTCTGCACAGAGCACTTGAAAGTTTGTGCACTTTTGGGTTCTGTGGAATTTGGAAGGCAGAGTAAAGGAGCTGAAATTGGCTTAGAGTGGATAGAATCCAAAATTTCTCCAAATGCCTTTCAACTGGTCCCTTAATGAATGTATTTTCAAGCTTGCCCTGGACTCACCTTCAGGGAAAGGCCTAGTCAGTGCGTGGGGCCTCCTGTTCCAGGGTGGAGGAGCGGGTACAGGAGAGAGGGAAAGGGGAGGAGCTAGGGCTGACCAGGGAGAGCTGTGGGTTGCACTTATTCCTTTCTCTGAGGAAAGCTTTCCTTGTGCAAATGGCCAGACACATGCACTAACACATACAGGCCTGGATTCCAAAAGGTCTGTTCTGCAGTTTAATATGCCAGGAGTGAGGTCTGAGGAGGGATGTTGGAGGCTTGGTCAGATCTGGTACTCTGGGGTATTAGTGGCCTGTAGGAAAGCGCACTGTTCCACAGCATGGACACTCCTGGATTCTACCAGTCACACATTTCAGGGGCTGAGTTAACTAAGGTAGCTTAGCCACTGAAAGCCTTAGTTTCTCCCTCTCTCAAATGTCAGTGACAGCAGTATCTATTTTATGGGGTTGTTGTAAGACTTAATACAAGGCAAGTAAATTACAACTGTATTCCAATCAACAGAGGTGAGTGGAAAGGTGTATAATTGATTAGGAGTTATTTCAAAATGAAACAGATGAAACTGTGGAGAGTGATGTCAAAATAGGAAACCCTAATCTCCCCCAGTGAAGATTAACAATTAGCTATCTATGAACAAAGTCCTGGAAGTACTCACGAGTCCATTTAAGGAACTAAAAAGTGACACAATGGAACAAAAAAACCTGAGGATAACTGCTCAAAAGGGAAGTCAAAACAGCTTAATTTTGCCTGCATCATCCCACTGGCTGGTACTGCTCAGTGCCAAGAGGGAACACCTCAGCTAGAAATAGTTCTCACTGGAAAAGGAAGCAACCAGCTTCCCCAGCCTTTCATGGAGGACCCACTTTGGTTTCACTCCACCCAGAGACCAGTGAAGCTACAGAGATGGCTAGGAACAAGGAAGAAGAGCAGGGGTACAACAGGAGAGACCACATTTCCCAGTGTCCTTCTCTGCAGAAGACCCCAGCAGCTTTCATTGCCGAAGAAACCAATGCCAGCACAGCTACCATGGACCCCTTAAAACCCAGAATCTGCACCAGCAGCCAGCCCAGCCCTCCATGGTTGCAAGACTGCCATGACACCAGCCTCAACTGCCACAGCTAACGCCTGCTGTCCTCCATACCCTTGGGTTAGCCCTTCCAGCTACACACTTGCACACTGCCAGCCTGACTTGTCACCAGCTTCTGTTGCCATATGCATGCCTATGGCACTGTCTTGCAGCCATGGTCCCCACAGTTGTTTGTGGGCCTGGATTCAGCCATGTCTTAAGTCACTGGCCTCTGCCACTGGCTTACCTGCAGCTAGCCCCCTCAGCTGTACACCTGTCTGCCCCCAGCCTGACCCACCACTGTCATCCACTGCTGTGTGCCTGTGGTGGAACCCTACATGCCAACAGGACCTCAACAGCTGCTTGTGGGCCCAGACTTAGCGTCATCTCATGACACTGGCCTGCAACACTGCTCTCACCTGCAGCTACTCCTCCCACTCTGACACTCCTGGCCTGACTCCCATCCCAGCCTCTACTGCCTTGCATGTGTCCATGGGGAGACCCTGCAGCCACAGGAGTGCATCAACAGCCAGGGGCCCCACAGCTGCCAGGGTGCTCACAGTTCACCTGGACCCTTGCTGTTGGCCCGTACTTTCACCATGGTATATGTAGCAGCAGCCGGCTCTTGCCACTTCACAGGCACCTGCAGCTGGCCCCCAAAACTGAGTGTATGCACGACACCGGCCTGGCCGCGACGACTGCCTGTCCTGGTCCCTAGCTGCTGATCCTGGAGGCACTGCTAAGGACCACATCCGTCCTGGAAGCCGCCGGGGAACCCACAGGACTCTCCAACAGCCACACGCTTGGCACTCCGGACCCCAGTGGCCTGAGCCAACAAAACACAACCCCCCAGAACCGAAGCTGTCATATGTCTGTCCCTGTGTTTGGCCCTGCACCACCATACCTGGGGTCACAGCCCTCTCTAGCTGCCCCCCACTAACAGGTCGAGGCCTTTCTTTACTGAAGTCAATCCATAAAGTCTGGAAGATGTGCCTGGTTGTTCAAATGTGCAGACACCTATGCAAGGATATAAGGATCACAGAGAATTGGAAACATGACACCACCAAAGGAACATAGTAAGCACAGTGGTTGATCCAAAGCAAATGGAGATATGTGAATTGTCTAACAAAGAATTCAAAATTATTGCTTTAAATATGCTCAGCTATAAAAGAACACTGATACATACTTTAGTGAAAGCAGGAAAACAATATAAGAACAACATAAGAAGTTCAACAAAGAGAACAACAACAACAAAAAACGAATTTTGGAGCTGAGAAAACAGTGACTGAACTGTAGAATCCAATAGCTTCAACAGCAGCCCATAAAGAAGAAAGAATGAGTGAGCTTACAAAAAAGTAATTTGAAATTATCCAGTCTGAGGAGCAAAAAGAAAAAAAGAATGAAGAAAGGCTACAAAATTGATGGGTCACCATTAAGAGATACAGTCTACGTATCACTGGAGTCCCAGAAGGAGAAGAGAGGGAGAAGGGAACAGAAAGGTTACTTAAATAATGGCTGAGAAGTTCCCAAACATGGGGAGAGATTTGGACATCCAAGTACATGAACCTATAGTTTCAATCCAAAACAATCATTTCCAACATACATTAAAATAAAACTGTCAAAGGAGCAAGAAAAATTTCCCTCATATAAGGAAACACCTATAAGCTATCATACTATTTAGCAGAAACCTTCCAGGCCAAGAGAGAGTAGGATGATATATCAAAATGCTGAAAGAAAAAAATTGACAACCAGGAATACTTTACCCAGCAAAGCTGTACTTCAGAAATGAAGGCAGGATAAAGACTTTTCCAAACAAAAGCTGAGGGACTTCATAACCACTAGATGTGCCTTACAAGAAATTCTGAAGTTATTTAAGCTAAAATGAAAGGTTGCAAATTAATAACATGAAAATAGACAACACAGTGGTAAAGGTAAATATATTAGATTTAGAATACTCTAACACTGTAGTATAGTGGTGTGTTAACCACTTAACTCTAGTGTAAAGTTCAAAGGACAAAACTATTAAAAATAGCTATAGGTACAATAATTTAACAGCTAAACAATATAAAAAGATGTAAATTGTGACTTTGATAACATAATATGTGCAGGATAGATAAAATTTGTATTTGAATTTATCAGCTTAAAATCGACTGTTATATCAATAAGATATTTCAAGTACCTTAAAGTGCCAGGGTAACCAGAAAACAAAAACTTACAATAAATACAAAGTAAGGAGAAGAAAATCAAAGCATACCACAGAATTGTATATCCACATGTAAAAGAATGAAATTGAATCCTTATCTTAGACTACTCACAAAAATTAAATGGATTAAGGTTTTAAATGTATGGCCTGAGGCTGTAAAATTCCTAGAAAAAAATAGAGAAAAAGCTTCTTGACATCAGTCTTGCCAACGATATTTTTGATATGACAACAAAAGTAAAAATCAGCAAGTTGGACCTCATCAAATTACAAAGTGTCTGTAAAGCAAAAGAAAGAAATTGAAAAGGCACAGAAGAAAATGTTTGCTAATCATATCTGATGAGTTCAATAGACAAAATACATCAGGAACACATACAACTCAGTAACAAAAACACAAACAATCCAATTAAAAATGGGCAAAGGAATTAAATAGACATTTCTCCAAAGAAAACATACAGATGGCCAAAAAGTACACAAAAAGGTGTTCAACATTACTAATCATCAAGAAAATGCAAATCAAAACCACTATGAGACAGATATATCACCACACACTAGTCAGAATGGCTGTTATCAAAAAGACAACAGATAACAAGTGTTGATGAGGATGTAAAGAACACTTGTGCACTGTTGGTGGAAATGTAAATTGGTACAGCCACTATGGAAAGCAATGTGGAGGTTCTTCAAAAAATTAAAAATAGAACTACCATATGATCCAGCAATCCCACTTCTGGGTATTTAATCAAAGGAAATGAAATCACCCTCTCAAATAGGTATCTGCATCCTTATGTTCATTGCAGAATTATTCACAATAGCCATGATATAAAAACAACCTAAATGTCCATCAATTGATGAATAAAGAAAGTGTGTTACATGTGTAAAATGGAGTATTATTAAATGGACTAACAGTTACCAAAGGGAAAGGGACTGGGGAGGATGGGTGGGAAGGGAGGGATAAGGGGGAAAAAGGGGCATTACGATTAGCACACATAATGTCGTGGGGGTGGGGACGGGGGGATACGGGGAAGGCAGTATAACACAGAGAAGACCAGTAGTGATCCTATAACATCTTACTACATTGATGGACAGTGACTGCAATGGGGTATGTGGTAGGGTATTGATAATAGGGGGAGTCTAGTAACCATAATGTTGCTCATGTAATTGTACATTAATAACAGCAAAAAGAAAAATATTGGCATAAGATAAACCACAGTCTCAAGGAGGTTAGTGAATTCCAAATAGGATAAAGCCAAATAAATCTATATCCATATGCAGCATAGTCAAATTGCTGAGAACTATAAAAAATTAAATAAAATATTACCCATAAGGGAACAATGATTTGGATGTAGTCAAATTTCTCATAAGAAACACACAGAGCCTAGAAAGAAGTGGCACATTTTTAAAGTGCTGAATAACTGGACCTGGAACTCCACATGGAGCAAAAATCTCCTCCAGAAATAAAAGTGAAATAGAGACATTCTCAGTTGAAGGAAAGCTAAGAGAATTCACTGTCTGCAAACCTACACTAAAAAAATTGCTAAAGGAAGTTCTTCACACAGAAGGGTAGGGATAGCAGAAAGAAACTTGGTGTCTTAGGAACGAGGAAGAAGCAAGAGAAATAAGTATCTGGGTAAGTATATAGATTACTCTTCTGAGTTCTTGAAAATATATTCAATATCTGTAGGTGTAACAGAACAGCGTAGGCTAAGAACATATGTAGGGACAAGTTTACTACATTCTAAATGAAGAAAAATATTGATTCTGCACAGGTTGTGAAAAGTTAGGTGTGTATTTTATGTTTCCTAGTGTATTCCTTTAAAAACCATATAAACAAATAAAAGCCAATATCACAATAAATTAAAGTGCAATACTAGAAAAATTTCAAAGGATCCAAAAGATAGCAATAAAGGGACAAAGAGATATAAATAATAGAAGGCATAAGAGAAATCAAATAATATGATAGACCTAAAAAATATATAAAAACAACATTATGGGGAGATTCAAGATGGCGGCGTGAGAGATGATACAGAACTCCTCCTAAAACCAGACATAGTGCAAAAATATAGTTAATACAACTAACCCTAAAACAGCAACAGGAAACAAGGCTGTACCAGTCTGCATACAGACATCACGAACAGAGCAGACCTCATGAAACAGGGTAACATACCAAAGCCTTGATCCGGCCAGACCCAGGCCCTTCCCCCACCCCAGCTCACCGTCAGGAGGAACAGAAACGGAGCTGGGAGGGCATGGAAGCCTGGGACTGCTGAACACAGAGCCCTGGAGATCTGCTTTACAAGGAGAACCCTTCATTGGTTGGTGCCCTGGAGGATGGGGAGCTGGGACAGGCGGGGAGCTGGGACAGGCAGAGAGCTGGAGAGGCAGATTCCGGCAGTTTGTGGAGGAGGGGATCCACACCCGGCTGCTCTGGGTCAGAGGAAAGGCAGGCAGTCTGGGAGGCTTCCCAGCAGCGAGAGGGCTGCTGAAGGGGTGGGGTTTGCATGGAGCTTCCTGAGCGAGAGAAGGGATGGGTGAACAAAGGTGTCTAGGCGCGCTCTGCCCAGCTGGCTGGGAACATTGAGGAGCTTCAGGCGTTCAATCCTCCTGGCTGCCTACTCAGCTCCGAGGCCCCCCACACAGCCTGCCAAGCCTCCCCCCTGGCCCGACGGCACCAGCTCGTAAACTGGCAGTCACAGCACTGGCATCAGGCCAGTCAGAGGGAGGCCCCGCCTACGACAGCAAGAGGCACAAAGCACACAGGCTTACACCTGTGTGCTCGGCCCACTGGCTCTAATGCTGGAGACAGGTACCACAGACGGGAATCAGGAAACAGATCTTTCCTCCCGCCAGACACCAGTGCCACTCCCCTATGACTCCAACCTTTATCTAGGGGCTGAGCAGCTCCAGAGACTGGGGCTTCTGGGCACTACAGGGCACCACACAGAAATATGAAACGTCAAAAGAACATAGTTCAGATCAAAATCTCACAAACCCCAGAAAAAGGGCTAAATGAAACTGAACTCACCAATCTTCCTGAAAGACAGTTTAAAATAAAAATCATAAACATACTTATGGAGGTACAAAAAACTATTCAAGAACTCAAGAACGAATTTAAGATGGATACTCAATCATTAAGAAATTCCATATCTGAAATAAAACATACAATGGAGGGATTTAAAAGCAGATTAGATGTAGTAGAAGAGACGGTAAATGGAATAGAAATTAGAGAAGAGGAATACAAAGAAGCTGAGGCACAGAGTGAAAAAAGAATCTCTAAGAATGAGAGAATATTGAGAGAACTGTGTGAAACAATCCAAACGGAACAATATTCACATAATAGGGGTACCATGAGAAGAAGAGAAAGAAAAAGGGATAGAAAGTGTCTCTGAGGAGGTAATTGCTGAAAACTTCCCCAATCTGGGTAAAGAGATAGTCCTCAAGCCATGGAGGTATACAGATCTCCCAAAACAAGGGACCCAATGAATACAACATCAAGACATATAATAATTAAAATGGCAAATATCAAGGATAAAGACAGACTTTTAAAAGCAGCTGGAGAGAAAAAAGATCACATACAAAGGAAAACCCATCAGTCTATCATCAGATTTCTCAACAAAAACCTTAGAGGAAAAAAAGGGAGTGGCATGATATATTTAATGCAACAAAGCAGAAGGGTCTCGAACCAAGACTACTCTCCCCAGGAAGGTTATCATTTAAATTTGAAGGAGGGATTAAACAATTTTCAGATAAGCAAAAGCTGAGAGAATTTACCTCCCACAAATCACCTTTACAGTGCACTTTGGAGGGACTCCTATAGATGGATGTAGTCCTAAGGCTAAATAGATGTCACCCAAGGGCTAGACAAAGAGTACAGAAAATAATTCATAACATACAAAGATTGGAGGAAAAAGAAAAAGGAGGAAAAAAAAGAACCTTTAGATTGTGTTTGTAATAGCATATGAAGTGAGTTAAATTAGACTGTTAGATAGTAAGGGAATTACCTTTGAACCTTTGGTAACCACGGATCAGCCTGCAATGGCAATAAGTACATACCTATCGATAATCACCCTAAATGTAAATGGTCTGAATGCACCAATCAAGACATAGAGTCATTGAATGGTTAAAAAAACAAGACCCATCTATATGCTGCCTACAAGAGACTCACTTCAAAGCCAAAGACATACACAGACTGAAAGTAAAGGGATGGAAAGACATTTCATGCAAATAATAGGGAGAAAAAAGCAGGAGTTGCAGTACTTATATCAGACAAAATAGACATCGAAACAAAGAAAGTCACAAGAGACAAAGAAAGACATTACATAATGATAAAAGGGTCAATACAAGAAGAAGATATAACTGTTATAAATATCTATGAGCCCAACACAGGAGCACCTACATATGTGAAACAAATACTAACAGAATTAAAAGGAGAAATAGAATGCAATGTATTCATTCTAGGAGACTTCAACACACCACTCACTCTGAAGGACAGATCAATCAGACAGAAAATAAGTAAGGACACAGAGGCACTGAACAACACATTAGAACACATGGACCTAACAGACATCTACAGAACTCTACACCCAAAAGCAGCAGAATACACATTCTTCTCAAGTGCACATGGAACATTTTCAAGAATAGAGCATATACTAGGCCACAAAAACAGCCTCGGTAAACTCAAAATGATTGAAATTGTACCAGCCACTTTCTCAGACCACAAAGGTATGAAACAAAAAATGAATTATGCAAAGAAAATGAAAAATCCCACAAACACATGGAGGCTTTACAACTTGATCCTACATAACCAATGGATCAATGACCAAATAAAAACAGAGATTAAGCAATATATGGAGACAAATGACAACAACAACTCAACATCGCAAAATCTGTGGGACTCAGCGAAGGCCATGCTAAGAGGAAACTATATTGCAATACAGGTCTACCTCAGGAAAGAAGAACAAATCCCATGTGAGCAGTCTAAACTCACAATTAACAAAACTAGAAAAAGAAGAACAAATGACACCCAAAGTCAGTAGAAGGAGGGACATAATAAAGATTAGAGCAGAAATAAATAAAATTGAGAAGAATAAAACAATAGAAAGAATCAATGAAACCAAGAGCTGGTTCTTCGAGAAAATAAACAAAATAGATAAACCCCTAGCCAGACTTATCAAGAAAAAAGAGAGTCTACTCACATAAACAGAATCAGAAATAAGAAAGGAAAAAATTGCTACAGACAGCACAGAAAAACAAAAAATTATTAGAGAATACTATGAAAAATTATATGCTAACAAACTGGATAAAATAGAAGAACAACTTTCTAGAAAAATACAACCTTCCAAGGATGACCCATAAAGAAACAAAATCTCAACAGACCAATTACCAGCAACGAAACTGAACTGGTAATCAAAAACCTACCTAAGAACAAAATTCCTGGACCAGATGACTTCACTGCTGAATTTTATCATACATTTAGTGAAGATCTACTACCCATCCTCCTTAAAGTCTTCCAAGGAGTAGAAGAGGGAATACTTCCAAACTCATTCTATGAGGCCAGCATCACTCTAATACCAAAACCAGGCAAAGACACCACAAAAAAAGAAAACTACAGAGCAATATCCCTGATGAACATAGGTGCAAACACACTCAACAAAATATTAGCAAACGAAATTCAAAAATACATCAAAAAGATCATCCATGATCAAGTGGGACTTATTCCAGGGATGCTAGGATGGTACAACATCTGAAAATCCATCAACATCATCCACCACATCAACAAAAAGAAGGACAAAAACCACATGATCATCTCCATAGATGCTGAAAAAGCATTTGACAAAATTCAACATCCATTCATGATAAAAACTCTCAACAGAATGGGTATAGAGGGCAAGTACCTCAACATAATAAAGGCCATATATGACAAACCCACAGCCAACATTATACTTAACAGCAAGAAGCTGAAAGCTTTTCCTTTAAGACTGGGAACAAGGATGCCCACTCTCCCCACTTCTATTCAACATAGTACTGGAGGTCCTAGCCATGGCAATCAGGCAACACAAAGAAATAAAAGGCATCCAGATTGGTAAGGAAGAAGTTAAAAGGTCCCTGTTTGCAGATGACATGATATTGTACTTAAAAAACCTAAAGGATCCACTCCAAAAGTACTAGATATAATATCTGAATTCAGCAAAGTTGCAGGATACAAAATTATGACACAGAAATCTGTGGTATTCCTATACACTAACAATGAACTAGCAGAGAGAGAAATCAGGAAAACAATTCCATTCACAGTTGCATCAAAAAGAATAAAATACCTAGGAATAAACCTAACCAAGGAAGTAAAAGACCTATACTCTGAAAACTACAAGACACTCATGAGAGAAATTAAAGAAGATACCAATAAATGGAAACACATCCCGTGCTCATGGATAGGAAGAATTAATATTGTCAAAATGGCCATCCTGCCTAAAGCAATCTACAGATTCAATGCAATTCCTATCAAAATACCAACAGCATTCTTCAATGGACTAGAGAAAATCGTTCTGAAGTTCATATGGAACCACCAAAGACCCTGAATAGCCAAAGCAATCCTGAGAAGGAAGAATAAAGCTGGGGGGATTATGCTCCCCAACTTCAAGCTCTACTACAAAGCCACACTAATCAAGACAATTTGGTACTGGCACAAGAACAGACCCATAGACCAGTGGAACAGAATAGAGAGTCCAGATATAAACCCAACCATATATGGTCAATTAATATATGATAAAGGAGCCATGGACATACAATGGGGAAATGACAGCCTCTTCAACAGCTGGTGTTGGCAAAACTGGACAGTTACATGCAAGAGCAAGAGAATGATACGGATGATTGCTTAACCCCATCCACAAAATTAAACAGAAAATGGATCAAAGACCTGAATATAAGTCATGAAACCATAAAACTCTTAGGAGAGAACATAGGCAAAAATCTCCTGAATAGAAACATGAGCGACTTCTTCCTGAATGCATCTCCGCGAGCAAGGGAAACAAAAGCAAAAATGAATCATGGGCCTACATCAAACTAAAAAGTTTGTTAGGCAAAGGACACCATCAACAGAACAAAAAGGCATCCTACAGTATGGGAGAATATATTTGTAAATGACATATCTGACAAGGGGTTAACATCCAAAATATATAAAGAACTTACATGCCTCAACACCCAAAAACCAAATAACCCGATTAAAAAATGGGCAGAGGATATGAAGAGACAGTTCTCCAAAGAAGAAATTCAGATGGCCAACAGACACATGAAAAGATGCTTCACATCACTAATCATCAGGGAAATGCAAATTAAAACCACAATGAGATACCACCTCACACCAGTAAGGATGGCCAGCATCCGAAAGACTAAGAACAACAAATGCTGGCAATGATGCAGAGAAAGGGGAACCCTCCTACACTGCTGGTGGGAATGTAAGCTAGTTCAACCATTGTGGAAAGCAATATGGAGGCTTCTCAAAAAACTAAAAATACAAATACCATTTGACCAGGGAATCCCACTCCTTGGAATTTACCCAAAGAATACAACTTCTCAGATTCAAAAAGACATATGCACCCCTATGTTTATCACAGCACTTTTTGCAATAGCCAAGATATGGAAGCAACCTAAGGGTCCATCAGTAGATGAATGGATAAAGAAGAAGTGGTACGTATATACAATGGAATACTATTCAGCCATAAGAAGGAAACAAATCCTGCCATTTGCAACAACATGAATGGAGCTGGAGGATTTATGCTTAGTGAAATAAGCCAGGTTGAGAAAGACAAGTGCCAAATGATTTCCCTCATTTGTGGAGTATAACAACAAAGCAAAACTGAAGGAACAAAAGAGCAGCAGACTCAGACTCCAAGAAGGAACTAGTGGTTACCAAAGGGGAGGAGTGTGGGAGGGTGGGTGGGGAGGGTGGGAGAAGGGGATTGAGAGGTGTTATGTTTAGTACACATGGTGTGGGGATTCACGGGGAAAACAGTGTAGCACAGAGAAGGCAAACAGTGAATCTGTGGCATCTTACTACACTGATGGACAGTGACTGCATTGGGGTATGGGAGGGACATGATAAGAGGGGTGAATGCAGTAACCACATTGTTTTTTCATGTGAAACCTTCATAAGAGTGTATATCAATAATACCTTAATTTAAAAAATGAAAAAATTTTTTCTGACATGTTTCAGGGGCCCACTGGGAAATCTCAAAGTTAAAGGTAAGGAGGACTTCTAGAATTTGATTTTGGGAAGTTGTCAAAAATATCAAAAGGTTTGAACAAAATAGGATCATAGATCATGAAATCAATACTTATTCATTTAACTAAAGTGACAATTAAAGATTTTAAAGGCAAATACAGAAGTTTACATAGTTGTCACTAAAGCTTAGCTCTTTTAATATTAAGATTTTGTTTTCTTAAGACATGAAGCACAAGAAATCCTGATAAAACAATTAGAAAAGTCATTTACAGTCTCTTAATAATTTAAGAATAGACCAATAATTCAGGGAGACTTTGTCCTTTTAACAAACAGAAAACAAGATTCTAATCTTGTATGCTTCATACTAAAACTTGGTTTAATCTTAGACATCATGACCATACGTTAAGTTCCTTTTCTGAGATTCCTTTCACAGAAATCTACAATTTTCCATTCTACTTTTAGATTTTCTCCTGTTTTCCTTCGTTATCAAACTCCTTAGGGCAGGTATTTTCTCTTTTCTTAACAAAACCATATTTCATTTCTCATACCTTCTTTTACCTAAAGCACACATCCTAACTTTTCATGCATATTTCCCTTATTATTCCAAGTAGTCTTAATTAGAACTTAAAAACTTTAGGAACCTTAATTTTCGGTGAAAACTTAGAATTAAGCAACTGTGACCTGTACACTAGCATTCTTTAGATTGGCAGATTTATGAATACATTTCATAATTCCTAGAAACATGCTTCTTCATAGTACAGTCTTTCAATAAGCACAAAATGTTTACTAACAGCCCTAAGTTATCTTCAATTTCTCTGTAATAAGGAATCCAAAGTGAATAAACCCATACATTGGTAATTAATGTTTCAGTATTTTGTCTTATCTGGAAATGATCTACATAGTCAAAGAATTTAACTTAACTCATTAGCATACCAAAACTTTAAGGTTTCAGGTTACCAAAAAGATTTTTGAGCTGTTTTTACGTACACGTTAAGACATAAGAATTGCTAAAAAGTCTACCTAGTACATGTACTTAGTTTATGTATTTAGATTATTCATAAAAAGGCTTCATTAGACACCAAAGTCAGCCACTCTCACAATTTTTTTTGCAAGATTTAACAGGTAACATCTATTTATATGACTTTTAAGTAAACCTAGGCAGAATAAAAGTTTTCATTCTAATGCTTTTAACTCCAAAGACAGTTTATCTTAATTAAACCAAACTTAAATTAGCTTTAATTTACCCAAGATTATAAGAACTCCTATGCCTCCATGCCAAAAAAACAAAAAATCCAATTAAAAAGTGGGCAGGGACCTGAATAGACATTTTTTCAAAGAAGACATACAAGTGGGCAACAGACATGAAAAGATGCTCTGCATCACTAATCAGGGAAATGCAAATCAAAACCACAGTGAGATGCCAAAACAAAAACCAAAGTAAAATAAAATGAAACTTGTCAAATAAGTATTAAAGAAAATGTGGAGAAACTGGAACACTTGCAATTACTTGTGGGAATGTAGAATGGTGCAGTCAGTGTGGAAAACAGCATGGCATAGTTAAAATAGTTAACCACAGAATTTAAATGATGCAGCAAATCCCCTCCTAGGGATATGCCCAAAAGAAGTGAAAGCAGGGACTCAAAACAAATACATGTATTCCAGTGTTCATAGTAGCATTAAGCACAGCCACTCCCAAGAGGAAACAGCCCAAGTGCTCATCAGCACATGAACAGAAAATAAAGCATAATGGAATATTACTCAGCCATAAAAAAGAATGAAATTCTGATACATGCTACAACATGGGTGGACCTCACAAAAGAAGCCAGACACGAAAGGCCATTTATATGATTCCATTTATATGAAGTGTCTAGAACAGGCAAATTCATAGATACAGAAAATAGAATAGAGGTTGCCAGGAGTTGGGGAGGGATGAATGTGAAGTTATTGTTTATACAAGTTTTAGTAAACTCTGCCCTTGACAAAGTACATAAGCCATGGCTAGCTCTGTGAGGAACAGTTGTGAGGGGCCCTGAGAAGGAGAAAACAAAAGACATGGAATGGCCCATCAAAAGGGGAGCGCAGATCAACAGCCAGGCCTGCATAGCTCTCTTCTTGTGTTCACCTGGACCAGGTGGAAGCCATGGAGGACACCAACATGCTGAGTCCAGAGGCTCCTTTGAGGATGCCCCTTCAGCTGTCATCCTCTCTGAGAACCTCTTACCCCACCTTTCCCAAGTTAGCGACATGCAGTGACCGATGGCCCTATCATTTGGTCCAACTTGGGACAACCTAGAGTGTCAGCTGAGGCTGTCAGACCTGCACAGAACCTCCACTTAATCCTACGTCTGCCCATTTCATTGCACAGGGGTTGATGCCAAGGTGCTGGCCAATGAGCACTGTGCACAGACTCCATGTCTGGAGTGGATGGATCTTGAAGCTCTGCTCTCTCCCCTAGGCCATCCCCTCTTCCTCCACCTCTGTCACACATGTGGGTGCTCCCCCGGACTCTGACTCCCCATCACCCTCTCACTGGGCACACCCCCCTTGGGATCCCACTGGACCTCCCCAGCCTGGGATGAATGAGCAGGACCACTCATCACATGGGCGACAGGTCCCAGAGAACCTCAGGAGTGCTGCCAGCAGAGGCATTAGACTCACGCATCCCCCGCCCCAAAGGGCACATGGGAAGAAAGCTGAGGCAGGGAGGCAGGGCTGGGTCAGGGGCCGCTGTGGGGTGGGGAGATCCCAGAATGTGTGATTTTGATTTTGGCTTTCCTGACAGTTCATTTTATACTCATCTTCCATGACTGCATCTGATGTACAGAGGACACTACTTATATGTTCTCCATCTTCATCACAACCTGGTGCGATGGGTATGAAGACCCCGGTTGTACAGATGGGGACACTGAGGCACAGAGAGATGAAGCAACTGGCCCAAGGCTCCCTGACTGGAGAGTAGAGTCTGCCTGACTGTGGGGCTGGAGCTGCCTCCGAATCCCTTTTCCCCAAGAAGAGCAGAGACCAGCCACAGGAGGGAGGATGTTCTCACTCTCCAAGCACTTCTTATCAAGCTGGCCCTGCCTGGGTGTGTGCAGCCTCTGGCCCTGGGGCTGAGGTTGCCATGGTTTCAAGTCTTGCCTGGCCTACTGCAGAGACACTCTAGGCACATTCCTCACTGATGGCCCAGGGCTGGGAAGTGGGTGTGTAAAGGCTTTCTTAGACACCCTCAGCTTCTCCTCCCATTTGCAGAATCCAGCAGGATTTGGTGCTGGCCAGCCAAAATGACAAGTGCCAAGACTGATGGCAGTGGTGGGGGGCGGAGAGCAGTGCTGTGGTACAGCCTGTCCTGGAGCCTGAGTGGGGGTACTAGGGACTTAAGTTCCTCCCCTTCCTCTCCTTCCCTCTCGATTTTCAGGGCAAAGCCTATACTCTTCACCCCGAGCTGCGGCGAGAGCTAGCTGTGGTCAGAGGGGCGAGGGCTGCTTGCCAGCATTTAAGAAGCCAAAGGAGGCAGGGGGAAGAGAGGGGCAGGAGTGGGGAGCTCCTGGTTCAAGAAGCTGTTTCTCTGGTGCCTTTCTCATGCCCCCGTCTCACACCTCCTTCAGGGAGAGAGAGGGGAGTATCTTCCCATTGTCTAACATTTGGAAGCAAACTAGCTTGATTGACATTGAATAACACTTAAATGACACTTGACTGACACTTGCACCTCAGCCTCACTTCCATCCTCCTAAAATAAGGACAGAGATCCATTCCCTTAAGCTTTGGGAGGCCTAAATGGGTGGGCACATTGCCTGGCACATAGTGCCCAATTAATATCATTACACATGCCCCTCCTGCACTCCAAGCCCTTTCCCATCCATCGCAGGGCCTAGATGCGCCTGAGCAGGCCTGACAGCAGAGACGGGGTGTGGTCAGGGGCACTATAAGATGGCAGCCGAGAGGACCCTTTGGACCCTCTGCAAAGACTGACCCATGGAGGCTCTCAATCCCACAGAGGGCCATTCAGCCCCCAACCCAAGCCCAAGGTGGGAATCACTAGCCTCCTGGGCTGTGCTGAGGATCAGTGAGGCAAGGGCTGCCCAGGGCAACTCAGAGTCCTTCCCTGGGACAGTGAGGGGACACTTTTCTTCCTTGGCAGGGGAGGCTCCCAGCTCTGCTGGTTCAGCTTAGAAGCTGGTGGGCGGGGCTTGCATCCCCCAATCAGCGGTCTCCATGGAGACTAGGGGGAGTCAGGGACAGTCCCTCCTGGGATGCTGGCAGGACAATGCTCAGTGAGCCTGAGTCCTGTGGCCCCTCCAGCCTCTGGACTGCTTCCTCCCGCTCTAGGAGCCGCCCCCTTTCAGGAGGCTGCACATCACAGGCCTTCCCTGCTCTCCAGGCAGGCATGATTATGAGGATGACAGACGTGCAGAGAAAGGGGTTTGGGAACCAAAGAGTCCTTCAAATATAGTGACAGTCATACCACTGTTGCCGTTGAATAAGTAGCATTTATTCCCAGCCCAACATAGGAGGTGAAAATGGAAGCAAGGGCCTCTCCCCCCAAGACTGAGACCCCCACCCCCTTCCTTCTGTGAGAGTCAGCAGGTGCGTAATCTACAGCCCAGCTCCCCAGGGCTCCAGACAGACAGACTGAAGTGTCCTGGAAGTGCACACAAATGCAACAGCCTCTAGAACTGTGAGAAAATAAGTTTCTCTTGTTCAACTGACCCAGCCTGTGGAACTGTGTTATGGCAGCCCGAGCAGAAGAACACAGTGGATTATTTAATGCTTCTATTTCTTTCATTAAGTCCCGTATTTCTTAGGAATATGGTCATTTATTCACCTATATTGGTATACATTTCTTCAGAGTATGTTTGACTTTTGTATTTCTGCTCTATATGTAGTTATAGCTTCTTTTAAAATTCCTATTATTGGGGGACTTCCGGGAAGATGGCGGCATGAGCAGGGCGGCAGAAATTTCCTCCCAACACTCTATTTATCTACGAAAACACAGCAAATACATCTATTCCTAAAAGAGAGACCAGAATACACAGGAAAGCGCACAGCGTGCAGCTATACCCGAGAGGACTCGGCACACCAAGAGGCAGGAAAGATACGGAGCCACGACCCGGCGGGACCCGAGCACTCCCCCACCCCAGTGCACCGGCGGGAGGAGAGGATTCAGAGCCGGGAGGGAGTGGAAGTACACCCCGCGAAGTAGCCAGCCCCGGTGATCTGCGCAGGGAGCGCTGACCCACATTGCGCAGTGCAGCGGAGATTGGAGAGACAGAGGGGCAGGACTGGAGCAGGGAACACGCCAGGGTGCTTGCAGCCGGCTCCCAGGAAGGGAAAAAAAAGCACGCACTTTCTTCAGCGGTCTTAAAGACACAGGAGCCCAGCGGAGGAGCCGGATCGCCCCAGCACACTCAGCCCAGCAGGCTGGGAGTCCTAGGGAGTTTCAGACGCCTTAGCTGGTGACTGGGGAAGCATAGCCATACTTACACTTCTCACTGAGATCAACACCCTCCTATTTGTCCCCACCCCTGCCAGAGCAATAAAGGGCCCTGCGGAGTGGCGCGGCCATGGCTGCGGAATAGTGGGGCAATAGCGCCACCTACAACATTCCCACAGAATCTACTCCCGGTGGGCGTTTTTTTTGTTTTTTGTTTTGTTTTGTTTTTTCTTTTTTTCTTATCTTTCTTTTTTTCTTTTTTTTCTTTCTTTCTTTCTTTCTTCTTTTTTTCTCTTTTTTTTTTCTCTTTTTAGTCTTAAAGAGCCCAGCTGACATATGTGGCAACTACCAGTGACCAATTCTATAGCCATGAAAAGACAGAGGAATATGGTTCAGACCAAAATCAACCAGACAACCCCAGAGAGGGAGCCTGAAGGGATGGAAATGCACAGTCTTCCTGAAAAAGAATTCAGAATAAAAGTCATAACCATGCTGATGGACCTACAGAGAAATGTGCAAGAGCTGAGGGAGGAAGTGAGGGAAGTGAGGAAAGACAATGCAGAAATCAGACAAGCCATCGACAGGCTTAACAGCAGACTGGATGAGATGCAAGAGACTGTTAATGGAATAGAAATCAGAGAACAGGAATACAGAGCAGCTGAGGCAGAGAGAGATAAAAGGATTTCTAGGAATGAAAGAATATTAAGAGAACTGTGTGACCAATCCAAACGGAAAAATATTCGCATTATAGGAGTACCAGAGGAAGAAGAGAGAGAAAAAGGGATAGAAAGTGTCTTTGAAGAAATAATCGCTGAAAACTTTCCCTCGCTGGGGAAGGAAATAGTCTCGCAGTCCACCGAAGCCCACAGATCTCCCAACACAAGGGACCAAAGGAAGACAACACCAAGACACATAATAATTAAGATGGCAAAGATCAAAGATAAAGACAGGGTATTAAAGGCAGCTAGAGAGAGAAAAAGATCACCTACAAAGGAAAACCCATCAGACTATCATCAGACTTCTCAACAGAAACCTTACAGGCCAGAAGAGAATGGCATGATATATTTAACGTTATGAAACAGAAGGGCCTCGAACCAAGAATATTGTATCCAGCAGGATTATCATTTAAATATGACGGAGGGATTAAACAATTTTCAGACAAACGAAAGTTGAGAGAGTTTGCCTCTCATAAACCACCTCTACAGGATATCTTAAACGGACTGCTCTAGAGGGAACAACTCCTAAGTCTAAAAAGATGTCACCAGAGAAAATAAAATCATAGCAAAGAAAGCAGACCATCCAAACACTAACTAAAGGCAAAGAATAAAACACCTAGTATAGAAAGAATGGAGGAGGAGGAATAAGAAGGGGGAGAAATAAAGAAACATCAGACAGTGTTTACAATAACTTAACAAGAAAGTTAAGTTAGACTGTTAGATAGTAAAGAAGCAACCCTTGAACCCTTGGTAACCACGAATCTAAAGCCAGCAATGGCAATAAGTCCATATCTATCAATAATCACCCTAAATGTAAATGGACTGAATGCACCAATCAAAAGACACAGAGTAACAGAATGGATAAAAAAGCAAGACCCATCTATATGCTGCCTACAAGAAACTCACCTCAAATCCAAAGATATACACAGACTAAAAGTGAAGGGATGGAAAAAGATATTTCATGCAAACAACAAAGAGAAAAAAGCAGGTGTTGCAGTACTTGTATCAGACAAAATAGACTTCAAAACGAAGAAAGTAGCAAAAGATAAAGAAGGACATTACATAATGATAAAGGGGTCAGTCCAACAAGAAGATATAACCATTATAAATATACATGCACCCAACACAGGAGCGCCAGCATATGTGAAACAAATACTAACAGAATTAAAGGAGGAAATAGACAGCAATGCATTCATTTTAGGAGACTTCAACACACCACTCACTCCAAAGGACAGATCAACCAGACAGAAAATAAGTAAAGACACAGAGGCACTGAACAACACACTAGAACAGATGGACCTAACAGACATCTACAGAACTCTACACCCAAAAGCAACAGGATACACATTCTTCTCAAGTGCACATGGAACATTTTCCAGAATAGACCACATACTAGGCCACAAAAGAACCTCAGTAATTTCAAAAATATTGAAATCCTACCAACCAACTTCTCAGATCACCAAGGTATAAAACTAGAAATAAATTTTAGAAAGAAATCAAAAAGGCTCACAAATACATGGAGACTTAACAACACTCTCCTAATTAATCAATGGGTTAACGACCAAATCAAAACAGAAATCAAAGAATATATGGAGATTAATGACAACAACAACACAAAGCCACAACTTCCGTGGGACACAGCAAAGGCAGTTCTAAGAGGAAAGTATATTGCAATCCAGGCCTATTTAAAGAAGGAAGAATATCCCCAAATGAATAGTCTAAAGACACAATTACTGAAATTGGAAAAAGAAGAACAAATGAGGGCCAAAGTCACCAGAAGGAGGGACATAATAAAGATTAGAGAAGAAATAAATAAAATTGAGAAGAATAAAACAATGGAAAAAATCAATGAAACCAAGAGCTGGTTCTTTGAAAAAATAAACAAAATAGATAAACCCCTAGCCAGACTCATTAAGAGAAAAAGAGAATATACACACATCAACACAATCAGAAATGAAAAAGGAAAAATCACTACGGACCCCACAGAAATACAAAGAATCATAAGAGAATATTCTGAGACTCTATATGCTAACAAGCTGGAAAACATAGAAGAACTGGACAACTTCTTAGAAAAATACAACCTTCCAAGACTGACCAAACAAGAAACAGTAAAACTAAGTACACCAATCACCAGCGACGAAATCGAATTGGTAATCAAAAAACTACCCAAGAACAAAACCCCCGGGCCTGATGGATTCACCTCTGAATTCTACCAGACATACAGAGAAGAAATAACACCGATTCTCCTTAAAGTTTTCCACAAAATAGAAGAGGAGGGAATACTTCCAAACTCATTCTATGAAGCCAGCATCACTTTAATACCAAAACCGGGCAAAGACCTCACCAAAAAACAAAATTACAGACCAATATCCCTGATGAACGTAGAGGCAAAAATACTCAACAAAATATTAGCCAACCGAATTCAAAAATACATCAAGAGGATCATACACCATGATCAAGTGGGATTCATCCCAGGGATGCAAGGATGGTACAACATTCGAAAATCCATCAACATCATCCACCACATCAACAAAAAGAAGAACAAAAACCACATGATCATCTCCATAGATGCTGAAAAAGCATTTGACAAAATTCAGCATCCATTCCTGATTAAAACTCTCAACAAAATGGGTATAGACGGCAAATACCTCAACATCATAAAGGCTATATATGACAAACCCACAGCTAACATCATACTTAACAGCGAGACGTTGAAAGCTTTTCATCTAAGATCGGGAACAAGACAGGGATGCCCACTCTCTCCACTGTTATTCAACATAGTACTGGAGGTCCTAGCCACAGCAATCAGACAAAACAAAGACATACAAGGCATCCAGATTGGTAAAGAAGAAGTCAAATTGTCACTATTTGCAGATGACATTATACTGTACATAAAAAACCCTAAAGACTCCATTCCAAAACTACTAGAACTAATATCTGAATTCAGCAAAGTTGCAGGATACAAAATTAACACACAGAAATCTGTTGCTTTCCTATACACTAATGATGAACTAACAGAAAGAGAAATCAGAAAAACAATTCCATTCACAATTGCATCAAAAAGAATAAAATACCTAGGAATAAACCTAACGAAGGAAGTGAAAGACCTGTACTCTGAAAACTACAAGACACTCCTAAGAGAAATTAAAGAGGACACTAACAAATGGAAATGCATCCCATGCTCTTGGCTACTAAGAATAAATATTGTCAAAATGGCTATACTACCTAAAGCAATCTACAGATTCAATGCAATCCCTATCAAATTACCAACAGCTTTCTTCAATGAACTGGAACAAATAATTCTAAAATTCATGTGGAACCACAAAAGACCCTGAATAGCCAAAGCAATCCTGAGAAGGAGGAATAAAACCGGGGGAATTACGCTCCCTGACTTCAAGCTCTACTACAAAGCCATAGTAATCAAGACAATTTGGTATTGGCACAAAAACAGACCCACAGACCAGTGGAACAGAATAGAAAATCCAAACATTAACCCAAACATATACAGTCAATTAATATTTGATAAAGGACCTTGGATATACAATGGGGAGATGACAGCCTCTTCAGCAGCTGGTGTTGGAAAAACTGGACAGCTACATGTAAGAGAATGAAACTGGACTACTGTCTAGCCCCATACACAAAGGTAAACTCAAGGTGGATCAAGGACCTGAATGTAAGTCATGAAACCATAAAACTCTTAGAAAAAAACAGAGGCAAAAATCTCTTAGACATAAACATGAGCGACTTCTTCATGAGCATATCTCCCCGGGGAAGGGAAACAAAAGCAAAAATGAACAAGTGGGACTATATCAAGCTGAAAAGCTTCTGTACAGCAAAGGACACCATCAGTAGAACAAAAGACATCCTACAGTATGGGAGAATATATTCATAAAAAACGTATCTGATAAAGGGTTGACATCTAAAATATATAAAGAACTCATGCACCTTAACAAACAAAAAGCAAATAATCCAATTAAGAAATGGGCAGAGGACATGAATAGACACTTCTCTAAAGAAGAAATTCAGATGGCCAACAGGCACATGAAAAGATGCTCCACATCGCTAATCATCAGAGAAATGCAGATTAAAACCACAATGAGATATCACCTCACACCAGTGAGGATGGCCAACATCAAAACACAAACAACAACAAATGTTGGCGAGGATGTGGAGAAAAGGGAACCCTCCTACACTGCTGGTGGGACTGCAAATTAGTTCAACCATTGTGGAAAGCAGTATGGAGGTTCCTCAAAAAACTCAAAATAGAAATACCATTTGACCCAGGAATTCCACTCCTAGGAATTTACCCTAAGAATGCAGCAGCCCAATTTGAAAAAGACAGATGCACCCCTATGTTTATTGCAGCACTATTTACAATAGCCAAGAAATGGAAGCAACCTAAGTGTCCATCAGTAGATGAATGGATAAAGAAGATGTGGTCCATATACACAATGGAATATTATTCAGCCATAAGAAGAAAACAAATCCTACCATTTGCAACAACATGGATGGAGCTAGAGGGTATTATGCTCAGTGAAATAAGCCAAGCCGAAAAAGACAAGTATCAAATGATTTCACTCATATGTGAAGTATAAGAACAAAGAAAAAATACTGAAGGAACAAAACAGCAGCAGACTCACAGAACCCAAGAACGGACTAATAGTTACCAAAGGGAAAGGGACTGGGGAAAATGGGTGGGAAGGGAGGGATAAGAAGGAAAAAGGGGCATTACGATTAGCAGATGTAATGTTGGGGGAGCACGGGGAGGGCTGTACAACTCAGAGAAGACAAGTAGTGATTCTATAGCATCTCACTACGCTGATGGACAGTGATTGTAATGAGGTTGGTGGGGGGGACCTGATGAAGGGGTAGTTCGATAACCATAATATTACTCATTTAACTGTAGATTAATGATATCAAAAAAAGGAATATTTTAATTTAGTTTTTATTTGTTTTGGTCCATAATTATTTACAGGTATGATTTAAAATTTTTAACTGTATGTGCTTTTTCAAAAATTATTTTTGTCATTGATGTCAAAACTAATTGCACTGTGACCTGAGAACATGATCTGTGATATTATTTATTTGAATTTTATTGAGACTTGTTTTAATACATGACCGGATATAGGATTCTTACAAGCCCATTAGACCAAATTTATTGAGTTGGTGAAATCTCCTATGTTTAAGGTAATATTTTTCTTTTTGACAGACGTGTAAATTTCTCAGTGTAACAGTGAATTTGACAACTTTCTCCTTATCATTTATCATTTTTACTTTCTTAGGTACATGCCAGCTTGTAATTTTTATGGTCTCTGGAAAATGAAGTTTTTCATTAGGAACTTACCCTATTTAACCCTCATATAGTTTTTCTGTGTTGAAGACTCCAGCCTTTTGGTTTGCCCAGAATCTCTGACATATCTTTCTTATTCTTTTACAGTTAACTTTTTCATATCCTATATATTATTAGGTGTGTCTCCTTCATAAAGTATATATAATTAAGATTAGAAAAAGCAACAACAATGTGCCAACCACTGTCTTTGGTAAGTCATGTCCATTTATGTTGTGGGAGTCATGAAAATGCACCACTCAGATTTCTGATGGCAGGAAGTATAATGGTGGGGAGGGTGCTCTGGGGGCCCACCACCTACCACCACAATCCACCCCGTATTCACACAGAGACACTGATGCAGGCCCAGGCTCCTCTGATGGCTCCCCATGTGCATGGTTAAAATCTTCTTGGAACTTTCTACCCTCTGAGATGCTTCACACCCAACCCTACTTCATTCTCTCCAAGCTTTAGAAGAATTCTCTTGTGCTTGCTTTGGCAGCACATACACTAAAATTGGAACGATACAGAGAAGATTAGCATGGCCCCTGCGCAAGGATGACACGCAAATTCGTGAAGCGTGTCAGGGCTTTTAGCAATAAAAAAAAAAGAATTCTCTCTATTGGTTATTGTCCCTGTGATTATCAGTATATACCTATGTTGTTACAGGTATTTACTATACTCAGTGGGTTTTTTCAGCTCCTCTGTGCACCCTTGTTCTTGGAACTCCACTCCTGTCATCTGAGTTTAGTTTCCTTCATCCTGAAGTACATTCTTAAGTACTTCTTTCACCAACGTTGTGTGTGTGATAAACTTAGGCTTTGTACATCAGAATATACCTCTGCTTTGTGCTCACTGTTGAATAACAATGCAGTGAGAAATAGGATTCTAAGTGGACAGTTCATTTCCAAGTTCGTCCTGGAAGTTCTGTGATTTTACTATGGCTGTGTGTGGGCTCATGTTTGGGACATGATGTCTCATTTCCGTCTTCATTAATGAGCTCTCCATAGAAGTTTTGCTTTTGGGACCATTCCACAAAGGTTTAATGTAGGTTCTAAATAAGCTTTCCCAGAGTGTTACCATAATTTTATTCCTTTACAATCTTATCTCTGTAACAGACACTCCAAAGCCTTGAAGAAAAGCAAAGAGCCTTGTCACCTTATGTCCCCATTCTCGCTACCCTCAAGAGCATCCAGAACATGTTAGGAAAGAAAGGAAGGAAGGAGCAGGACACAGGGCTGGTTTCCCTTTCTTCCTCAGTGTAACTTGCTCTGCACCACCCACTGAATTCAAGCAATGTCACCCACACACCTGGCTGCATTGCAACGATTCTGGTCACCTGAGACTCTCTACTCCCATCTCTCCCCTCACTATAGGGCAGAGCCCCAGCGCATTCAAGCCCTGGCATGAATGGATCCCACTCCGAAGCCATTCCCTCCAGCCCCTTGCCCCCTTCTGACATTGCCTGTCTACTGGCCGTGGGTAGTTAGGTTCCCTGGCACCTTTGCATTCTGTTAAGTCACAGAACTCATCATTACCTGGCACAACGCTGCCATTGACGAAACGGAGGAGGCTCTGGCATGGCAGAGTCACGGGGAGAGCTCCAGTGGAGTCCGGGAGCTGCGAAGACACGGCTTGCGGGGCCTCTTGGCCGAGAAGGAGCAGGGGAATCCCGAGTGCCCAGGGGGTCTCCAGGCGGCGCACGGAGGATCCGTCGACGCGGGGTGCGGTTCACCGGGGCTGACCCTGCAGCTGTCGCCTGGGTCCCGAAGACCCTTGAGAGCAGGAGTCGCGGCGCACACGGCGCGTGAGCTGCGGCAAGCGCAGCCTCCGCTCTGGCCCGGAGCCGCCAGGACGTCCTCCTCAGCCCCACGCCTCGAAGCGCCAGGCAAGGGCCCCCGCCCGCGGCATCGGCGGGCCTGGGGCGGAGCTGAGTTCGCGGGAGGGCCGGGGGCGGGCGTGCGCCTGCGCATCAGGATCAATCCCCGCCAGCCGCAAGGTACCCGCGGTGCCGTCTGTTCGGAAGGAGCCCTGAGGGGGGCGCGCCCGCGGCCCCTCCCTGGAGGCGGCCCCGGTCCGGGAAGGCGGGGTCCGGCCGGCCTCCGGGGCTCGCGGGCCGAGTTCCCACCCGAGTCTTGGGCGCCAGACCTGCCGGCGGCCGGGGCTGCGAGCGCCTCTCCAGCGCCCAGCGCGGACGGAGAGCGGAGGTGAGACTCGCCGTGCTGGCCGCGGGACCCTGCCGCGAGGGGGCGTGCGCATCGGGGTTCATCTCACGCCTGCCAGCCTTGCCCAGGGCAGGGTTCTCAGGGCTGCCTCCGACTGCCCGTTTCTTTTCTTTCTTCTGCCTCCAGCTTTCTCCATCTGCGTCTCGTCTCTTCTCCCCGTGCCACCCCTGTCCCCGCCTCCGTTTTCTGCCTCCTTGTCTCTCCGTGTTTTTCTCTTTCTCACTTTTTCTTGTCTATCTCTTTATTATCTATTTCCCCTGTCCTACCCCTTTCTCTTTTTCCTTCTCTTTCTGTCTCCCTGGGTCTCTCCCTTCTCCCTGCTTCCCCCCTTCACCAGTAATTCCGCCTTTGATTTCTTTTTTTTCATCCTAGGTTGACTTTTTGGGTTGCAGTGCTTTTCATTCATCCATGCACCCATCAATTCATCCTGTGTTGCCCCCTTATTCTCACCAGAGCTTGTGCTGGTTATTAGAATAATAATGGTGTGTTTGCCTTAGATCCTTTCTCCAACAGTTTGTATCCAAAGATTTGGGCAAGTAGCTTGTTCAGTACCTGTTTTGGGAAAAGTACATAAATGATCAATTTATAAATCTCTGAGTTTTCATGCTGAGCTGAAAGAAAACACCTGGCTTTACAGACAAGGCGTTGGTTGAATCTGTTCCTTGACATTTCCCTGGTAATAGGCACAGACAGCACACCAGGAAGCTAAACCCAGCAGGAACATTTAAGGGACCACGGAGCCCATGCCATCCTCCTATGCAGGCAGTGCAAGGTCGGGGGGTCGGATTCAGAGCTCAGTTCTGAGAAGACAATAGGGAAGCCAGGGCTTTGCATGTGAACCACTTGGGTGAGAGTTGAAATAAGAATTGTACAGTTCTAAAATATATACTTGTCAATGCTGCTGGTGAGCAGAAATTAAGTTACATAATTACTGTTGAATGAGACAGGCATTTTACAGCAATTGTTGAGACATTTGAAATTAATGTTTTTGTGTCCATTGGGTAGGACCACCAAGGTGAAAATATTTCATCTTCATATGAAAGATTACTTAGACACATAGTAAATGAAGGAATTTATAAAAGCAAAACATTCATTTTTGAAGAATAAAATAGAAGTATTGTCTATTAAAGCATTTTTTGCTTGTTAAAAATTTAATCTTGTTAGAGACATGATTTCATTATTTAATATTTTATGACATATGGTTATGTATTCAAACACACAAATACACATACATACTATATATACTGTGTTGTAAAAAGAAAACTTAATTATTGTTGAAGCTATTAATTACCACCTAACACTTAAAGCATTGGGTTCTTACAAATAAATAATTTAATTTATCCTTTTAGTTTATTATGATTTTTAATGATAATTCAGCTTATTTTACTTTTCATTTGATGAGAAAGGAAATATTCCAGTAGATGAATCAAACAGAAAAAAATGAACAAAAATTAAACATGATGGAAAAGGATTGCCATGTGTTTAGTGAAAGAAGTTCTTCATTTTAGCTCAAAGAACATGATTGGCAAATTCATAGGTATATGGAACTTTGATTTGGGAGACTATTTTCTGGATTGCAGAGTTAAGTTGTGTCTGAAGTCATTTAACCTCCTACTACCAATGTATCGGAATTGGGGGGAGTGAGCATGACAGGCATGCTCTGCAAATAATTTTGAAATGTCATGTTTGCTTTGCTTAGCAGATTTTTTTCCCCCAGAAATCCAGGAGGTAACTTTTCTTAAAAACAGATAATCACACCAATTTTTTAAAATTCAGAGCTAATTCTTGAGCTGCCATGCTTTAAAATTTCTTTTTCTTAAGTAGGCAGAATCTCTCCTTCCTAATAGGCGATGCTACTGTTGGCATCAGGTAGAGTCTGGCTGAGCCATCTGATAAAAGTCAGTGCCATGGACTTTTCCCCGGAAGGCTGTCACTGGAATTGGTCCGCACGGTCAAGTTGTGTTAGGACTCCAGCCAACCTCATTGTGGGCTTGTGGCTGGCTCCATCCTGAGAATCCTGCATTGGCTTGAACACAGCAGGCATTGCTGCTGGAGGGATGTAGGCATAGCGGGACACAAAGCCTGTGGAGGCTGGCTGGGAAGCCTTCGCCTCTCCCAGCCACCAGCCAGCCTCCAGGAAAGCCTGGATAACTCTTCAGTTTTTTATTTTTCCAGGGTTCCAGGGCTAGGAGGATGCTTAGCAAATGTGCGTTTCCTTTGTTAAGAAAAACCCAGGACTCAGAATCCATATGTATAAGAGGTAGAAAGAGGATTATGTTCCAGAATCTTCCAGGGTGCCTAGAAAATATCTCTACAGTCTAGGAAGCCAAATAGAGCACACAAGTAGAGGGAGGGCCACCGTGAGGCTGAGGCTGACTCCTTTCGCTAGTGTGCTAGTTGATAAATTGTGAGGGCTAGCTGGGAAGTGTATTGATAAATTTATGCTACCCAACATTTATTAAGTCAGATTCTCTCTAGCACTTTAGCTATATTAATCCATCTAATCTTTACAACTGCACAATGAAGTGGACACCAAAGTGGTCCTTTCTTACAGATGAAGTAACAGGCAGAGAGAGGATCAGCGCCTTTCCCATGGTCACAGGACTGGGAAGAGCGGAGCCAGCTACGGTTCAGGCGTCTGACCTGAGAGCCTGTGAGATGTAACATTCAATGGTTACATGGGACAGCTTGGTTACAGCATGAACAGAAAGGTAAGAATATATGTGGGAGAATGTGGCCAGTGGTTCCCAGATCAAAGAATGCTCAGTCTGCAGTCAGAGCCTTGGGTACGGGTTCTATAGAAACATGTGCTGTTAACAGTGTGTGGTGGGTGAGTGTCACCTCTCAGAATGTAGCATTTCCCATGTTGGTCAGTAGATCCCTGGTTGGCGGCCCAAAAAGATTGGCAGCCTGAGGGAGAAATATCTCCCTTTATAGTAGGGAAGGTCAGACACCCTGTCGACGTGGGGAGCTCAGTTTTACAAGGTTTCAAAGATCATCGCTTCATGTTCCCATGATCTAAGGGCTCAGGGAAGGTTGGAGAGTCTGTGATTTAAATCAGGTTCTTTCAACAGCAAGACCATGGGGTGGTACTGAAAGATGTCTGTGTGATTCAGAGGGTTTTCTTGCTGAGCTCAGACTGAAAAGAATGAAGAAGAACAAGAAGGACCCCTTTCAGAACACGCACAACTGAGCTACCGAGATGAGTAAACGGTGTCAGGGGGGGAGAGTCCAGAATGAACTGAGGCTGTTGAGGAGAGCGGAGGACACTAAAGGGTCCCCTAATATTGCATGGAAGCACAGAGAACAAGGGCTGAATAGATCCACTCACTGCCAGGGCAGCTGGTGTCTATAGAAGGGGAAGGAGGACAGAGAAGCTCTGCTTTTCCCAGTGATCGTCTGGACAGAGAACCACCTCCAGTTGTAAAGGGGTTTGGTTGGTCCATGGAGGAAGGAAGAGTGAGGCATGGAGGACCAAGCTGCTGTGCATGGGGTCTCCTGACCCAGAACTCACTGGCCAGGGCATGGAGTGATCCCAGAAATGACATCATATATCCACAGAGGTGGTCTGAGAGGTCAGGGATCATGGGAGAGGTGCATGAAGCCTGGCGCTGGGTGAGACTCAAAGTCTGATGCTGGCTCTGGGAAAGAGCCTGTGAGTCCCTCAGCAAGAAGAGATGGGCATTAGGCTGGCAGGCCTCACCGGGGACACGCCATGTCAGACTCACTTCATTTGTCATTTTGATCTGGTGATCGCCACAGACAGAGTGGACTGAAGTCAGGTGAAATCCCAGTTTTGTAGGACTGTCTTTGTATTTGCCTGAGCGACCTTGACCCAGTACTGCTGATGCATGTGAGCATGGGGACCCTCGGGGAGGCTGGGTGGCATGCCACGGGTCCCTGGCCAGTCCAGTACCATTGTCTCCTCCTCTTCCTCCTTCTACCCTTGTCCTCCACCTCCTTTCTTCTTCCTATATCTTCATCTCCTCCATTTCTTCCTCTTCCTCTTCCTTCCTTCCTCCTACCTCTTCCCCTTCCTCCTCCTCCTTTTTCTTCTCTTTATCTCTCCCTTTCTGTTCCTCCTCCTCATTCCATTATGAATATTATTAGTAGTATTGTTATATCATCCCCTTTACTCCTTTCTCCTCCTTCTCATTATTCCCATTATATCTTCATCTACTCTTATTTTCATCATTATTATTAAGATTTGGGAGATAGAATTGATGGAGCGTGAATTTTGGTGGATATCTAACACAGCAATTGGCAGAATCCAGACCCCAAACGGTCTCAAAACGCCGGACAGCTGCTCCACACTTAGCTATGTGGCGTTCCGCAGGTCAGAGACAAGTGCGCTTGGGCTGAGACACACAACTCCCTGCGTGTGGTTGCTGTGAAATTCTGTGAAGCAGTGTATGAATCCTCTGGAATGTAGATACGTATATTGTATTAAGTCATTAAACAGTGACTTCTTTGTCAATATTGTGAAGCATCCTGGTAGCAAATATTCCATGTTCCCGTAAGACCTCATGTCCCAAATGTGGTGATGAGGAAAGGGTTGTCATATCTGTGTTCAGGGCAGTCTGGAGACTAATGGCAGCAGGGCCTAGACAGTTGTGTTTGGCAAAAGTTGCCTTTGCTGTGAAGGCAGCCCTGTAAGGCTGTGTGTGAAGGGAGGCAGGGGTGCAGCAGACCAGGGGGACAGCAGGGCGGGATCCTGGTCAGGCTTGGGAAGATATCATGTGGTTCTAGACTGTTACCTGGAGAGAGACGGTGGGGCTGACGTGTGTGTGAGCCTCTGTGTGTGTGTGTGAGTGCATGTGTATTTTAGTGGGTGTGTGTGTGTGTGTGAAGATGTGTGACTGTGTGCAGGTGAGGGTGTGAGTGTTTCTGGGTGTGTATGTGTCTGTGTGAGCTCATGGAAGCTTCCGGCAGACCGGTAATTTGAGAAAAGGGGGGAAATGGCTTCATTCCAATTGGAGACGTACATTGGTAAATCTGGAAAGGACTGTGGAGATAATTTAGTCCAGCAGTTGTTAATAGATGGGAAAATGAGGCTAAGAGAGGTGGACTGTTGTGGTGCCCTCTGCCTCTTTAAGAAACATTGGCAGCACGAATCTCTGGTGGCTGCAGCATCCCCTTTGAGGAGCTTGTTCGGCAAGGACGTCAGGAGTGGCTCAGACTGCTCTGGTGGCACACTGATTGGACTGGGTGCTCGCTGTGGGGGGCAGCTGGGGGCACGTGGGCAGTGTGCCAAAGCAGGCTTTGGGGCACACCCTTGGGTTTTAATCACAGCTGTGCGTCATCCTGGCAGAGGACATCAGGCCGGGGGCTGAGCGTTGCAGAACCCATGTTGTCCTCATCTGAGAAGAGGCTGGTAACCCTTCAGGTGGAGTGAAGACAAAGAGCTGACACACACAGTGCCTGGCAAGTCTCATGCCCCCGAGACAGAGAGAATGGGCGCGGTACCTGTGCTTCCCCAATTACAGTTGGGGCTGCAGGAAAGCAAGAGGAAGGAGCTGATGTGAGCCAGATGGTGTTTATCTATAACACACCCAAAGAGAAAAGAGCTCAGCAGCCCACTTCCCAGGGTCCTCCTGGGCCCCAGGGGCAAATACTTTCAAATGATGCAAACTCAGACCACCCAGGGTCTAGTTCAGCCAGTACGGCTCTCCAGCTGAGGGGGGTATTTGAAGATGGACCTCGTAGTTTCAAGAAATCACTGGTGGAGCTAATTAGAAAAGGGCAGGGAGGAATGCGTCCCCAGCAGGGTCGATGGCACCCTCTTCTCCTTGGTGCCACCCTCACAATATGGCCCTGTTGTGTCTCCCTTCCAAGCCATGAGCAGTTTGAGGTCAAAGTGGAGGCTGGTCCACCTGAGTATGCCCAGCGGGTTGGCACAAGAGGACAGTTGACAGGTGAGCGGAGGAGAAGGAAATGGATTGATGTGTGAGGAGAACCAAATGGGGGCACTTCTGGTGAGCAAAGATAGGGGAGACCTTCGTTCGCTCCGGGGGCAGGGCCAGGCGGAGAGGTGGCTGCCCCCCCAGGTGTGGGACTGGTGGCCAGGCCCAACCCAGAGCCGCCTGTCATGCTTGGATGTTTGTTGCCAGCTTTTACCTTCTGGACACCTGTGCTGCAGGAGTTCCTGTCTCCAGCTGCGTGAAGTGTCCTGGCACTCAGGACAATTTAGGGGAAATATTAGTATGCTGAGCAGCAAGCAATGAAAACTACCTTAAATTGGGGTGCAAACATGTTGGAGTTGCCCACCAAGTCAGAACTGGCCAGTGGACGCCTCATGTGCTCTGCCAATGTAGTAGCCGCTGCTAGGATGCTGGCAGCATTGGGGGCAGCCTGCAGGGGAGAGCTAGCGGCAAAGCAGTCTGAGTCAGGGTGAGCTGCTGCCTCTGTAGTAGTCCGGGTTCTCTGGATGCAAACAAGAGTGAAAAGTGCATGCCTCCCTGACATTGCTTCCTCCCTCTGCAGAGTCCTGGGGTCCAGGTGTGGCTGGCCCAGCCATCACACTGGAGGTCTTCAAGTTCATGGCTCATCCCTGAGTGAAGCCCTGCAGAACTCCAAAACCTTGAAGATTGACAGCAGCTGGAGCTTTGTCAGCTGGCCCAGGCCCTGCTAGTCAGCATGGCTGCCCGGAAGGGGGTTCTGTGGAGCCCTTCAGCTGAAAACACATGGTGGCTCGGTGAACCCGAGCAGGGTCAGAGCTGCAAGCTGGTGCTGCTGGAGGAAAGGAACTGCCTGGGCTCTGGAGCTGCCACGGGTAGTGGTGGCCTGGATGATGCCTGTGGTGAGCTGGCATTGTCAGCAACCCCAGGCATGCTCAAACTAGGAAAGCCACTGGCCCGGAAAGTGTGCTTAGAACAGGGACAGAGTGCCTTCAGGGAGATGCCTCAGCTCAAGAAGAGGCTAGAAGATGGGCAGGAAAAGGAGAAAGAGCATGATGTCCCTGCAGGTCAGCAGCTGACTCGGGATGTCCCCAGGGACCCAACTGGCAGCACGGTCTTTGCTGTGTGGCCCAGCCAAGGCCAAGGGGAGCAGAGAAGCGCCTTCAGCAAACCAGCCAGCTGTCCAGCAGGGAGACCTGGGCCAACAACCTCTGTCTACCAGGCAGGCAGACCTGCAGATGCCCTAGGGGAGCTGTTGGGACTGAACTCGGTAGATGTTCCTTGTTGGGGTCGACTTTCAAATTCCAAGGTTTTGGTGGGTAATTTCTGGAAACTCCAAACCTTGCCACAAAATGCTCCTCTCTGCAGCTCCTTCCTGGGTGCCCCCACACTATGGCTAAAGCATGCCGGGGCCCAAATACCCATGCCCTCCTCCTCCTCCTCCACTGCCTCTTGGGCCCTCCTGCCGCCCATGTTCACTTCCCTGGGCCCATCTACCCAAAACTGGTGTGCAAAGTGCAACCTTGCCTTTCGCCTGACCTCTGACCTGGTCTTCCACATGCGCTCCCACCACAAAAAGGAGCCTGTGGGGCCTGCCCTGCATTCTAAGAAGCTGAGGGAGGAGGCTGTCACATGCCCCATCTGCCACGAGTACTTCCGGGAGCGCCACCATCTCTCCCGACACATGGCTTCTCACAGTTAAGAGGCGGCTGTGCACCGCCCTCCAGGCTCCGCCCCGCTGTGTCACCATCCCTTTTTCTCTCTACGGAGGCAAGTTCAGCACTCGGCAAGGGCTGGGGAGGCCGACAAAGCTGGATTCAAATCCTGGGCCTTTCGCGTACTAGCCCTGCCCTTGGACAAACTGCGTTAACCACCTGAGCCCCAGCTTTCTTATCTGTAAAATGGAGCTGATGACTCCAGTGTTTTAGGGATGTTGTCAGGGTTAGGTGGGCAGATGTGTGGAAAATGGTCAGCATGGTGCCTGGCACAGTGCGATCATTGAATAAATGATATTTATTATTGTCCAGATCAGTCAGCTGTTGCGACATCACAAAATCTCAGTGGCAAACAACTGAAATCAATTTTTCCTACTCGAGGGTCAGTGTGGGTTGGCTGGAGTTGAGCTGGTCTTGTCTGGGCTTGGGTTGTAAGCCTAAGCCGGTTGTAATACAACCTGCCCTTAGGCTGCAGGTTGCATTTAGGTCCATACTGTTTCCCTGGAACTGATTGGCTAGCCAGGTCATGCTTTTTTCATGGTTATGCCAAAAGCACAAGGGGGCAGTTCCAAGTACACGGGCACATCTCAAGTCTCTGCTTGGGTCGCTTCCATTAATATCCCCTTGGCCAAAGTAAGTCAACGGCCAAGTCCAAAGTTCATGGGTGAAATGTGCACACTGCCCACCGTGAAGCCATGAGGAGGGAATGTGTGTGTAATCACGTCACACTGGCATGAAGAACTGGGACCAATAATTCAGCAACCAACACCAAGTCCACGGTTCTCCACTTTCTGAATATATGAAAAGGGAAAAATGGAGCAACACATCCACGCACACACTCCTTAGCGCTCAGGAAGTGAACATGTGTAAAAGCTTAAGACAAAACTTTGGAAGAATTGGGAGAATTCTTCTCTGTTGTGTATCTCATTTCTCTTAGTAAATATTCTATCTGTGTTTGTCCTGGCAAACCTCAGGACATAAACCCTGATGTAATGCAGGTTGGTTTATGTGAAAGCCCTTTTTGGGGGATTCTTTCCAGTCAGTGGGGTCTTATGGCTGGTTTCCACCTCACTTTCAGTATTTATTCATTTTACCTGCAGTTTCCAATCCTCTGGTGGGGCCTGTCACAGAGCTCAGGTTTGTGGTTGGGAAGGAGCTGGTGGGGGTCTCAGACAGCAGCCAGGAGCCACCCCAACACCCCAAACTCCACCACTTGTCCCTCTGTTCAGGACACCCACCGTGTCCTACTCAGCAGCATGTCACCTGGCGCACCGCAACCCTTCCACCCCTCTACCTCACCCTTCTCCCCACTGCTGCCCACATGCCCATCCATCCTTCACCTGTAGCCAGTTCTGTATTTATTTATTTATCAGCGTCCCTGGGTGCCCATGTGCCAGGCTCTGAGCCAGGCCTTGCGGGCAGCACAGTGAATTTGACCCATGGTCCATGTTCAGGGGGAAGTGATCCGAGTGCTGTGACAGATACTGAACAGAGGCCTGCACTGGGGTGTCGGGCACATGGGAGGAATGTGGGGAAGGGAGCACGATGCCCTCAGAGGCCTTTTGAGGAGTGTGAGTGTGAGCAGAGGCTCCAAGTCCAGCAGGGCTGGTGATTCTGGCAGGGGTGGCAGCGGGGGGCAGGGGGTGGGCCAGAGCGCTCGCTGTCCTCAGTCGCTACAGGCCAGTGTGAGGAGGACTGAGTGGGGGAGGTGGCCCTCTGACATGGAGACAGAGGGAGGCCTTGAAGGAGAGGAGCTTGACCTGCACATGGGAGGGCTGGCTCTGAGAGGCACTGCGAGGGGGCCTCTGGGTGCAGGAAGCATGTTGGCCTGGAGGAGAAGAGATGACCGAGCCATTTTCCTCTGCATCTTGGAGGAGCCGTGGCTGCAGAGCATCTCCAGTCTCACTGGGAGGCTTGGAGGCCCCACATTTCCTGAGAGAGACAAGGACCATTCTGCAAACCAGCCCCTTCCAGGGCAGATTTTTCCCAGAGAGGGGCTGTGCCCAGAGGGGGCTGAGGCTGTCACATGTGAGTCAGGAAAGGGCACCTCACGGGATTTGACTTTGAGGCCCCACACTATGCACTGACATCCCTTACATCATTTAATCTTCATGACATTCCCAGGAGGTAAGTATTTAATTCTCATTTTACTGCAGAAAAAACTAAGCTCCAAGAAGTTAACTGAGTTTCCTAAAACCATGGGTTCAGGAGAAGTGGTGCAGAATAAGACCTCAGGACTGCCCGACTCTGAATTCACATCCTTCCAGCCTGCCACGCAAATGCTCAGTGCAGGGTCACATGGCATCATGGATGGTTTAAAAACTGGGGCTTGGGACCAGGCATTGATTCCCTGTCTAAAATTTCAACTTAACTTGGTCCCCTCCCCATTTCCTATCACCCTTCTCTTTAGCAGTTTTCACTAACTTGCACACTGTTATTTTACTGATTTGCCTTATTTACTGAGTCTCCCATTACTAGAACATAAGCTCTGTGAGGCATTTTTGCTATTTTGTTCTCTGCTGTATCCCCAGCAACTAGAACAATGTAGGCACATAGCAGGTGTTCAGCAGACATTTGTTGAGGGAATGAATGAGATGCCTGGTTCCAGCCTCGCCCCTAATAAACCTTGAATTAGCTTTTCACAAGGGTCTTGAAATCTGCCGAAGGTATGCACAGCTGTCCTCCTCTGGCTTATTGGATTGGCCCATAAGTTCTGCAAAACCACTTTGAAAGGCATAAATACATGATACTAAGCAAAATAGAAACTTAGAATGGAAAGAAATGCTGGGTTCTGGTTCATGCCCTGGCATTGCAGGGAGCACTGAGGGCCGCTGATGAGCTGACCTGCCAAGTGACACAGGGGAAGTGGTGGTGTCAAGCCGAGGACCCTTGAGATGTCTAGACATGTGCATCTCATCTGGCCTGTCCACACTCCTCTAGGAACCTTGCTGAGGCCACAGATGGAATTACTAGCAATGGTCACACCATTCACAAGCAAGGGAGACACTATGAAAACAGTAAAAGTTCATCAAATTAAATTAATTAAAGCTATGAAGAAGCACAGCAAAATATTTTCTCCCAACTCTTCTTCTTAAGATGGAGTTCACTCAGGGTAAAAATGGATGTAGATGCAAGTTGCTCTGCAGCCATTTAAGTTGACAAGTTCAAAGATGACTTATGGATGTTATGACTTACAGTTGATTAATGTGGCAGCTCCTATTTGTCGCCATGCTAGGCTCCCAGGTCCCCTAGGCAGTCAAATCCTGTCTCATCCCTTCTTCTCTCCTGTACTGTAGTCACTGGTGAGAAGTCACTTTTAATCACGACTTTGCCCAAGCCCTCTATGCCACCTTCTGCACCAGCTAGAGGTCGGCTGGTGGTGGTGCCACGAAATATCACATCAGCAGGTATGAATTTTGCTCTGCAATTCTGGGGTAAGGATTGCCAGATTTCTTATGTTTTCAGTATCTAATTTGATCTGCTCCAATCCTCTGTGGTTCTGCTAGGACAGGCAATCTCATTTTCAAGTTTTTCCTGTCTCAAGTTTATAGGAAGTTCCCGTATATACCCCACCTAAGCAGGTATCCTTTTAAAGCATTATGGGGTCTCCCAATGCTGTGTGGTGCTCTTGCTTCTCTCTTCCTACATGCTCTATCTTCTCTCCTCCACTCCTGGCATCTTGGCCTGGTGGTTTCCTGGCAATGCTGTCATTGGTCATACAGCACAGAAGCCACTGAGGCAATAACCGAAAGGCTTCGCCAACTTCTTGGAATAGGGAAGAAAAAATACCTATAGCGGCTGGAAAAATAGCAATTTACATCTCAATAAATTATCCCCCAGGCAGCAGCCATTCTTTTGAAGATTTATAAAAGTCACCAAAATGTGCTAATAAGACTAAAATAAGACATTCTAAATTCAGATCCATTGTAATTCTCAATTTTAACCAAGATCTGCTTTCTGTTTGCTTTTATCTGGAAGAGAAGTAAAACCTCAACAAGGCTAGGATCCTAAATTTTGACTTCTGGCTAATTCCTGAATCTTAAACCAGAGATCCTACTCAAATGGCTATATAATTAGGTTAGTGAAAGTGAGTGAGGTCCCCTGGGCTTGTGGGGCGGGAAGGGAAAAGGAGGGGAGCTCCTGATACTTGGAGCTCATATGTTCTGGGTGTCTCCTTGGTGCCAGGCAGAACACAGGCCTCAAAAGTGGCTCTTAATCGGGACTATATGTGAAATTAGTAGTCAACAGCTTCAGTCGTCTTTTTAAAACTGATGACCAAAATGGCATGGACTTAAGGAAGCACATTAGTGGTGATGGTGATGGGGAGAGGCAGGAACTGGCAGCTGGAGACCCATAACTCTATTATACTCCCAGCTTTGGAACAATCTGGGTTCTGGGTCTGGCCCAGCTAACCTCACACATACTACCTATTCATCTGGAAGAGACTCCTATACAGGGGTCAAAGTCAGCAGGAGTTATCCCCAGGCAAACCTTGCATCCTTCCTCCTTGGACGGTGCTGGTGCCCCCTGGAGGCGGCAGGCCTCCCTTGCATTTAAGAGAAAGTTTGCACACCTGGGCTATTTGCTTAATTTTGATTTTTTTTTTGTAGTCAAGCAGGTCTAAAGATCACATACTAATAATTGAATACCATAGAATAAACCTTTTATTTTAAAAATTATTCTCCAGCATGTCTTGATTTGTGGCATTTCCTAGGAGAGAAGAATTTTTCAGGAACCAATTTTGAATGGGGGTTGGGAAAGCAGTAAATTTTGAGAGGAGGGTTGAGGTTGTTTCATTTTCTTCTTCCTCAGCCATCCTGTGTTTTCCTGGGGTAGGAGACAGGAAGCTAGTGGCCTCTGATACCCCTGATATTCTAAGGTGCTTGGATCAGGAGGCTATTTTCACTGCCAGACCTCCTGATCATCAAGGAAGCAAGGAGTCCTTAGGCAACTGATCCTATAGGAACCAGGAGGCACAACATGGGCACCCTCCAGTGGGGACCTAGAGGCAGGCTTCCTTGCCCATTGGTGTTATTTCGGCAGCACCCTTTCTCTTTCTGAGCCATGTCCTCTCGTTGCGTCAGAGCTGAGGGGGTAGCCAGGGCCCTCGCTGTCACATAACATGGCCACCGGCTGTGTGTTGGGTGGTAGGGCCGATGCAGGGACACAGGAGGCAGGGTGAGTGAGGTGGGAGGAAAGCTGGGCTCCTCCCCTCTGGTGCTCCGGCGTGGTCCCCGGCCCCTGCTGTACCAGGGGCTGTGGCAAGGCCCCAGCAAGGATCCTGGTGGTGAAGATCCAGCCTCTCTGTGGGCTGGGGAGACCTCGGGAGAGGGGCGGGCAGCCTAGCCCAGCCTTCCTTGGTGTAGGTTAGTGGGTGCCTCGAGGGGTTCTCAAGCAGGGAGAGACCTGAGAATGATGCATGGCAGGGCAGTGGCCCTTGCTGCAGGCCCAGGCACAGAAATGGGGCAGGAGGCTGTGGTGGGGACTTAGGCACCTCACCAGGACCCTAAGACAAAGGAGAGGGATGGCAGGATGGGCCCAGAGCAGAATGCTGTTAACTCAGATAGCTCATCTTGGGTTCTGATGATTGTATGGACACAGGGTCAGGGGTGGGAAGCAGAGAGAGGCAGGAGTCAGGAGCATCTTTCTGATCTCCCTGATTTCTGGAGGGAGACGTGACTTTGTATAAGACAGGGACCTGGGAACAGAAGTAGGATTTGGCCAGGCCGGGTGGGGGTGGATGGAGGTGATGAGCTCATACAGGGGCATTAAGAGTTTAAGGGGCCTACAGTCTGTCGGAGCACAGGCTTCTAGGCAGCTGTGGATCACCTGGCTTTGCCACCAGAAGAGAGGCCTGGTGGGATTTCATTTTCCTTTTTCCTTCTCTCCAGTCTTCCATCAACAAGCAGGTAATAATGCAGGAAGGCTGGCATCAAGAAGGCCGACCTTTCCCTTTGGTCTGCACAGAACTCTAGGTTCCCCACATTAGGGCCTCTTCCCAGACCAGACCCGGGGCATCTTCATGCTTTGTTGGAAAGAGCAGGGGCTTTGGAGCCAGACACATGTGGGTTCAGATCTTGCCTACTCCTTACCCAGCTGCACCAGTGTAATTTGGTGTACACAAACAATCTGTGATGGATTGAAGCAGAAAAGGATTCTTGAGAGGAGCCTGAGCTGCACCCAGTGTTGGGTGGGCAGGCTGGGGCTCAGGCTGGACAGTGGACAGGGACAAGGAGGTGCTCAGGGGACTCGCCTGCAGAGGACACCGCTGCTGCCCCTGCTGAGTAGGGGCATGGCTGTGCTGCCCTGCACACTGTCCATCTGGTCACTGCTGCTGCCCAGCTCCCCGGGCCACTTGGTCCAGATTAAACATCCTGCACAGGAGCCTCTGATGGGCCCAGGCAGGATCACATGCCCATACCCTACTGCCAGGGAGCTGGGAGAGTGTGATGGGCCCGGGCAGGGTCACACACCCATACCCTACTGCCGGGGAGTTGGGAGAGTGTGATGGGCCCGGGCAGGGTCACACGCCCATACCCTACTGCCGGGGAGCTGGGAGAGTGTGATGGGCCCGGGCAGGGTCACATGCCCATACCCTACTGCCGGGGAGCTGGGAAAGTGTGCTGTCAGGGTGTCCAGCTTCATCATGCAGAAACGATGACAGGGTACTTTGGCTGGGCACTGGATTAACTCAATCAATCTTCACAGCCAGAGGTGCCATTATCTCTCCCATTGTACAGCTAACAAAACTGAGGCCCAGAGAGGTGCAGTAACTTGCCCAGAGTCACACAGCTAGGAAGTGGCTAGCCTGATCTTCTCACCCAGACAAGCTCAAGCCAGAACTTGGGCTCCGAATCACCTCACCTCTTCTTAGTGAGTCTGTTTCCCCTAGGTTCATATTGAACCTCAAAGTGGGTGCAAATGCTGGGTGACCTAAAGGAGGACAAAGGCCCACTCTGCTAGCTGTGTGACCTCCTGTAAATGACTGAGCTTATCTGAGTTGCAGCTGACTCCTGTGGAGGTGACAACAACTGTTCACGCACAGTGAAGCCCAGAGAGAGACCTGTGTGTGTCACCCATCCCAAAAGCTGCTCCACCCCTTCCCTGATTTAAGACCCACCAGGACCTTGGCCACCTGCAAACTCCACAGTACCTAGCCTGGTACCTGGACCAAAACAAACTGCCAATAAATGTCTGCGGTGTACGTCAGGGAAATCCAAATGATATGAAAGGAAAACCCATGAAAAAATTAACTATTCAGTAAGGTATGGTTAGTGACAAAATCATGTAATTTGCTTTATCTTATTTATTTTATTTTTGGAATAATGACTGCTGTGTTTAAAAATAATGATATATGCTTGTTATAAAGATTTAAGAAAAAGAGGAAAATATAAAGAAGAAAGTTAAAGCATTACCCCTGATTCTACCACCTAGAAGGAACCACTGTTTGATTTAGGTGATCATCAGTAGCCATATATGTGTGTGTTTGTGTGTGTGAGAGAGGAGGGAGCAGGGAGGAGGCCTAGAATGTAAACATACCAGGAGGGTCACACATCTGCCTGAACATCAATAGAAAGAAAATTAAAGAAAAAGGTGGGGTCACACTGTACATGATACTACTAAATGTGGTCATGCACTTAGTCTTACCCGAATTTAGCAGAAGGCAAAGGGCCTGGAGTGAAATATTGCCTGCCATCAGGGCTTTCCTGTTTAGACAGGGTCGGGTCAAAGTTTTCTCGTGGAGAAACCCCTAGGTATTGGCGGTGGTCCGGCGATGCGCTCAGAGGCCGCGGCTCTCTGGGCGCTGCGGAGGGGCTGGTGAAGTCCGTCCATGCCCGGGGGAGGTCACCTGTGGCAGCTGCACCTACACTCACCAGATGGCAAGGCCAGGCAGCACCAGCATTTCACCCTCACTCAGACACCTTGGAGCCAGGAGCTCTGGGAGTGCCGAGTGGGGGCTGGGGCACCCTGGCCTTCCAGCCTCACCCCCAACATAACTTTGGGTGGGGCCCTAGAGGTCTCTCATTTTGGGGTCCCTGGTGCCTCCAGCAGAGCGGGGTTGCACTTCCAGGGCACCAGCAGGGTTCTTCTTTCCCAGGCCACCCCTGGCCTCCCCACTTCCTTGGCTGTAGAGGAGGTCTCAGGGTCTGTGTGCTGCCAGCTTGTCACCCCGTTAGGACTGGGCTTGGTCCCCAGAGCCAGCACAGTGACAGGCTGCACTTGGATGGGACCGTGCTCCCTTGGATGCTGCACAGCATTGGAGCTCACCTTGGACCCCTGGTAGAAGCTGGAGAATACGCTATGGAAGGAACATGTGACAAAAGGACAGGCTCACTGTGTAGAGTTGGACTGGGGCTGGGAAGAGAGGATTCTAAGTGAGCCTGGACCTGTCTCCAAGCGTCTGGTGGCTGCCACCTGGAGGAAAACATGTTGTTTTCTGGCTGCCCGATATTGTCGTGTGTCCATGGTGTAGACACTGCCTGCAACACGCACCACCTAGGTGGCGGGCAGGAGGGGACAAGGATGAGTAGGATGGCTCCTGCCGCTGAGGGCAGGTGCAGGAGAGCAGAGCAGGGACGGTGGGGGAGCGCAGTCCCTGACCGATGGACTCACACCCTCCCACAAGGGGCCACCAGGGGCACTGAGCACCCGGCATGTGGTGCTTAAGAATGGGGATATACTGTAAGTGCAGACTGCATACCAGACTTCTGAGACCCTGTGCACAAACATCTCATTCATTATCATTTTTATACTAAGTACATGCTGAAATTATACTACTGTATGGTAGGTTAAATAAATTATATTATTAAAATATACTATTAAAATTAAGTTCAGCTGTTTCTTCGTCCTTTTTAAAATGGTGGCTACTAGAAACGTGAAGTGACACAAGTGCTGGACATCTGTGGCTCATATTATAACTTTATTGCTTGGAGCTGCTCTGGCTGACAGCATGAGGACCAGGGATTGGTGATTAAGAAGCACAGCTTGGGTGACTAGACTTCACTTCCCCAAAATAACTACTCTGGAGGGGTTTCCTTTGAAGGGGTGAGTTTCCTGTCCCTAGGAGTGCAAAAAGAGAAAAGACTGGGTGGGTGAGCTTCAAGAGTGCCTCCAACTCTAACCAGAGCTCAGCAGGCCTGTTTGCAGCCCACTCGGGGTCTCAGGCAGGACCATGTGCTAGAGGGCCTGTGGCATGGGCACCTGAAGTCCCACCCACCGTGGGGCTATGCCCACAGAGGCCCTCCCAGCAGCCCTGCAGGCTTGGACTTCGCCGTGCCCTCGACAGAGTGTGCTGGAGCATCTCCTTGGCTCTAGAGAGGGCTGCTTCAGCAGGAACAGCCACATTGGGTACCACACCCACCCCTTCCCAGGAGCTGCCATCTGCAGCCCCCACTGAGTGGGCCGTGGGGATGGTGATGTAAAGGTGGGTGTCATCCACATGGTAGGTTTGTGGCGGGTGGCAGCCCCCACTGGTCACCTCCCCGATGACGTGTGCCCGGCCCAGCTTCTTCATGATAGAAGTAAATTCCTCTGCAGCACCAGCTGTCAAGCCACTGGTCAGAATGACCACACCCTTCTTGGAGCCATAACGTTCACCTGGAAGACAGAAGGCCCTCCAAGATGGGGAGTCAGGTCATCACCCTGCGGCACCCGCCTTCTCCATACTATCTGGATCTATAGAGAGGAGGGCTTGGGATTTAGTTATGTGCCCTCGTGTTTATATGCAAGTCCCTCCACCTTTCTGAGCCCCAGTTTCTGCATCTGTAAAATGGAGAAAAGGATGTGTCCCCAGTCCTAGGCATGTAAGTGCCTGAGAGCTTCTCCTTTTCTGGTTTTCTGGGGTGCATGCCCTTTTAACTCCAAGTGGTGGAAAAAAGCTTGACTTTCCAGAGAAAAGGGAGTGCTTCCTCTTCATGAATAATAAGAACACCTAACCTGACCACACTGTCTTTTCACTTGGGACTTTGGGAAAAGCCAAATTTGTGACTTACTGGCCACAACCCTCTAGGACAGTGATGTCCAATAGAAATGCAACATGAGCAAGAATGTGAGCCACACATGTCACTGAAAGTTTTCTAATAGCCCCATTAAACAAGTGAAAAGAAACAAATGAAATGAATTTTAATAATGCTTTAACAACATATCCAAACTATATTCATCTCAAAAATGTAATCAATAAAATTCTTAATGAGCTATTTTACATCCTTTTTTTTTAAAAAATAAAAAGTCTTCCAAATCTGGTGTGCATTTTACACTTTACCTCTCAATTCATGTGAACTGCATTTTGATGCTGGCTCAGTGACCGCATGTGGCAGGTGGATTTCATATTGGACATCACAATTGGACTTGAGTCTATTTGTAACTCCTGGTCTTTCATGTCTATTTGAATTTAGAATTCACCTGGTTCTGATTTTTATTTACATTTTGAAATATTAATGAATGTATGTATTGGAAGTTCCCCCCAAATCTTTGTGTGATAAGGAAGTGTACAAATGAAAGTTGTAGGGTGCTTTTCTGGTCACATGCACCCCCCCACCGCTGGTCTCGCAGCCCCCTTTGTCGGATGGGAGCCCAGGTTCATTGGCTTTCCAGGCTGGGTAAGAGAGATGAAGTAGGACTACCACTCAGGACGGGGTGAGAGCCACGGCTCTCTAGAGAGTAGGGCCTGCACTGCTCCTCTGGCCGCTGCTCTGGGTCCCGGGAAGAAACCCTGACAGAGTCCCAAACTTTCTTCAGGCAAGTGTGCCAACAGGCTGCTGATCCGTCTGCTAAGATGAGCCCCGGAAGTCCCTCGTGGGGTTTGGTGAAGGGCAGGAGGCCTAGTTCTGCATGTGTCCTGCAGGGTGATGGCAGTAGTGATGAGAATGGGGGGCATTTTGGTTTTAAACAACCCATTGCTCAAATTTTGGTGCCTTCACTTATTAGCTGAGTGATGTTACTGACAAGATTTCTGCCCAGCTGAGACTCATTCTTCTACTCTAGGAAATGGGCATAATGGTATGTTTTGGCAGGAATTAAAGATCACATGCACAAAGTGCACAGCCTAAGGCAGGGGGCTTTATATTCCATTTACTATTACTTTTACCTCAACCCAAGCTTACTTTCTCTGACTTTCCAGAAGTATCTATAATGGGAACAGGAAGGGGAAGACTTGTGCACATACCTGCAAGCTGGGTGTGGGTCCAGAGCTCACTGACAGAGTCACTGGGGCGGCTGTAGATTTTGTCCAGCAGAATTGGAGGCCCTTCATCGAAAAAGTAGGAGCACAGGGCAGAGATGGAGGAGGTGGGGCCCCCGAGGTTGAACCTGAGGGGAGGAAAGTAGAGGCTATTCAACTAGACTTCACAGTGAGGCCCAGGCCTGTGCCCTGCAGAGGGTTCCGATCCAGGCAGGTTCTGTCTCGTGCCCTTTCCTCCTCCTCCAGAATTTCTTGTTAGGCATTTCCCAAAGTACAAGTCTCTTGAGAACCAACCAGACTTTGGGGCTAAATTTGTCTTGAAAATACTATACACCATATCCACCTCCTCTGATCACATAATATATATTATTGGGTGATACATACTGTATACATTACATTAAGGGCTCTGATAAGTTCTGCAGTCAGGAAATTGTTGATAAATTTCCTCCACTTACTGACCATGGACTGCCCCTCGGCACCCATGCTATGAGTGGACACATTTTAGAAGCACTGTCTTCCCCAGCTGTATTCTCCATAATTCCACAAAACCCACTAGGCCTCTCAGTTGAGGTGTCCTAATGGGGCACGTAGCACAGCAGAGTACTCAGAGTGGTAGAACTACATTGAGGGTGAGGGAACCTTCACTCCTCCCAGGCTATATGGATTTACCCTGCTGTGCAGACTCCCTGGGTTCCTGTCTTCTCATCTGTAAACCAAGAACGTGGAGCTGGCAATGTTTTAGGAGTTTCTTTTCATTATGGACTAGGATGGACAGGCTGGGTTCAGGGCCTGGGATCTCAGCTTCTGAGATCCTCCAGACCTCAGGTTGGAAGGGTTTTTCGCAAAGCACACCTGAAGGTTGGGCCGCCTCCCCTTTAAAAATTGTGGGCAGAATAGTTATACAGAAAGGGACTTAACATGAAGGGTGCTTAGATGTTCACTAAAGCATTTGAAGGCTAAAATCTTCAGTGGTGCCCTAGGACAACCCCTCTCAACCCCCACCGACCTCCAGTGCTAACATTGGAGCCTTGGGAGATGTTTTATCTTCCAGGGAGGAGAACCAGCCTCCAGGGACATCTAGTGATGACTAAGAACCCCGGGAGTGTTGTGCCAGCTGCTGGAGCTGGACTAGATGCTCCCCCTTCATCCAATTCCAGCAGCCTCTCTCCAGCAAGGACAAGGGGGGAGTGTCCCGTGGGGGCAGACTGGCCCTCATTACCCAGGGCAATCCAGGAAGGCCTAGGTCTGGTGTTCCCTGCCCTACCCTGCCTGCAGAAGGGAGGTCACTAGCTAAAAACATCCCTCCAACAATAATTTTGTGATGCAAAGAATTCTTTTTGCAACAACAGTGGCTGATTTGCAAATTCCTCTGGGACTCTGGCTTTCCAAGTCTCATGACCAGGGTGGTTGTGGGTTGATTTTGTATGACATGAAGCACACCTGCAGGTGACAGCCCTGCTGTCCCAAACATGGCTGATTGTCAGGATCACCTGGGATGGTGACTTTCCACTATACAGATTATGGGGCCTCGCCCCTGGAGCTTTGGATTCAGTAGGATTGGGGTGAGACCTAGGAATCAATGTTTTTAATGTCTCTCTTCCCCCTCCATCTCCATTAAATCCTATGACCAGGCAAGTTTGGGGGCCACCAGAGGAGCCCAGTGATTCTCAGCCTGGAATGCACATTAGGATCATCTGAACATCTTAGAAAAATTACCAGTGTGGGGGCCTCACCTGGCCAATTAAGCCAGAACCCCCGGGGCTACCTGATCAGAAATCGCTGACCCCAGTCCACTGACCTCATGTCAATAATCATGGCATCTGTGTGCACAATCTTCTTCCAGACATGCTCCACCAGCAGCTCTGAGACCTGGGTGAGCAGCTCACAGTCTCCAAACATGTCAAACCTCAAGTAGCCAATGTTGTCCTCAAGCACATTAGTGTGGAAGGAAAACTTGATCAGGTCTTCAAAGACTTCAGGGGAAGGGATCTGAAAGATTAGGAGGTCTGGCTCAGTGTCAGGAGGGGAGTTGATTTTAAGGCTCAGGAAAGTGGGCACCACGGTTTTCCTGTATCTTATGAGAAATGTTAAGGGCATGGGAGGCAACTATTATCTCTGAAGGCTCTTCTCAACGGTGTGTCTGGGAGGTTCTGCGGGTGGTGCGCCCGGGCTGCGAGTCACATGTGGTCGGCAGCCTCTTTACCGAGAATGCTCACATGTGCCAAGCCCACACCCTGGTGTCCAGACTGAAAGGCCCAGACACATCTCCTCTCCACCCTTCTGCCCCCACTGGGCATGTCTTTATGTCTCTGAACCCATCTTCCTCTCCTTCCTTAGGGCAGGGAGGTGAGACATTAACTCTCAGGCAGCTGGGTCTTTACCAAGGGTCTGGCCCCGTGCTGAGCTCATTGCCAACCTTACCATCACCCTCAGAGCCACCCTGTAGAGGAGACACCATTATCCCCATCTTTTCAGTGAGGATACTGAAGCACAGGGAGATGAAGTAACTTTCTGAAGGTCACACAGACAGCAAGGGGCTAGAGCCAGAATCTGAATCCATAGCTGACTCCAAACCACGAACCCTGCCCGCCCTGGAAAGGAGTGAGTGAGCCCTGCATTTGGGATCTGAAGGCCCTGTGAGCCTAACAGAGCTGGCACATACTAGGCTCCTGCAACAGGCCTGGGCATCCTCTCCAAGGCTGCTGGAAGGCCACAGGCTCCATGAGCTGGACTGAAGGCCAAGGGTCGGCAGGGGCACCACTGCTGACTGGGCACTCGGCCTCTAAGCCCTGCTCTGTCCTCAGTTACAAGCTCTTAAGCCACAGGCTTCTCTCCTCTGCACACCCCTGGGCCTCTCGTTCCCTTTTTGTACAATGGGGGTAACAATTCTGCAGGCAATGCTTTGGGCGTCCTTAGCTCCCCCTCTGACATCAGCTTCAGCTGGACCCCTGTGGTCAGTACCCTGTCCCTGGCACACCCCTGTCTCTTTCTGCTGTACTTCTGGACCTTCTCCAAGCTGCCTCAGAGTTGGATAGAGTTCATGTTCCAGGGCGACCTTCAGGCACTGAAGGATAGGCGCTGCTGTCTCCAGGGAGCATTCTCCACACTTGTCAGGGCCCTGCTGGGATCTTCAGGAACAACAGCCTCACTCCTCACCCATCAGCTGGCTTTTCCTCCTTTCCTGTCCCTCACTCCTGCTCCAGTGACCGCCGCCCACATAAACTGCTTCACCCAGGCCCTTGTCAGGTCCCGCTTTCCAGGAACCCCAAGACAAATGCTGCCATGCTGACTTGTGGCTATGCAGTAAAGTCATAGATGATAGACGGTTTGGAGAGATGCTGTGAATGCTGCTTTGATGGAACTCTCAGCTGATGGGAGCACTTGGTGAATCCCATGGCCAGCCTTGGCTCTGGTCTGGAGAACTTTTCCCTCATCCACCCAGAAGCAAAACTCCTCAACCTTGATTTCTGTTTTCCATGCTCTCCAAAGCTTCCCTGCTGGCTTAATGCAGTTGGACCCTAAGAGCCTCGCTCAGACCTTCCTGTGGCGCTGACCCTCAGATCAGACGGCACACCCACCGAGGGCAGTCCCTTCAGGATGCAGACCTTTACATTTAGGGAAGGGAGGAGAAGGCAGTCGGTGCCTAACCAAGGAAGGCCCACCACTGTGGGTATCACCACAGCACCCCTGGCCACTGCAGGGCCTGTGTCCAGCTCCATGCTTCAGCCCTGAGGCAACTGTGAGGCCAGGACCTCTGCCTGCTTCCCTGTCTCCATCCTCCCTGCTCAGGCACACAAATGGCAGATCCTGAGGCAGGCAGGTGGTGAGAATGAACACAAATCCCGCATTTCTGGAGGAGGAAATTCAGGGACACCGTGCACTTACCTCTGTCCTTACCACCTACAGTGAGCGGTCATGTGAACACTCGCAAACAAGAGTGAAACTCCCTCTGTACCAGGGGTTTTCAAACTGAGTTCCGGTGGGTACCAATGTACTATGGAGGTGCTCAGGGGCCCCGTGGGCACAGGAAGTGGGTGGGGTGACAGTGAGAAAGAGAAAAAGATGTAACTATTGAGAACTCGACCAGGAAAACGAGGCCCAGAGCCCTGATGTGCAGACAAATGGTCAACTCGTTCCTGGGTCTGTGCCAGGCTGAGTCTCCTTGTATCTCACCTGCATGGGCACGATCCCAGGAATGCGGTCCTTGGCATCCTCGGGGATATGGGCTGTCTTCAGGTGCGGGTCCCCGGACAGCAGCTGTAGGTCAGCCCCCAGCATCTCGGCCAAGGCCCCTTCTGAGGTCACCCTTGAATAGCGGCTCTGCAGACGGCTCAGTTTGGCAGCCATCTTGGCTCCCAGCTCAGGAGAGGCATAGTTATCAGCTACCAGCTTCCCGGTGGTCTGCAGCACAGTGGGCACCTTGGCACGCAGGGCCGCTATGTCCTGGGCTGTGGAAAGGGCCTCGCTCATGGGGACAGTGATGTCAGGCTCCACCCCAGCCAGGTCCCAGGCCTCACCTGTGCTGGCACTCAGGGCCATCTGTGTGGGTATGGAGGCACACAAGGGGCTGCTGCCCACCTGGTAGATGCCCACAGACAGCGCCCGTCCAGCTGTAGGCTCCCCGATAACTGTGGCCCGCTGCAGGTCCTGCATTGTGTGAGCGAAAGCCTCAGCTGCTGACCCACTGGTGTGGCTTGTTAGGATGTAGAGGTCCTTGTGGGGGCCGTAGCGCTGGCCAGCCACCTGGGACAAAGTCCACACCTCGGTGACCCTCGAGGTGGCCCTGTCAAAGATGGAGTAGAGGTGCTGGCGGGGCTCTGCCTCAAAGAAGTAGGAACAGAGCAGCGGCACGGCAGAGGAGTAGCTGCCGGGGTTGTAGCGCAGGTCGACCACCAGTGCGGCCGTGTCCACCAGTCTCTCCCACACCAGCCGCGCCAGCTGTGGCCCAAGGGCCCTCACTGTCTGCAGTTCAGCCATGGCATCGAAGCGCAGGTAGCCCAGCCGACCAGGCAGCACCTCTGTCTTGAACAGGGCCTCAGTGGGGTAGGAGATATCCTCTGGAGAAGGGACAGCTGGGGGGGGTGGGGGTAACTCCTCAGCCACAAGCTCGCCAGGGCTATGAAACACCAGCAGACGGTGGTCCCCAGACATCTCCTGCAGGTCGGCTGTGAGCTGAGAGGCCAGGGACTCCAGGTCCACAGCTGTGCGGTAGGCCCCCTGGTCCAGCTTGGCTCGCAGCAGGCCTCTGGTCTGCCCGACAACTTCTGGCCGGGCATAGTGGGCGTCTAGTAGGTGGCCTGTGCCCTCCACCAGGGCACCCAGGCTGCGGTGGAACTCCAGCACTTCCTGGGCTCTGTCCAGGGCTTCCTCAGCCAGCACAATGGCGTCGGGCACCACACCACCCCCCAGCCAGCCCTCCCCATGGTTGTCGATGAAGGTGAGCACGGGCACCGTGAGCGCCAGGCTGCCCCCAGGCATCTCCAGCAGGGGCACCGTGAGGGTGTGCAGCAGGCGGCCCGCGGTGATCTCGCCCACCAGCGTGGCCCAGCCCAGCGACTGCATGAGGAAGGCCAGCTCCTCGGCAGCAGTGGCCGTGCGGTGGCTGACGAGCAGGTACACCCCGCGCTGAGTGCCATAGCACCCGCCTGGCAGCTCACTGCGGCTGAAGTACTCCCGCGTGACGTTGCTGCGGCGGTCGTAGGTGGTGAAGAGGAGCACAGGGCCGGCATCGGGGCCCTGGAAGTAGGATAGCAGCAGGGGCACAGCGTCGGACGGCCCCCCAGCATTCTGGCGCAGGTCCATAATGAGGTGTTCCGTGTCCTGCAGGGGCTCCCACACCTGGTTCAGGATGTATGGGGCCAGTGTCCTCAGCACAGAGGCATCCACAAACCTGTCAAAGCGCAGGTAGCCCACATTGCCTGGCAGCACTGACACCTGGAACACAGAGTCCACCAGGGCCCGCTGGGCATTCTCATCCTTGGGCACTGCTGGGGCCTCCTCCAGGGGATCTTTGGTGCCAGCCTCGGGCCCAGAGGAGGTTTCTTTGGACTTCACAGTCCTCACCACAAGCCTGGGGTCCTCTGACACCGCCTGCAGGCCAGCATTGAGCTTAGTGACGAGATTCTCCTCAGAGACCACCGAAGAGAGGTCCATGCTTTCCAGGTGGTGCAGCAGGGCGGGCACACAGTCCACCTGTGTGTAATAGTCCTGCAGGGCCTCCTGCAGGCACCGGATGACCCCTGGCAGGGCACGGCGCAGAGCGAGGATGGCCAGGGCTTGCTCTAGGGCCTGCTCTGCTGTTGTTCCCACACAGGGCAGCACCCCACTGCCCTCCCATGTCTGGTCACCCCAGCCCGGGGGGCCTAGGGACCTGGACACGGGCACAGTGAGGAAGAAGTCGGACTGGCCTATCCTCAGCTTCTGGAGGCCCAGGGCACCCCCCACAGTACGTTCGCCCACCACGATGGCCCCGCGCATCTGTTTGAGGATGTAAGCGATGTCCTCAGCCACGCCGCTAGTGCGGCTGCTGGTGAGGACCGCCACATCCTTGTCAGGGCCGTACCTCTCTCCCAGAACCTGGGGCAGGGTCCAGAGCTCAGTGGTCGTGTTGGAGGGGCGGTTGTAGATGGTATCCACATGCAGGACTGTGTTCCCTGGGTGCAGGTAGGAGATGACATAGGGGATGCCAGACACATGGCCCGTAGTGCAGTGCCGGAGGTCCAGCACCAAGGCAGAGGTGCCCATGAGCTTCTGCCAGATGTGGGCCACCAGGAAGTCCCCCAGCTCGCTCAGCACCTCCTGGCCTGGGATGTTGTCCACACGCAGGTAGCCCACATTGCCTTCCAGAACCTCATGGTGGATGCCCTTCTGCAGCTGGGCAAAAAGTTCCTCTTGTGTCAGATCGGTGAGCTCTGGGGCTTTCCAGGGAGCTGTAAGGGTGCCGGGCTCATAGGAGATGACCAGGCGGGGGTCATTCAAGGAGCTCTGCACCCCAGCTGTCAGCACATAGGCCAAAGTCTGAGGGTCTGAGATGGTTAGAATCTCACGACTCTTGATGGCCTGCTCAATGGCTTCCTGCATCCCCATCAGGTTCTCTGGGAAAGAGTAGTTATCCAGGAGGACCTTGGCCATGTCCAGCACCAGCCTCGGCTGAAACAGGTATGTGGGGCCAGCCAGGCCACAGAGCAGTGTCGACATGAGCAGAGCCCATTCTCTCATCATGGGGATCCGGAAGGATGGCTGGCTTCCACACAAAAGCTCTCTTGACTGTGTGCAGGGCTGCAGCACTGCCCTGTTCTGCGGCCTTTCTCCTTTGTCCTCCTCAGTGGGCGGACAGCAGGTCTGGAGCTAAATGCTGGAGTTGGGGTGTGGCTTCCAGCTCCAATAAGCCTTTAATCCTGTTTAATTCAAGTGCATCAGCCCTGAGGATTGGGGAGAAGGGGCTGAAGTGGTTTGACCCAGAAGGTATGTTGGATCTATCTTTCTGTACCACCTTTGTATATAGTAACGTGAATAACTGATACCAGGGTTCTTGTTCGCAGAGTTGAAGAATAAACTTTCCAAACTCTCAAGGTAGGAGAGCAAGGCAGAGTAAGAAGGAAAGGGTTCCTGGGTCACACCAGGAGGGGACAAGAGAGCCCCAGGGTGGTGCGTTGTCTAGGGGATTTATAGGTGGTTGAGAGACAAAGGGCTAGGGATGCACACCTGCTAAGTGGTCCCAAAATGTTTATCCTTGAAGAGACATTAAGTTTCTTATTGGTCTTCCTGGTTATTTACAAGAAATTTACTGCTCTGATTCCCTCCCAGGATAGCAGCCCCCTGGTCTGGGAGCATATCACTCAAGGCTGCCCGCTTTGCTCCCAAGGTGGGCTGAGTTATTGTGTGTCTGTTTGTTAAAGAGTATGTAAAGAAAGTTACTTTTTAACTAATTCGGTTTTAAAATACAATCTTATCTTCAAGTCTTCAAGATGGAATCCTTCCTGTTTTTACTAGTTGTTTTGGGCTTGCTTGCTAAATTGCCCAGGTTGAAAATCACTTGACTAGGGCTGGAGGAGGAAAAGCAGCACCTGGGTAAAGTCAGAAAAATAAGCTGGGCCCCCCAGCAGGCCAGAGCAAATCCCACCATGGAATATCTTGCTTTGTTTTTCTTCCAGAGGCCCTCACCCGACTCTGTCGAAGCCCACGGTCCCTGGCTCATAACTACTGTTATTTTGATTTCCTGCCGCATGCCAGGTATTGTGCTCCATGCCTTACAAGAGTGTCTTCACCAGAGCCTTGCAAAGTAGTTATTAACCTGCAGGTGAACAGCATTTCCCCGCTACACTGGGTGATCTCTGCCTCTGGAATTAGGTAGAACTCACTGGAGGCTGGGTTCTACCACTCTCTCTCTGGTCTGTGGCCTGAGGGAAGCATCTTACTTCTTATTATGTAAATTAAGTGAAAAAATATGTGTAAAGCACTTCACAGTGTCAGCACGAAAGAAGCACTCAATTACTAATAAGTTCTGCATGTTAGATAGTATCTCCATTTTATAGTTTAAGAAATAGAGGTTGGTAGCTAACTGAAGCCTGCAGTCCTAGGTGGGGGATGTGGGGACATCGCAGAGAAGCCTGTGGGGCCACAGTTGGTTCAGACAGTGCAGAGGCTGAGTCTGAGGGGACCATCAACTTCAGGGCTTGAACTCTATTCCTGTGTTTTGCTAAATCATCCAGGGAACGAGTGGTGCCCCCGACAGCTTCCACATGCTAGGAATGAAATGTCTGGACCTCAGCGTGGAGCGTGGTGAATAGGAGGGGTACCCACCTTCCAGACACCATAGGACCAGTGATTCCAGGTCAGATGAAGTTAACTCTAAGATGGACAGGATGCCTGCCAGCTTAGGGCGTGGTACACAACCCACTGCTTGCAGGTAGAACTGAATTGTGCGATATGGTCTCTGTGACCCCAGGCCTCACAAGCATCTAATTCATTTCCCCCACCTGCATGGAGCACACAGCCAGTCCCAGATGAACCTCTGGGCTCCTGGACTCCTAGCTCGTGCTCCTTCACAGGGATGCATCATAGGTCCTGCTTGCAACTGACTTGCCACAGATATCCAAAATTCCTGCATAGAGCCTAGAACCCCTGCTTTGGTTCCACATCCCTCTGGGGGTGGGCATTTCCCTCATTGGACAACTATGGCTCAGAGCATGGTCCATCACCAGGGACAAGAGCTGGCAGAGTGTCGGGCTCGATTCTCCTCAGTCGGCCCTGTTATTGCCCGCACACACTTCCTGGGCTGTGCTGGCAGCAGGCGGGTGCACACATGAGCCTCAGCAGGCAGCTGGGGGATGGTCTTGGGGACACGGGGGCTTTCTCGGCTTGATAGAGAGCCGCAGTCTGCTCTCTGGACATCATTATCTGAGGATGTTTACTAAGTGGTTTATGAAGGCCAAAGAGGTCAGTTAGCTAAAACAAACATATTTTTAGCTCTTAGGATTTGTTTAATGCCCAAGTGACATATGGTCACATCACGCCATTGTTTGTAGCCAATGAGATGAGTCTGATTTATTATAATAAGGCCTCCTTAGTTTGTTCGGGGAAGACTGGGCCTTCTGCCCTGTCTCTACTTGGAGAATAACAACTCAGAGCATGCCCTCCTGGTCCTCCAAAGGCATGTTTCTGTCATCACTTGAGCCCAGGAAAAGCCTCTGGACCAGGAAGAGTAGGGTTGTGTGAAGATGGCCAGGAATAAATGTCTCTACAAGGAAAGTGCTTCCCTGGACTTTTATTAAAATAAAGTCTCAGGATGGGATGCCTGGAGCTATTGCTGGGCCTTGACTTGTGTGATGGTTCAGAGCCTCATAGGAGACAGAGGAAAAAAGATTGGGGTCTGTGGCAAATCAGCAGGGTTCCTAAGTTAGTGTCTGCAAGGAAAGGTGACATGTCCTCCTGTGGGGTGGCCTGAGGCCAGGGGGAGGAAAATCTGCCCCCAGAATTCTCCAAGCTCTTTGGAAGTGAGGGGTATCCTAGCCATCAGTTAAGGGGGAACATAAGCAGCTGCAGCAGCTAAGGAGAGCGTGTTCTGGGCAGGTCCCATAGTGAGAACCAGGAGGAGCGCTCCCTCTTCCCGCCTAGTTCCTGCTAGCTGTTGGCCCAGAGGGGTGCCCTTGTGATTTTGGGGATCAAGTTTTGGAGTTGGGATGGAATGAGAAGCCCTGGCCTCCCTCTCAATCATACAACAGCCACATAGGCAGAGGTGTCAAGTATATGGGCTTGGGAGCCCCCTCTCCCCACAGAATCCTACTGCTTTCTAGGGTAGAGACTTTGATTAGGTGCTTATCTGTGTCTTGGCTTCCTCAAAAGGGAATCCGGATAAGGAGAAAAGCCTCAGTAGTGTAACAGTGTAACAAAGAAGCTGAAGATGCAGGAGGAGTTGGTGAATAGCAGCCTGTCATCAGAACTCCGCAGGACCGGGATACTCTAATAGGCAGTGGTTATCCTCGGGAGGCTCCAATCTCCCACAGGCCTCTGTGTATCTGGAGAGTCTGCACACCTAAGATATGCCCAGAATTGGTATTCACTCCAGAACAAACCTTGCAGTGACCCAGGCACCAGATTAAAAGGGGGACAAAACCACAGAAGGTGTGATGTTGGGCTGGCCAAATGGAACACCCCTGGGCCCTGGGCAATCCAGGAAGAAGCAAATCACCTATTACATTACAGATTCACTTTTAGAAGTGGCCAGAGGTCTTACCTGTCTATTTTTCCACCCACCCACCCATCCATCCATGCATTTACCTATCTATTGTTTTATGCTATGTTCCCCCTCAATGACATTGTCAAGTGGTACTGCAGATATTCAGGTACTAGCTACCTAGATTCTACTACTGACATTTTATTACCCTCCCCCTTTTTTTAATCTCTCCTCTGTCTTCCCAGCTCCCTCTCTAACCCTCAAGCCAACATATTTTTTGGATACATTTGAAAGCAAATTGAATCTTGTCTTTATTTTACTTTAATTCCTTTTCTTTTTACTTTAAAAAAAAGTAAAGTATAGTCATTTTTACAAGTTAAATAATTCATGAATGTGTGACTAGTCTTCTTCCAAAGCCTTTCTAATCCCCCAGTCAATAATAACACTTTGATGTGTACCTGTTCTCACATTTCTGTGTTCATACATGGAAGCACATATGTGGGAGAGCTATTGTCTATCTGTGGATGTCCATCCATCCATCTGTCCATGTAGTGCCATCTCTTAGTTGTATATACAGTTGTTTGAATTTTGTTTTACTCACTTAAACATACAGCAGAAGCAACCTTTCAAGCTAAAGTATATACATTGGGTTCATATTTTTAATGGCTGCATAATAGTCCTTGATAATTTACTGATATTTTACCCTAGTGAGAGATATTTTGTTTCTGTTTTTGCTTCTACAAACAATATTGTGATAAATGTTTTTGAACACATGTTCTTAATGACAGGTGCTTCTTGTTTCTGTGGAATAAATTCTCAGACCTGACTGAATCAAAGAGCATGGGCACTTGTTTTTTTGTTTTCTTTCTTATATGTTCAGTAACTTTTAAATTATGTAATAAATGTGTATTTTGAGGGTTTTTTGCAACTTAATTGATGTGTAATTGACATACAAAAAATAGCCCATATTTGAAGTATACAATTTGGTGAGTTCTGACATGTTTATACACCCTTGAAACTATCACCATAATCAAGATAATGTACATTGCCCTCACCCCTCAAATTTTCCTCATGCTTTGTTATCTAATCCCCCTTGATTCCCCATCTCCAAACACTAATAGGCTTTCTGTTATCACTATAGTTTCTATTTTCTAGAATTTTATATAAATAGAATTATATTACATGTATTGTTTTTTTGGTCTGTCACTCAGCATATTGATTTTGAGATTCACCTATGTTGTTGAGTGTGCATTATTTATTTCATTGCTGAGTAATATTCCATTATATAGATAGATCACAAATTGTTGTCCACTCATGTACTTATAGACCTATGGGTTGCTTCCAGAGTATAACTATTACAAATAAAGCTACTGTATTATTGGAGACTAAGTCTGTGTGGATGTATATTTTTTTATTTGCTAGGATGGGAATGTATATTTAATGTTTTAAGAAACAACCTGTTATCCAAAATTTAAATTTCTGCCAATATATGAGACTTCCAATTCCTCCATATCAATTCCAACAACTGGTATGTATGATCAGACTTTTTAATTTTAGCCATTGTAATGTGTAGATAGTGCCTTTCCGTTGTGATTTTAATTGATGACTAGTAGTGTTATATCTTTTTGTATATTTCATTTATGTGTATTCTGTGGTGAAATGTCTGTTGAAATCTTTGCCCATTTGTTGGGGCTGGGAGGAGGAAGGCTGTTGCTTGTCTTATTATTGATTAAGTCAATTATTTTTATATTCCTCATATGCCTGATAAAAATGTTGCAAATATTTTTCCCCCATCTGTGACTTGTCCTTTCATGCCCTCAACTGTGTCTTTTGAAGATCAGACATTTTTCTTTTTTATGAATTCTATTTTATTGATTTTTTTCTTTTATGATTCATTCTTCCGGTGCCACACCTAAGAAATTTTTGCTCATCCCAATGTCACAAAGAAATGACCTTATTCTAGAAGTTCTATAGTTTCAGTTTTTACATTTATAATCCTTTAGATTTAATTTTTGTATATGGTATGAGGTAGAGGGGTCAAAGTTTTTTTTTTCCATGTGGCTATCCACTTGATCCAATACTAATTGTTGAAAAGACATTTCTATTCCATTAACTTGCCTTGGCATTTAACGACATACGTGTCAGTCTATTTCTGTACTCTGTTCTGCTGCATTCATCTGTTTGTCTGTCTTTTCACCAATACCAACTGTCTTGGTCACTATAGTTTATAGTATGTCTTGAAATCATGTAGTGTAATTTCTCCAACTTGTTATTCTTTATCAGAACTATTTTGGCTTTTCTAGTTCTTTTGGTTATCCACATACATTTTAGATGCAGATAATTGATTTTGGATTCAGATATAACCTTAGAATCAGAGTTGATTGGGATTGAGTCAAATCTACAGATTAGTTGGGGACAATTGACCTCCTAACTATGCTGAGACTTCAAATCCATGAAAATGGTATATCTTTTTATTTACATAGGTCTTCTCTGATTTATTTTACCAGTGTTGTATGGTTTCACAATATAGATCATGTAAATATTTTGTTAGATTCATACCTAAGTATTTCCCATTATTTTGGGGGTGCCATTGTAAATGATACTTAAAATTTTTTTTTAATTTCCAATTATTCACTGTGTGTTGATATTATATTCTGCAACCTTGTTAAATTTGTTTATTCATCCTAGTATGCTTTTGTAGATTCCTTGGGATTTTCTAAGGGAATATTATTCATGTCATATTTCTTTCATTCCCATCTACAGACTTCATTTCTTATTCTTGTCTTATTGTACTGGTTAAGACCTCTAGGACCTTGAACCTGTTCTTAGGAGGAAACAATTCAGTCTTTCACTGTAAGTATGTCAGCTGTAGTTTTGTTTTTTGGCAGATGCTTTTTATCAGTTTAAGAAAATTCTCTTTTTTTGCTAGTATTTTGAGAGTTGAAAATAAATCATGAATTGATGTTCAATATTGTCAAATACATCTATTGAGATAATCTTTTTTTTCCTTCAGTTTATCAATATGGTTGATTACATAGATTGATTTTCTAATTTTTAATCCAGTTTGCATTTGTGGGATAAATATTCCTTAGTCATAATGTAGTATCCTTTTTAATATGTTGTCATATTCAGTTTACTAGCATTTTGTTGACTTTTGTGTGCTCATGAGGGATATCCATCTGCAGTCTTCTTTTGGCTTTGATATCTAGGTAATGCTGACCTCATAAAATTAGTTAGGGAGTATTTTTTTTCCTCTTCCCATTCCTTCATTTTTCTATTTCATTGAACAGTTCATGGAGAATTGATACTGTTTTAATTATTTGAGGAGCTAAGAAGTATTACTCTAGGCAAAGGAGGAGGGCTGGTCCTGTTTTCTTCTTATTCCCACATCTCAACCAGTTTTGTGCCATGAAAGGAAAATAATAACTGAGGTCCCAGAATATACATTATTCCGATTGTTAATCACCCATAGCAGGATGTGTTTCTAGCCCCAAAGATTATCTCATTTGCGTGAACACAAACGGGAACTGAGCAACAACAGGTGTAACTCCCACCAGCACCTACAGGGGGTGCTGTGTGCCAGGCAATGAACCTGGCAGGGTCAGGTGGCAGAGAGGTTTGTTCTGAGAGTTCTGAGGCGTGTCAGGTGTTCAGAATAGTAACCAAAGTCCTATGAGCAGTGGGAACATTGCCCACAAGCATTCTCCTCAGGGTAGAAACCTCTCTGAAGCACATGGCCATCCTGCCCCTTGCTTGCACCAAACATTTTCCGTGCAGTGGAGGCAGTGATTCAAGTTTACAGACAATGAGGGTAAGTTGTGGAGAGAGCCAGCCTAGAGAGAGAGAGAACAGGAGTGCAGGGCCTAAAGACGGTTGGGAAACACATGATTTTCAGAAACAGATGAGAAAGAAATTTTGAATTTGTCGAGAATTCATGTCTAAGAAGTCATTTTTGCCAGCTAGGGCAAAGTCATAAGAATAGTACCTGAGAGCCATGTCAGTCCCTCAAGCCCGGATCTGCAAGGTCTTGTGCAGTAGTATTTGTTCATGAGGGATGCCTTCATACATAGGCCGTGTTCACACCCCTTACCAGAGGTGATTTGTCCTAAGCCACCCTTCCTCCTGCTTTGTGGATGAGGAAGCTGAAGCTCAGGGAGGTTATAGAATTTGCCCAATATCCCAGAGCTGAGGAGCAACTAACTGACTGCAGGAAGGGAGGACATTGTCACATGCTGAAGACGCTGCACACCCTTACCTGGGCTTTGTTTCCTACCTCCGTTTCACAGCTGCAGGCACTGCCCGTGGTGGGGCTGAGGGTGCAGGCGTCAGCAGGACCTAGATCCCCTCTTGCTTACTCATACCAGTGAGGTTGCGTCTCTGATAACTCCAGGGAAGAGTCTGCCAGATGTTAGGGTGAAGCCTGAACACAGTAGGCAGACAACACCCCCAACCTGGGAATCCAGGTGATAAGATGGCCTGATACAGGGGTGATGTGACTGGTAGGACTGGTTAATGCGAGAAGGTCTTGGAAATCTAAGAGCAGGTCTACCTGGGAGGCCAGGGAGCAGGCAGAGGGATGACCCTAGAGGGCCTGGGTTTTAGGGCTGGTTCACGTCTAGGGATTAAGGCTGGACCACTTAACAAGATGCTGGCTTGATGTTAAGACTGTTCCAGGATAAAACATAGAGACAGGGGCTGGGCCAGAAGTTTGCAGGAGGTAGGCCCTCTCCCCATCTCTCATCCAGGGTGCCTGGTGTGGGGCTGATCATGGAAGGTGGGGATGTTGGTGCAGGATTGTCTAAGATAAGGAGGTCCTTAAAGAGCACCCCCAAAAGTCATATTTGTCCTATGTGTCTCCCTCCATCAGCACTCCTAGGAGCTTCTGGTGGCTTAGTAGAGATTCCTGCACTTGGTACACTCAAGCTATGTGGTCAGAGCCAGGCTTCAGGGAGGCTTGGTCTGCAGGGGCATCTGTTCTCGGCTGGTACGCCCAGCTCTGAGAGGGACAGCTTGGCTCAAGGTTGTGAGGGCGGCCTAATAAGGAGGAATCAGAGGAGATGCCTAAAATCACAAGGGGATAGAGATAGAATGGCTTTTGAAGGCAGAATGAATTTGAAAAAACAATCACCTACTCCATTTGTTCCATGTTGTATCACGAACGCTGTCTTATTTAATCTTTGTTTTGAAAACAGCTTTATTGAGATATAATTCATAGTCATACAATTCACCCGTTTAAAGTGCACAATTCTACATTTTTTAGTGTATTCACTGAAATATGCAACTATCATTACAGTCAGTATTTTTAGAACATTTTAATCACCTCAAAAAAAAAACCTGTCTGCCCTTTAGCTATTATTCCCTCCCCCTCACCATTTCTGCCCCCTATCCCTAAGAAACCACTCATCTACTTACTATCTCCATACATTTCCCTTTTCTGGACTTTCATATGATTGGACATAAAATAAGTGGTCTTTTCTGATGGACTTCTTTCAGCATAATGTTTTCAAGATTCATCTATGTTGTAGTATGTATCAGTACTCATTCTTTTTATGGCTGAATAAAATTCCATTGGATGTATATACCTATCACATTGTGTTTATCCATTCATTAGTTGATGGGAATTTGGGTTATTTTCATCTTTTGGTTATTATGAAGAATGCTGCTATTAACATTGATGTACAAGGTTTTGTATAGATGTACATTTTCATTTCTCTTGGGTATACGCTTAGGAGGGGAATTGTTGGGTTATATGGTAACTCTGTTTAACTTTTTGAGGAACTGTCAAACTATTTTCCAAAGGGGCTGCACCATTTTACATTCCCATCAGTAATGTATGAGGGTTTTGATTTCTCTACATCCTCACCCATACTGGCCATCACCTGAGTGTTTGATTCTAGCTATCCTAGTGAGAGTGAATTAGTTTTGATTTGCATGTCCCTAATGACTTACTGTGTCAACTATCTTTCATGTGCTTATTGACCATTTGTATATCCTCTCTAGAGAAATGTCTGTTCAGATCCTTTGGCCATTTTTAAATTGCGTTGTTTTCCTCTTCATGTATTTCCTTTTTATTATTAAGTGTTCTTTCTATATTCTAGATACAAGTCCCTTATCAGATATATGATTTGCAAATAGTCGCTCCTACTTAGTGGGTTGTCTCTTTACTTTCTTGATGGTGTCCTTTGAAGCACAAAACTTTTAATTTTTATGATGTCCAGTTTACCTAATTTTTCTCTTGTTGCTCTTGTTTTGGTATCATATCTAAGATCCTTTGCCAAGTACAAGGTCATGAAGACTTACCTATGCTTCTTCTAAGAGTTTTATAGTGAGCTCTGTCTTGCCAATGGGTTTCAGCCCCCAGCAAGGTCGCTATGGATTCAGTGTGACCAAAGAAATGACAGTAGAACATTTATTTGGGGTGAAAGGGTTTATTACCCAGCTTGTTCTCCCGGGGGTAGATCGAGCACTAGCATCTCTGCCTCCGCCCAGAGCACTAGGCCAAGCTCTCTATATAATGCAATAATAGCTTATTGCCTACGGGCGTGTAAGCAGTAGCCTAGCAACAGGCCAGTTACATCATCAGGTGGTTTAAGTTCAGTGAGGATCGTGGCCATAGGAACCCCAACTTCCCCACAGCTCCTATATTTAGGTCTTTGATCTATTTCAAGTTAATTTTTATATATAATGTGAGGTACTGTTATGGAAAATACTGGAGAAACCTGGACTGGATCACTGACGGAGGAACCAAGCGGCACTCGGAGGTCTTGGAGTGTTGAGGTTTATTTCACACTGGCGGGCTCAGAGGGGAGTGATCTCCCAAGGCCTGAGCCCTGAGCACACGCTAGGGGAGCAATTTATATTATTTTGATGAGTGGCATTCCGGCATGCGCAGGGCAAAAGAGCAGCCTGGAGGCGAGGAGGCGGGAGCTGGGAGGGCTTTGCCAACCGGAGGAAAAAGCGGTTTGCTGACCCTGATGGCTGTGTTGAATATTTTCCTTTTCAGTACGGTTAAACATCATCCTTTTGCATTTGGAAATTCAGTTGTCCTAGCACTTTCTCATTTAATCTTTATAATCCGATGAAATCAGGGAACCAAATATAGGGATGAATAGATAGATAGATGGATGGGTAGCTAGCTAGATATGGTTAATTTTAAGGAATTGGCTCATGCAATTGTGGGGGACGGCATGTCTGAAACCCGGTAGCACAGGCCCCAGCGGGTGGAAATTCAAGCAGCATTTCTATGTTGCAGTCTTGAGGCCGAATTTCTTCCTTAGGAAACCTCAGTCTTTACCTTTAAGACCTTCAAGTCATTGGATGAGGCCCACCCACATTATAGAGGATCATCTGCTACTTAAAGTCAACGAATAGTAAATGTCAATCACATGCACAGATACCTCACAGCCACATCTAGATTAGTGTTTGGCTGAGCAGCTTGGCACCATAGCATAGCCTAGCTTTGTTGACATGAAATTAAGCATCACAGGTGGTCTTGTTCCCATTTTATAAGTAAAAAAGAACTTCTCCAAGGGCACAGTAAACAGCAGAGTTGAAATTTGAACTTGATGCCAGGGTTCTTGTACACGGAGTCAAAGAATGAACTTTGCAACACTCAAGGTAGGAGAGCAAGGCAGAGGCTTTTATTTAGAGATAAGGTGAGAGGACAGAGCTCCTGGCTCACACCAGGAGGGGACAAGAGATCCCAGGGTGGTGCGTTGTCTAGGGCATTAACAGGTGGTTGAGAGGCAAAGGGCTAGGGATGCACACCCGCTAAGTGGTGTCAAAATGTTTATCTTTGAAGAGACATTAAGTTTCTTATTAGTCTTCCTGGTTATTTACAAGAAATTTACTGCTCTGATTTCCTCCCAGGATAGCAGCTTCCTGGTCTGGGAGCATATCACTCAAGACTGCCTGCCTTGCTCCCAAGGTGAGTGAAGTTATTGTCTGTTTGTTAAAGAGTATGTAAAGAAACTTACTTTTTAACTAATTGGGTTTTAATATAATCTTATCTTTAAGATGGAATCCTTCCTGTTTTTACTAAGTTTATGACTAGACTTGCTTTCTAAATCAATTGCCCAGGTTGCAAATCACTTCTTAGGGCTGAGGAGGAAAAGCAGCACCGGGGTAAAGTCAAAAACAAGCTGGTCCCTCACTTTTGGGGAAGCAAAATTGAAGGAACAAAATAGCAGCAGACTCACAGACTCCAAGAAGGGACTAGTGGTTACCAAGGGGAGGGGTAAGGGAGGGCGGGTAGGAAGGGAGGGAGAAGGGGATTGTGGGGTATCATGATTGGTGCACATGGTGTATGTGGGGTCACAGGGAAGACAGGTAGCTCAGAGAAGACAAATAAGGACTCTGAGGCATCTTACTACACTGATGGACAGTGACTGCAATGGGGTATGGGGGGGAAACTCGATAATAAGGGTGAATGTAGTAACCACATTGTTTTTCTTGTGACACCTTCATAAGAGTGTATATCAATGATACTTAATAAAAAAAATAATAAAATAAATTGGGTCCCCCAGGAGGCCAAAGCAAATCCCACAACTGCATGATTCAACTGACACAATGAAGACATGGGCTATGCTGAAGTATTTTCTTATCGGGGGGATATTCAAACATTCCAGGCCAAGTTACTCCTGGCTTTTCAGTTTTAACTAATTTCACTGAACAATGCCTATATTCCTAGTTTGATATTTTTACCCTAGAGAATTAATGTGACTCTGACTTTGTAATGTTTAACAGGTTTTGGTGGGGGTTTCTTTGCACATTGTTACATTGTTCTAACTCTGTTTAATCTGCTTAGTTTTGGGGGGGAGGCCCTTACCCTACTCTGTCTAAGCCCACGTCCCTGTGTCAAACTGAAAACTAGCTCCAAAAGACATTCAGTCCTCACACCCACATGAGGCCTTTCTGTCTGTTCTGAGAACAGTCGTGGTTCAGAGAATACATGAGTTCTCAGGACTGCAAACAGGTTCCAGAAAAAATAGTTTCATTGGCCACAAACACACGCATGCCATAAATGACTTGAATTTCTCTAAAATGTAATTCTTCATCCCATTGTCTCTGAACTCTTAGCCACAACAGAACGGTGCCCTGCTTCTCAGAAAACATGAAATGAGATGTAGGCTTTCTGAACCTGCTTTCTGCAGATGTCCAGAATGGCTTGAGTCTGCTGCTGCGTCTGCTCTGCCAGGGCCTCTGGGGATCCTGCTTGGGTTAGAATAACCTGTCCTCTTGAGAGTTTGCTGTATCATCTTCTATCTTCAGCTTTTGACAATGTACTGTCACCCTCCATCTCTAGGACTCAGAAATTCAGGGGTTCATCGCAGGGCATGGGCTGGGCTAACTCCATAAAAACGGCCAGTTTGTGCTGGTCTCTGTGTGCTATGAGTGAGAATATGTGTGTGTGAGTACATTTGTATGCTCACATTTGTGTGTGTTTTAGACCACACTGCATTTGAGCCTACACTCCCTGCTCAGGAGCATTTTCTGCCCCACAGACTGACCCTAGGACCTGGGAACAAGCAGGAAGCTGGTCCATACAAGTCCAGCTCACAGACCATCAGGGCAGAACAACGCAAGGTGTTCTTTTCTTATGGCTCATTTACAAATTATCACAAACTGGGTAGTTTAAAAACAACTGAAATTCACTTCCTCTCAGCTCTGGAGGTCAGAAGTCTGAGATAAAGATGTTGATAGGGTCTCATTCCCTCTGGGGGCTCGAGGGGACAACCCGTTCTTCACCCTTTCCAGCTCCTGGTGGCTGTGGGCGTGTGGCTGCCCCCCTATAATGTCTGCCTTTGGGCTCAGATAGCCTCCTTGTCTTCTTTCCGTCCTCTCTGTGTGTCTGTCTAATGGGGATGTGTGTAATTGTGTTTAGAGCCCACCTGGATATCCCGAATGCTCTCCTCCTCTCATGATCCTTCATCACATCCTTTGCCCTTAAGGTAACAGTCACTCTATGTCATCTAAGGTCACACTTACAGGTCCTAAGGATTAGGTTGTGGACATATGTTTTGGGGGGCCTATATTCAGCCCACCACAGGGCTAAGATGCTACTAGATAAAGCCAACAACCCTTCCACCCTGTGTCCTCTGGGTCCCAGGCAAGGTCTCACTGAAGTCTGGGTCTGTCTCCCCAGGGGACCCCTCTGCCTTTTTGTCCTCCAGTGGCCCTGGTTGCTGTCTCATTGGTGACGCCACCTACCTCCTCCAGATCCCATGTATTTGATAATTTAGTTTTACCTCTCCTAACAGATTATGTTTATTTTAAACAAAAAGAGAGAGAGGGAAAGAAAAGAATGGTCAGAGGCAGAACATGTAAGGAGCTTAAAAGTAGCTCCCATTCTGCCCTACTGGCAGCATAATTAGTGGGAGCGATGGTTGTCGCTTATGGCCACAAGGAGAGAGGCCTGAGCTAGTGGCCAGAGCGTGGCCATGATGCCGGCACTCACACCATCTAGCTCCAGCCCGACACTAGCGGCTGCCCACCTTCAGAACCATGTCGTGTGAGCAAAACAGATCACCTAGCACCTGAGTCTTGTTTTCTAAAGCCTAGAGCTGAGAACATTCCTGACAGGTAAGTATATTAGGGAAATGAAAGCCTTCTCAAGCCCTTGTCTTCAGAGCTAGGGCATGTGGAAGACTCACGATGGGGAAGCTGGAGGCCCCAGGATTTAGCAGCCTTAAAGAGAGGAGAGGAGAAACCAGGTCTGTGCCAGCCCACCAAGGAGGGCCATGCCTGAGGGTGCCGCAGGTCCAAGGTGGACAGCGGAGTCCTCTGCCCATTCAGACACCATGACAACAGAAGGTGTTCTCTTGTCTTTTTAATTTTAAAAATACTAAAAATTATCCCAAAACTCAAAACAATCACCCACATTTTAACCACCCCAAACCGACACTCTCAACACAAGTTTATTCACTTTTAGTTCTTATTCCTGGATGTGTATTTTAAAAAATAATCACAAAAGGGAAAATAAAAGACCTTTGCCTTTTTGACATCCCTCACCTTCCTGCCATGTGCTGTGTGTCCTAATAATCCATTTATAAACTGCAGTGGGGCCTCAGCCGACTTCAAGGGGAACTCAGAGTGGGGACAGCCTGTCACCTACCCCAAATTGAAGCCAGGGGCCAGGCCTTCATACCCCAGTCATTGGGTGGAGTTGGTGCCCTAGGAGGGCACAACCCTGGGTGAGTTCCTCCCCGTAGGCAGTCGAGGGACTCTCCGGGGAAGAGGCGAGCTCCCAGCTGGCAGTCCTGAAGGGGGGTCTAGGCGGGCACCAGCACACACTGTAAGGCCATCACCAGTTTTTCGTGATGGCAACACTTAACCTCTGAGCATGCCTCTCTGCCTATGTGCAAAGGTGTCTTTGGAGTGGAGTTTGGCTGTTGTGAATTATACTTCATCGCCCTTACTTTGTCCACTTTGATCCAGACTGGAGAGGATCCCTGGCCTCTGTAGGCCCGTGCTGGCCACACCGGCCACAACAGCCCCCATCCGGATGGTTCCTATGTCAGGGCTCTGTGGGATGAAAGTGGCTCTGAGGTAGGACAAAAGCTCGGGGGAGGGGGCTGAGAGGAGGTGGATTTGGCCTTGGCTCGGGGACATCTTTCCAATGAGCAGAGTTGTCCACTGATGAAGTGGGCTCCCTGATCTGAGTGAGAAGCATTCAGGAATGCTGTGACTTCTGAGGTGAGTTTTCTGCCTGGGGCGGATGCTCCGATTCGAAAAGGAAAAAAGTCCCCAAAGGGTTGTTCAGTCTCCGACACAAGCTGCCTGCGTGCTGTGCTGCAGGCCTGGTGCACAGGCTCCTGTCTGCGAAAAGCCAGAGCCCTTCAGGGCAGGTGATTCCCGACTTTCCCAGGAACACAGGCCCCTCCAAGGAGCTGCCGTATGGATGTAATAGGCTGGCCTCTGGGAGCAGAACGGTATTGCTGCCTTTGGGCACAGATTGGGGAAGCTTCTGGGCCTCCTCAGTGGGCCCCAGGGAGGGAGGAGGAGGAGGGGAGGGTCTTTCACTCAGACCCCGGGAAAGCCCTCAGCAGCAAAGCTCAGACTCCCTGTCCCACCAGGATCAAGTCGGAGTTGAGGACTGAAGCAGCCTGCAGTGTCCCTGGGACTTGGGAACCCAGGTTGCCAGCCACACACATGCATTCAGGACCAGCTACACCAAGTGTGGGTCCGAGTGCAGAATGAGAATGCAGAGCCCTTGTTAAAAAATAACTGAGAATCTCAAGATAAGATGGCAACAGCAGGACATTAAGTCAAGCAGGCTGTGTGCCACTGCCCAGGCCACACCCCCATCTGTCTGCACACAGGGAGAACAGGTCCCCTGGGGGTAGGAGCCGCACAGCCCTGTCGGCCTCTCCTCATCGTGCCTCGTGTTGTCAAAGCGGTGGGTGGGGGATCTGCTGCATGAGCTGACGGGCAGAGGGAGTGCCCACAGAGGTGGGCTGCCCTGGGCTCTCCATTACATGTCCTGTCCCAGCACCTCCACCACGCTGGGCCTCCACAACCCCTCCTCTGTGGGCGGCTCTAAGGCCCACTGAGGTGATGGTACAGCTGCCACCCAGGGCCATGAGGGCTCATCTCAGGTCCAGATGAAGCAGACCCATGCGCAGGCCCAGCAGAAGTCTAGGGAAGAGTCAGGAAGAACTGATGTCCGGGGCAGAGAGATCTGATCAGACAGGCTTAGTCCACAGAGGAGGAAGAGTTTCTGAGTTCAGAGGAATGGGACCTCTGCATGGGAATTAAATAAGGCTGGGGAAAGAAAAGGCTGCAAGCAAGAAGTGACCCAGTGATTCTTCCATCTCTCACTGTGGGCGGAATTCTGGAAGAGGGACAAGCCACAGTGTTTAGTGACTGTATTATTAGGGTGTAGATAAAATGAAAGTTCCTGTGGCCAGGATTCTCACCTGGCCCTGGTTAGCTAGCTCACTGCACACGTGTGGGCAATACGTTGCTTTTGACTCTATATAAAGAGCTCTGGCCAGTGCTCTGGGCGACATGGTGGCATGGCTGCAAGGCTGCAGGAGAGCAGAGCAGAGGCTGGAGTGGTGGCAGCACCGAGGACAGAGGCCCAGAGGACGGCTGTGCGGGATGACTGTGCAGAAACACCCAGAGGATGGTTGTGTGGGACAACTGTGCAGAGAGGCCCAGAGGCAGAGACCGGCTTGCTGCATGCAGACTTTCTCTGAGTGGACGGGATTTTAGTGATTGACCTGCCACCGTGGACATAAAGTTGGGTATAAACCCTTTCACCCCAAGAAGTTCTACTGTCATTTCATTGGTCACACTGAATCCCTAGTGAACTTGCCTGGGGCTGAAACCCATTAGCAAGACATAGGGCATTCATCAAAGCAGAGAAAGCCATCCTTTTCCACCTTCACCAGTGCACGGTGCCCCATCAGTGGGTGTCTGGCTGCCCAGAGACCCCTACAGGCTGGGGCCCCAGAGGCAGTGACCACAGAGGGCAAAGCTCAGGGTGGGGCAGCCTTTGCCCAGGAAAGCGCAGGTGCTGTGTGAGTCACCTGGTTCATGCTGCAGCCGTGACTCTTCTTGCTGATGTGACCATCACTTTCACCTTGACGAAGGCATCAGGACAGAGTCCAGTCCCACAGAGAGAGCATGGGCTTGGCAGCACAGCTGGGGTTCAAATCCTGCCTCAAGCAGTAGCTGGCTGGTGTCTCTGAGCAAAATGTGAAGCCTCCATGGGCCTCCATCTACTCTTCATTTGTAAAAGTATGGATAAAAATGTCCATCCTTCTCTGGTTGTTGTCTGAGCCACCGAATGCAAGTTCCAAGCCCTGCCTGGTATTCAGACCACTGACACCCCCACAAGCCTCTGGCTCTCCTTACGGGCACTCCACCCCACTCCCCACCCCACTGTCTCTCTGTGTCTGCCTGTGGCTTTCTGTGTGGCATCCCTGAGTCCACCTCTCGCCTGGCTGCTGACCCAGAAAGTAGGTCACATGACAAGCAGGGGCCAGTCTGTCAACCCAGTCAACTTGTCACTTTGATGGGTTCCAGCTTGTTCATATGTGATAGTGATAACACCACCCTGACATGACAGAAACAAATATCACAAGTGCAGTGGTAGTGGTTAGGCAGAGGGCTGACTGGCTGCATAACAGGGTGTCCAGAGGATGGCACTGTTGAATTTCATTCTCTGGCAAGGGTGAATGAACAAGCTTTGGGGACGTGGTGGGAAGAATAACCCAGGGAAACGGAAGCCAGAGAGCATTTCTTGAGACACTTCTGGCATGTCCTGTCCCAGCACACCCATCCAAATTAGTGTACCCTGAGCCATAGGCCATGTCGGCCCTCTGAGCGTGACAGGCCAGCAGCTCACAAGCCTTATCCCCAGAAAGCTCAAGTCAAGAGGTCAGCAGGTCCCCATGCCACGCCTGTGACTATTGTGAGACAGAAGCACGGTAGTGCTCCTCGGTGCCAGGAAGATCAGAACCACAAAGTCAGGAGAGAGGCCTGCGGGCGTGGCCCTGGAGCAGGCCCTTCCTGGAAGGTAGATGGCCTGTGGACCTGGGAGTGGGACAGCCAGAGCAATCGCTGGGGGGCTGAGAGCAGGGAGTGGCCTTGAGGGTATTTGGCTGGAGCTGGGTGTCCGAGCAGGGGCGTAGTAGGGGTGGATGCTGGAAGGGTTGTGCAGGCTCCAGGCTATCAGGCAGAGGTCACTTAGGGACAGATGTGTCTCTTAGCAAGAGCCCAGGCCTCCCCCCCTGACATGGAGGGAGGTCAAGAAAAGCATGGGGCTAACTGCCGCCCACTTGCAAAACTCTACACTCATGCACATGCACACCCGCACACCCACACGCAGGCCCTTCTATGGGCATGTCCGCTCATTTTGATATGCAGAGACACTGCTCACCCATCTCTCTGGCAGCTTCCATGCCCCTCCCCTTCACAGCCCCCAAGGGAAAAGAAGGCCCTTTAGAGAGGGTGGGGAGGGTGGGGCGCTGGCAGGCCATCACGTCCAGGAAAGGCCACAGATTAGACATTTGACTTTATTTCCAAGTGAGATTTTGATTCAGGCGCAGAAGTATACCACCAGGGCTGAAACGTTACCCATCTTTATGGCTGAGTGACATTGTCGTACCAGCAATTAACATTTTCTGTAACTCCAGTAATTAAACAGTAATATTCCCTTGTATTTTTGTGTTAATGATTGGCCATGAGCAGATGGCTGTTCATTGGTTCCATGTAAACATTTAACACAAACCACCCCGCAACTCTTTCTTTTTTTTTAATAAAGTGGGAGCTTCAGCTAGTGTGAAAAGCCCAGGTCTCTCTAGGCCTCCTATAGGCTCTGCTCTGGCCAGTGGTCAGAAGGGCCACAGAGTAGAATCTTTAACCCTTCTAGACTCTTCCTCACTCTAGCTCCTTCCATGTATGCCCTCGAGTGTCAGAAGAAAAGAGAATATGCAGAGGAAACAGAAACTCTGTCCTTTCTTGGGGACGCTGGGGGCTGAGTTCAGTTGGGAGGCCCAAGCCCAGGACAGGGGCTGAACGCACACTTCTCAGGACAGCTGGTGAATGTAGGAAGAGCTGGGTGTGCCCGACAGGGACCTGAGTTCCTCATGTCCGGGAGCCCTTGCCCAGGAAGGATGGCTGTTGTCACTTGAGTGCATGTCATCAGGGAGTAAAAATAGGAATGTTGCAAATACGAAAGCAAGACCACATTTATTCCAACCAGTTCAAACCTCAGTCCTGTCTCCTGTGGAGTCCTTGTGGGAGGGAAGCCCACAGGTGTGTCATGCTGGTGAGCTGGTCACGCTGAGTAAGTAGCTGGACAGATGTGGACCATAGGCTGCCCCTTCCCTTGTGGTAAATTATGCCCGCTCTTCTTAAGCTATTTTGCAGTTTGAGTCCATGGGCAGTGCATGGCCCTTTGTGAACTGCTGGCCATACAAGCAATGTTCCCTGGGGTCAAAGTACTGCCACAGAGCACAGTAAGCCTGAGAGCTTCTGTGCTCTCTCCATCCTGCAGTTGGCTTTGGGGGTAGTTTTTCAGTGACTCAAGGATCATCTTAATAAGCATTTGGACACTGAATCAGCACAAGCCCCAAGCAATAAGAATGTGCCCTGGAAGTGACAAGCAGACCAGCCCTGCTGGTGGGTACTGGCCAGGTCTAAGCTCAGCTGCCCCACCCTCCCCACCTCTCAATGTCTACTTGTTCTTTAGCTTGCAAGGTGCCACTAAACAGCAATGGGGTAATTGGGAAGGTCCTGGGCTTTGGTGATCTGCAGACCTACAGAGGCCTCTGGGCTGGGATCGTGCCATGGCTAGCGTCATTTGAGCTGACTGAGTTTCGGTTCCTGCATGTGTAAGATGGGAGTCCTAACTCCCATCTCTCTGGGCTGAGGGAACCCGTGATGTAATGCATGAGGAGTATTTAGCTGTTCCTGGCCTCCTCTCTCCCTGAGATTGTTGGAGTGAGTCCCATCCTTCTCACCTCCTTAAAGATCCATGCATCTCTGCTCATCAACTGTCTATGCCCCTCTGCCTCACTTCTGCTCATTTTTCTGCTGACTCTGAATTATTTTTCCCTTGTTCCCTTTTCATCATCTCCCCTTCCTGTCCAACAATGCTTCCAGGCTTTCCTCTTCTCCCTGAGCCCCCACTGTCCCTGCCATCACCTTCCCCTGAAGTTAAACCCAGTGCTATGTGCTTAGGGTGGGCCATGAGAGGGAAAGCAGGCTTTTACCTCCTGGATGTGGGGGCTCCCTTTCCTGCTCCAGGTTGGCATGCAGATGGGCTTGGTCCCGGTCATGCCCACGGGGACACAGGACCTCTCATCAGGACCCCTCCACCCTGCCTCCCACCTATGGGCCAGCACTACCTGCACCCACACTCTGCCACACTCATCCCTTCATAGTGGTACTTGAGGGTGGGGACCCCCATGTCGTCCTTGTAGAGGATTGAGATGGGGCTCAGCTTGGTGGGCACACAGCAGGCTTTGCCCACCTTCATGGGGAACTTGAGATGCACCAGTGTCTGCACAATGGCATGTTTTGTCGGGGTCACGTCATCAGCCAGGGGGAAGAAGCAGCCACCTTTGCATTCATAGGCATCATACTCCTTGGGTGCGATGATCCAGCTGTTCCAGCCAATGTCCTCAAAGTTCACCCGCAGGGAGGTCTTCTGACAGTGGTTGTTGGCTCCAGCACTCCTCTTCCTTCTGGCTAAAGATGACCCCATGGCCACGTGGCCTTCCATGTCCTCCTCTTCATCCTTGTTCTCAGCTGCCTCTGCCAGGCTGCTCTTGGACAACTTCTTGAGCACACTCTCCTGCTCATGGCTGATCATCTCCCTGAGCTCCAGCCTGGTCTCCTTGGTCCCGTTGCTGCGGTCATTGGAGAAGACGACAAAGAAGGGCAGGTGTTTGGAGCCTGGCGGGACACTGATATCCAGCCTATCACAGCCTTGCTTGTGAGTCTCCACAGTCACTTCCAGTTTATTTTTGCTCTTGGTGGAGTCTGCCCTGACCCACCGCTTCACGGCACTGGAGACCTCAAAGGTCCCCCAGCCCTCGCCCTGAATATTCTGGGACACCAGGAAGGTCTTGGTTCCCACAGAAGCATCCCATGTGTCTGCTCCATCCAGAACATCATAAATGACCATGTTGCCTTTCAGGTCAAAAGAAGAGTCCATGTGACTTTGACAGGAGATGTAGAGTCGGAGCTCAGCCCTGGTGATCTGCTCATGCCTGGGAATGGACATGTTGAAGACCAAGATGTATTTCTGGAAGGGGAAGTCTTCTGTGGCAGTTAGAGAGACAACATCTGCAATGCAAATATACATGATGATGGTCATCTGCTGGGAGAGTCTGTTTTCATCACACCAAAGCTGAGTCTCATTGCTTGCAGGACAGGGCATCTGGGATGACATGGTCTCAACCAAATGTCTGTTTGCTTTCACTTAAGCCCTTAATGTAGAAAAGTATTTTTAAAAAGTACATTTAGGATCTTCCAAAGAGAACAGAGGCAGAAAATGCCTTGAATTGGAGCTGACAGGTCCAACTGTTCACTGAGCATCTATCATTTGCTCAGCAAGGTACTAAGAGCTTTGCATTTCACTTTGCTTTTCACACTGACCCTGGGAGGATCTAATTATTATTGCTACATCTTTTACAGATATGGAGACTTGGATTTAGAGTATTTATCTGACCAAGTGCACACATCCTGTGAAGATTCTCAACTGAAAAAAAAAAAAAAAGAACCAAATACAACCGCAAAGCTCACTTCAGCCTTGGAGTGCAGATCCTGAGTGTATGATTTTAAAGGCGAGATCCTGGGAGAGCACGGTGAAGCTAACATTAAGACAATGTTAAAATTCTCAACATTTGAATAGTGTAGAAGTTATTCGGAATTGTAACTTCCAAGCAAAGTGAGAGTGGATGATATTTTTAATGTTTGAAGACAAAAAAATGTTAGGCAAAAACAGATGGGGCTTGCCTTTTAGCCACACAACTATTTCAGTTTCCCACTTCTCCTAGCTAATATAAGGCAGTTAGCACATCTAATACACCATGGCTCGGTCACAGAGAGGGAAGAGAAGTTGCAGTTTCTGAACACCTACTATGTGCCAATGTGATGGGAGACTGTGTGCTATTGTGCAACCCAGCAGTGTTTGGTGAACTGAAGTGCTAATCCTGATGGTTCCTTCCTAGGCTTGTGACCTTGGAGAAGTTCTGAGTTTCTCTGCACCCCAGTTTCCTCATCTGTAGAATGGGGCTCATCCTCCCTGCCTTCCAGGATTGGTGTGAGCCTTCAACAAGATGGCACATGGAATTTACCCAACACTGTCCCTGGCTCATAGCAGATGCTTAATATTACTGTGTGCCTCCCAGGCCCTGCTCCTGTCCTGTGCACACCCCAAAGCAGGGGGCCGGCCTTTCACACAGTTCTCTGTGGCTCCTCATCCAGTGTGGCTGAGCCACTGTAGCTCCCTCGGAATATGTTGAACTGCCACGGCATATGTGAGTAGTGAGCAGGGTCAATGAGCTGTGCATTCATGACCTAATGTGCTCTCACTGTGGCATGCCTTGAAAATGGCCACAGAACTATATCAGGCATCAAGAAAACAAGTGTCCTCTCTCCCTGAGCTGCACACAGGCCATCTGTAAAGGGGAGCACAATTGCTGCCACAGGAGTGCTGGCCACGGGAGGGGCGGGATTGGATCCAAGCACTTGTTTCTCGGACATGCACAATGTTGGCCCCCCACTGAGATGGCTCTGAACACTGGGCTCCAAGACCATGGGATTTGGTGATTAGGTTCAGCAATGGAAGCCCATCTTCCCCTATAGCAAAGGTTAGACATGCCCTGTGGGCATGGTTAGATGCTGGCAGCATCTGGGTCACCTGAAGATTTTTTTTTTTTTAATTAAGCCACTGTTTTAAAAATCAGGCAAATTTACACAAAATCCACATTTTTCTTCTTTTGGGCATTTGGAAAATCTAGCACTTCTGGGCATGCATCATAACCACAGCATCCCCCTCTGCTCGAGCAGGGCCTGTTAGAAGCCTTCAGGACTCAAGCCGAAGAGGGGATGGCCTCTGTGGGCTAGGCCTTCAGCAAGGGGGCTCTGGCAGCCGGCAAAGCCAGAGCCGAGCCTATAGGCGGCGTTAACTGATACATGACCTGGGCAAGTTCCCTCAACACCAGCAAGCCTTCGCTTCCCTGCTTGCAAAACCACTTCACCAACATTGTGAGAATCGATGGCCATAAGCCCTAAGTTGATGCTTATCTTCAATTCCTCCTAAACCAGGGAAATTATTTCATATTTAGAAAATAATTAACTTTCCTTCAACGTTTCTCTCTCAGAAGAATTTATCTGAATTTTAGACACATTTAGATAAAAGAGAAATAGACATTCTTGCTAAGTATAAAAACATACCAGTTGGCTGGAAGCGAAATAGGTTGTCTGTTTCTAAGTAGGAAGGGGGCAGTAAGCCAAGAGGAGGAAGGGAAATGATGGAAGAAAGGCAACTGGCTTTCCTGCAGTAGCTACTGTGTTAAATGTGGCACTGGACCCAAGGAAAAAGAATCTTCTAGAGCAGAGCCGTCCTGTAGAACTTTCTGCAATGATGGAAATATGCTATAAGTTGCACTGTCCTATAGGGTAGCTTTTAGCCACTTGTGACTGCTGAGACTTGAATCGAACCTAGTGAAACTAAAGAACTAAGGTATTAATTTTATTTCATTTTCATTAATTTAAATGGAAACTTAAAGAACCTTATGGTCCAGTGGCCACCACATGGGGCAGTACAGCTGTGGACCACTGAGTTCCCCCCCAGGGCACCCTGCTGGAGCCAACTCTACCTTCCACGCTGAAGCTGCGCACGATATTGGACGCAGGGGTGGTCGACTTGTCCGTGGTGTATCTGTTGTACAGGTCGATCATGTACTGCGGTGGCTCCACTCGGGTTTTGTCCTGGGAAGGGACCCCACTCAAGTTGAGGCTGTGCAGGAAATCCACCTTCATGTTCTCCAGCAACATCCTCAGGTCGAAGGTGGCCCCCTGCTCACCTCCGGGCCCTCCCAGCATGTGGCGAGTGTCTGCCCCAGCTGGTGTCCGCCCGCGGCTCTCCAGTGGTTTCCCCTGCCCGGAGCAGGCCAGCAGGAAGAGCACAGACAGGGCCACCCATAGCGTCCCGAGGCACATCTTGGGTCGGTGCTCTTGCTCGAGACAGTAGAATGCAGGTGACCCCGGGTGAGTTAGCTGGCGTGGTTAGGGGCTGGAAAGGAGCGGGCCCGCATTGTCCTGCTGACCGCTCTGCGTGGAGCTCCCTGGCCAGTTCACAGAATCTCACCCGCCGTCCCCAGAGTGTCCTCCACTTCCTCTTATCTGGCCCTCTATGCAGTGCTCGACCTCTTATCTAAGGGAGCTCTCCGTTAATGAAGGCTCTATAAACATCTGACACACAGCCCTTGTGGGAAGGACACGGCCTGATGCAAAGAACCCGAATTTCTCCAGGGGGTTATTGCCCCCTAATTAGGGTCCTTTTTCATTTCCTTGCCAGTTCTGTTTAGAAGAATCTTGAGACAGGGGGACATATGCTCCATCCTCTGGGCCATGGAAACAAAGAATCCAGGAAACAAACAAAACCAAAAAGTCCTTTGAATAAATAACACAAAATTCCCAGAATATTCCAGCAAACTGTGGGCTGGGGGTGGTGGCTGGGGTGGGGACCACACTGGGCTTAGGAAGAGGCTCCCTGTAGAGCACGTGTGCATGCACGCACTCGGTGACTTGGTTTCTCATCTGTCAAGCAAGTTCCTGAGCATTAGAGATCACGTGTGAATGTGGCGACTGTGATTAATGACATGAAGACTTTGAGGTCAGACAAGCGTTCAGATCCCAATTCCCTCACTTATTCCCCACAAGTGTGACCTGGAGAAAGTTTACTTCATCTCTTTGAGCCTGCCATTCAGAAGAGAATTGTGAGGATTTAGGACGATTGTGTGCTAAATGTCATGGCTGTCACTGTGAGCCTTGGTCAGACGGATGGCTGCATTCTGGTGTCACATCTCCGCCTGGGGCATACTGAGCTGGGAGCTGGGGAGGAAACCCTGCACTGCCCCAGTTTGCTTTCTAGAACACCTCACACACACACACTGAGCCTGCTGGCCCTGGGACCCCAGAAGAGCTCTGTCACTGGGGTGGGGGTGGTCTTTGCTTATGTCAGCTGGGTGGCTGCCTGGGCCACATTCATCATTCAGGAGAACCATGCAATCTGGGTGACAACAGAGGGGAAGAAAAGCTCTGAGGCCACTACATACCCAGGAGACATCCCTGTGGCCTGAGGAAGCTGACAAGCTCAGGGCCCATAGGGGCTTGCATGGCCCCAGGGTCTGTGTTATTGTAAGAGCAACATGGCCATACTTAGACTTTGTCTGTTTCCATTACATGTGGGTTTGACCGAGGCAAAGAATGAGAATAGTTAAGAATCTGCTAGCAGTCTACTTGGAGGAGGATTTGAACAAGAAGCTTTTCCACACTGGCAGGGCTCCTGGTGAGGGTCTTCTGTGAGCTGGGCAGCTTCAGGAAGATGTAGGCGGGGCTGTGGCAGGCTGAGGCCAGCAATCCCAGTGCATACCCAGCCCAGTGTTTTTCCCATCCCTACTGGGGATAGGGTGAAACCAGGAGCTCCCGAGTGGCCAGGCCTGGACAGAACTTGCTGTCCTCATCCTCTGAGGTCACTGTCAGAGGAGGGGGCAGCTTCAGAAGTACTTCTTGGAGAGGGGGCAGGAAGCATGCTGGGCACTGAACCAGCTCAGTGCAAGAACTCCCAGGGGCAGGAAAAGAACAGGAGCAAAGCCCGGGAAATGGAGCTGCAGTGAGCAGCAGGGAGGGGCACGGAGAGCTGGAGAGCAAGGCAGGCATCCTCCGTGAGGCGCCATCCCTGGAGGCAGCCTAGAACCCTGCCATGTTCAAGAGGCAGAGCCAAGGGCCACGTGGGGTGGCCAGAATGTGCTCAGGGAAACTCAAGCGGCTTCTACCTGATGTTTTCTTTAAAAATCACAGATTTTTTTTTCTGATTATAACAGTAGTGTATAGTGCAGATAATTTGGTAAATGCAAAACATTGTAAGAAAAAGAAATAAAAATAATCTACAACCTCACTATCCAGTGATGCCCATTAAAGCTTTGAGATATATTCAGCTCCATAATCCCCTATTTAAAACTTTTGTGACTAGAAGTGTTTAGAGATTCAGAAAGCTTCAGATTTTGGAGTTTGATATGATGTATATACTGTAATATCCCTAATGGGATTGGGGACAACACCCTTTAATCAAACACATTCATATTTCTGCAACAAAGCAAATAAAAACACAAGTATACATTCAGGTCAAGTTTTGCCATAAAAGGAGTTAAAAGGAACTTCAGATTTTCTGACGTTTTGGATTTGGGGATCTCAGGTGAAGGACTGTGGACCTGTTTCCATATGGGGTCACCACATTTGGCCACGGAGGCTGCACGTGAACACCGCCTGGTGGCTCTGGTCACATAGGCTATGATGTGGATGGCACCCTCCAGGGCTGTGCAATGCAACATGCCTATGTATTTCTGGAATTATCTGCCCCTAACAAACTCCGAGTTTCAATATGTCTGCATCTCCTTTATTGTTTTTAAGTAAGTTTGTGAAGCTCCCTAATGCGTACTATTGGGAAGTCTGGGATTCCCCTCTTAGGACATCCTTTTTCTGAATTGTCCAAGAGCCCTTTCAGTTGATTTAGCCCAAAGGAAATGAAGGTGGGATGGGATTTGTCCAGCTTCTTAATGCTGGAAACGGGATGGGAGAAAGAGGTCCTAGCAGGTGCCATTTGCTGTTGATTCCTCAATGATACCAGGCTTTGCTGTTGTGGTGGGTTCCACACATCTCACAGCTGCTTATGCACAAGTGCTGGAATGCCCTAGCTGGTCCATGTTTCTGTCCACATCTTCATGATATCATCTTTGGGCACTAGGGTAACAGCTTTCTTAGGCACCCTCCCAGACTGTACCCATTCTCCAGAAGGCATGTCCCTGAGACAGGTGGCTGGGTCTACAGAAAAAACCACCTGTGGTCACATTCTGATCCCATCTTGCCCTCTCAGAAATCTCTAGGTTCTAAGAGCCTGGACTCCCACTTTCCTCAAGGTGGTGTGATTTCAGAGATCTCAAGATCTGTAGAACCTTTCTCTACACAAGGCCCTTGGTCCATTTGGACAGATCTCCTTAACTCTGGGTCTTAGGGAATGAGGTTTGGGTCCTGTTCTGTCTTTCTCAGAAGATGTGGGGGTCTTTATGCAAAAGGACTCCCACCCTCTCCTTCCGGCATTTTTCTATTGCTGGAGCCTCTCGGTGGGGGGACTGCCTTAGTTGAACTACGAAAGATCTATTCACCCCTCCTTCCTCTTTTTCTCCTCCCCAAACAGTGTATCACATGACTTCTGCATATATGCCCAAAAGAACTGAAAACAAGGTCTTGCTTGTAGAGATATTTGTACAGCTATGTTCATAGCAGCATTATTCACAATAGCTGAAGGGTAGAAGCCACCCTACCCTAGAGTCCATTGACAGATGAATAGATTGACAAAATGTAGTATATACATACAATGGAGTACTAGTTAGCCTTATAAAAAGAAATCCAACATATGCCACAAAATGATGGTTAAACCATGAAGATATGCTAAATGAAATAAACCAGTCATAAAAGGACAGCTATTGTGTGATTCCACTTACATGAGGCAACAAGAGTAGTCAGTGCATAGAGACAGGAAGTAGAATGGCGGCTGCTAGGGCTGGTGGGTGGTGGTAAAGGGAGGAACGGGGAGTTATTCTTTAATGAGCACAGAATTTCAGTTTCGCAAGATGAAAAGAGGTCTGGAGCTGGGTGGTGGTAACGGTTCCACAACAAAGTGAATGTACTGAATGCCACTGAAGTGCACACTTAAAAACTGGTCAATTTTATGTTATGCATATTTTACTACAGTTTCAAAAACGAATTGAGAAACGTGTTTCATTTAGAATTCCTTTTTTGCAGGTTGCAGAAATGCAGACTCCAAACAGGCAAAATGAAGTGTGGCTGACTAATGAAGGCTGACAAGTTCAGCAGAGGTTCACTTTAGCCCAGCCCAGTCCAGGGCACAGACAAAGCTGTAGTGATGCTTCCTCCATTCTCAGAGCTGCCTTCCACCGTGTGGTCTTCCGGTTCCCTCTCTGCGTTTTGGCAAGATGGCTACAGCAGGTCAGCACCCAGTTCCTATCCAGTGGGGGAGGAGCAAAAGCCTCTTTTCCAGGAAGTCCCAGTTAATCTCAGGGTGATTCCTTGGTCCTGATTCGTCATCTGCCCAGCCAATCACTGTGCCTAGAAGAATGCAATGCCTTGATTGGCTTAAGTAGGGGTCCTGTGGCTGGCAGCAAGGAATGAAAGATTGGGACGATTCCCCAGAGGGGTCAAGATCTGGTTACCAGGAGATGCCCCTAAAGGATTGTGTAAGTATCTTCATATCCTTTATTTTGAGTGACCGAACAATATCCATCTATAGGACTTATCATAATATATTCAACATTTCTCCAACTGTAAGACAATTAAACTGTTTATTAAGATAATGTTGCAAGGCATATTATTAAAGTCTATATTTTATATTATTTTCTAAAGATGGTTCATCAGAAAGGGACTAAGTCAAAGTACATATGTTTTCAAAGCTCTTGGTAAATATTGTGAAGTTGCTTTCAGAAATGCTTTTTAAATATTCACTCCCAGTAGCAGAGCTTGAGGTCACCTCACCAGTTGTTCTTTCTAGTCCTTGGTAATTTGATGAACAAAAAAGTGTTAATTTGCATTGCTAGCCGAGCTGGACCATTATTTCCCCTATGTTTTGATGAGCCGCACCAGAGTGTCTGAACTTCAGTCTTTGAGAAGGTACAGCAGTAGCCACCTCTTCCCTGCACTGGCCCAGGCCATGCTCAGGAATCATCTCTGGTACCATACTATGTGTTGAGGCAGAGAGCCAGATGGACCCACAGATACCTGGGTGCTCTTTAAGAACACTGAATGCCTTTAGCACAAAGCCTGGCACGTGGTAAATGCTCAAGCATCTGTTATTGTCCTCGTCAATACAATGTCTGATCTCTGATCTATCAGTGTTCCTATCAGGCCTGGGGTAGCTCTGCCCTTCCCTTCTGCAGAGCCTATGCTTTGGCAGCGCTCTTTGTTAGGGACGCCTTGTGTTCCTCCCTACTGTCTTGCACTTAGGCCCATCCTCCCTGCCTTTCAGCAGCAGCTTAGGACTCTCTTCCACCATGCAGCGTCTGTGCCGAGCAGTGGCACCCTGTCTGATTTGTCTGACAAGCATTACAAAGGGCCCTAGGACTGCTGTCTGCCATTGGTTTGGGAAAAAGTGTCTTTCCTTTGATATGGTAATTTGATGTGCCCAGCAAGCTGGCCCTGTGCTCACAGCATATCTGAAGCCCCTCCCGGGGAAGGCCTCCATGCATATGTCCTTGAATATCTCCTGATGCTCTGTGGGGTATGTTAGCTAGGCTGGCTCTGATCTGGCTGCCAGCTCAGCCTGTCCCCGTTTCTGTACCTGATGCTGAGACAGTTTGGCATTACTGTGCTGTGGTGATTTTTAACCAGGGCCTCTGGAGCGTCATCTCTCCCAGGGCTCTTGAATTACAGAAATAGGGCCACACCATGCAATTGCTGTAGGAAAAGCATAATTTAATGAACAGAGGCACATCCGACTCATTCATTTATTTCAAGGATTGCTGAAGCTTCTCTCTCCAACAGACAGTGACCTCAGCCTTCAGTTATGGAGGCAGGCAGGACCTGCCCAGATTTCAGTGACCCTGCTACCTCCAGAGGGCCAGGAACCCCTTCTGTCCTAAGAGGCATGACTGTGAGGACACCTGTCTTCTGTGAGCTCCACGCTACCCACACACTGCTCAGAGGAATGCAAACTGGAGCCACCCTGGGCCTGAATGGAGACATGATGAGCTAGGCAGAGCAGCGGGTACGTCACCTCCCAGCTCTGGGCCTGCCCTCCCTGAGGTCCTGCTTCCACATGGCACAGGGTAAATTGTCAGCCCGTGTGGGCTTTCTGTCTCGGGACTGGGCTTAGGTGGTCAGCGTGTTTATTAGGCCAGTGGATCTTAAAGTGGGCTCCCTGGACCACCAGCAGCACCCGGGAACTGGTTAGAAATGCAAAATCTTGGCCTGAGTCAGAAACTCGGGGGCAAAGCCCAACAACCTTGTCAGGGCCTCCAGACGATTCTGATGCACATACAAGTTTGCACATTGGTTTTGATAAAAGAGGAAATTAATCTGAGCATTTTCCAGAAGCTAAAGTATCTATATACTGCCTAGTATGGTACTTGGCACCTAGTAGATGCTAAATAATTGAATCATAAACAGGTCCAGTAGTCTGTTCACCCATCTCCCACTCACACAAACAGGACTCTTGGGACAGATTGGAGGAGTTTAGGATTGGACTAGACTCGAGGGGGAGGGAAAAGTGCCTCAGCCTGAATGAGCATCCTTGTGTCAGGGAGTAGAAGAGGAAGCGGGAATGGAAATCTCAGAAGCATCTCTTTATCGGTGAAGTATTTTATGTTTCCAGCCTTTGGTAAGAGGCAATCGCCCAAAACTTATAGCCAAAGCCGGCAAGCTAAAGCTAGTTCTGCCTTCCTATTGCTCCCACCAGAACCCCCTCCAGCCCTCCTTGCCATGTGCTGCCATCAAACACATTTTGCAAAATGCCTGTAATGTCTTCATGCCACAAGCCCATTCCAGCTCTTTCATCCTGGGGGAGCCTCCCTGGGAGCCCCGACACCTCATGTCCTCCCACCCCCATTCCAGATTTCTGGGGGCTCCTCCGGCATGGCCCTGTCTCCACCCTGGCCATAGAAGCAGCACTGGTTATAGGCTACCGTTCTGATGACATTTTATGAGTGACTTAGACTTACAGAGCACCTACTGGGATGTCTCAGGAAAAGATACCTGGTAGTACCTGGACTCAGTTTCCCCACTTTTTGAGTAAAGGGTTGCATCAGAAGTTTTCCAAAGTTTTCTCCCAGCTTTAAAGTTTCTGAATCTCAGCTCTACTGTTTATATTTGTCAAGTGAGTTAGCCTATGGGGCCCTACCCTTTCAGAGGATGTATAACTTCAGGAATGGGGCTTAGCAGCAGGCCACCGCGCTGCCTCCCCGACTGACATGGATACAGCTGAGTGGCCTCAGGGACCTAAGCACATCTAGGGTGTGTTCTGGAACCTGTTACTCTTACGACAATGTGATGTCGACATTCTGGTTTGAAGAGGAAAAAGGTTGTTTCATATACACATTTCTTTTCAAAACTTGCTTTACTGTGAGGCCACTCAGTGCCACTGGGACAACCCTGATAGGCTGGTAGTAGGGGTCACTGGCCAGGAAGCTGGGGGGCAGCACCAGCCATACAGGCCTTGAATCAGGCAGCCTTGGGTATCAAAGCTGAAATTGCCCATGATCTTGGTAAGCCCCTGGTGGCCATACATTGAGCCACTCTGAGCCTGCTTTTCTGAGGCACCAGTTGGGTGGTAAGGTGCAGGGTTGCCGGGAGGCTGAACATCGTGCTGTCTGTAAACTTCATGGTGTTCTAGAAAAGTAAGGGGTCACTGATGACACCAGCTCCTTCCACTACACCCTGAAGCCACCACTGCACACCTTCCACCCCACTGAAAGCAGGGAGCCACTGCCCTAGGCTGGACACAAGGGTGATCCTCCCAGCCTCCTCCCCCCACCTCCAAAATCCAGAAATAAAGGCTCAGAGTTGTCAGGTTTGGGATGGCCTAGAAGATCTCCCAGAAACTTTACATGCCAGAAAGAATAAGACAGAATTATTATGGGACATCCTATCTTTATCAAGGAATTGAAGAGGAGCAGTTTGATGAGAAAAAATGGGATGGAAAAGGAAAAATTAGGATTCTAATATTGAGAAAAAGGCACTTGGAGCCTTATGAAGCCCCAATAAGGGTTTAGCATGGCAAACCAAGCACAAAGTTTGCAGATCGTTGGAGACATCCCAACAATCCAGTGAATGGGTCCTTTAGTCCCAGCACAGTTCCTGCAGGAATAAGGCCGCGTGTGTTAAGGACCACCCCATCCCTGCCTCTCCTCTCTCTGCCCAGAGTCAGGGCCATGTGCCCAGGGCAGCTGTTCACACACGTCCCAGGACATTCGGAACACCTCTGAGGAGATGCTGCCCAGATGCTCCTGGGCTCCCCCACGGTGCCTCAGAACCCCTTGCTTACCTGTCCTAGGCTCTTCCTCCCATGTGGGTGCTTTGCACCCAGTAACTGCCACTGCAGCCTTCCTCAGAGGCTGCCTGGGCTTGTGGAGACATGACTGCCTGTGCAGAGGGCCAGCATGCTGTGAGTTTCCTTCTCCCTGGGGACAGCCTGGGGAGAGGGTCTGAACTCCACCTCCTTGCCTCACAGCCAGACAAACTTGAGGTATAATTAATCTCCAGAGCTCCCCACAGGATCCGGGATCTGGGACGCTTGGCTTCCTGCCCTCCTGTCCCGTTCTATCCCCTCCTTACCTGCTTCTCCTGCGACTACTTCCTCATATGTCCCTTGCCCAGGAACCCTAGTCTCAGGAGCCCCACCCACGACAGACGCCATGGGCTTATTTTCTCCTCCTAAGTTCCCTCTTGGAGGATTGCTCATGGCTTCTCAATCCCCTCCAACTAAGACGGGAGACCATGTCATCCTCTTGGGTCTCAGCCAAAGGACTGTTACTTACCTGTCTCCAATTGGACCCAGATTCTCCTTCAGAAACGCTGTCAATTAGCTTCAGGCACTAGAGCTGTGAGGTGATGTCAGCTCAAGGATAAGGGAACCATTCAGGGGAGGCTATTTCAGGACAGGGCTGCTGATGAGGAAGCAGGGTGGTCATTCTCCAAGCATGCACAGGGAGATGCAGACATTCCAGTCTCTCAGGAGCCCCTGGACCTCAAGAAAAACCCCTCACTGCTTCTGTTGAGTCTTCTGCTTGAACTACCCCATGTACAAGGTCTCTGACCAGGCAGTCACAGATAGTCCAATGTCCCTGATGCCTCCCAATCACATCCCCTCGGAGGCTAAGGACGCAAGGGAGCTCGAGGCCACCATGCCTGCTTGGGTCCATGTCTTGGGTGGGAACCCGCAGGGAAAAATGGGTGGAAGGACCCTGCAAGGCACAGGAGTGCCTGATGTGTGAAGGCGGCCTAGGGTGGCCTCGGGTCCCAAAGGAGGCTGTGTCCCCAGCAGCCACTCAGATATCAAATTTATAAATGGGGATTCGTTGATATTTTGGAATGGGTGACAATCAGTTTTTCAAGATACCACAGTAACTTTAATTTATTAGCTTCCCATAAGAACATATAACATACACAATCTACAATATAGAAAGTATAATTTACAAAAATATAAAAATCTTGGTTATTTTTTAGTATTCCAACATATGACTGTATGTGTTACTTCAATAAGCATGTTTAAACAATGCACACTTACCCAGCATGATTACCTCTGTGGGGAATGGTGTCAACTCCCTCCTTTTTGTTTTAAAATAAAATACATATTAAAGAAAAGAAACCAAACTTGGTCACATGTGCATAGTATATGTATAAAAGCTTTTTCGCTGGAGTTTGAAAGACAACATCCACTTATACAGTTATTTAGGCCCTGGTTCCCAGTATCTATGTGGCCCAGTGTTTAAACTGATCATTTAAACGGAAGTTCTTTCCATGTGAGGGGAGTGAGTACCCTCAGGCTTACAGTCTTCTCCCCAGGTTATGAGATGATCATGAAAAGCCAGCACTTGAGAATATTCAGTTTTCAGACCTTCTGAGCAGATGGGATGGATGGTGGGTGGGCAGTCTTCAAGCCAGGGCCAGTTCCCAGATTCTTTTTGGGGATGCAGACTGTCATTTTGGGGGCTAAGTCACTAGCAATGCAAGACTCCAGAATGATGCCCCAGGGGACAGACCTCTCTGGGACCCAACAAGGTTGCCTGTAAGTCTGCCCTATGTTTGCAGCTGCACCCCAAATCAAGCCCTCACTCCAGAAGTTTCCAAGGGTGCTGCCCTGCGGGGCATGGAGTGAGGTGGAGGTGTCCTCCCGTCCTGGAGACGCTGGTCTTACCGGCAGGCACAGGTCTCCACGGACATGTTGGGGTACACTTTCAGAACCACATTCCGGTTCTCATCCAGGAAGAGGACTCCCAGAGAGTTCATCTTGTCGGGAACGCAGCAGGGCTCTGGGATGCCTGGGACTATGCCCACGGCCCTGACAATGCTCTGGATGGTGGCGTGGTTGGAAGGACGGACAATCTGCAAGGAGGGGAGGAGGCATGGTTACCTCAGTGCTCTGCCCCCCCACCCACCACGTTGTGTGCACAGCCTTGACTGGAACAGGCATCAGCCTAGCAGAAAAGGTGAGATCCCAGGGCTGGTTACAGACTTTCTTCAAAGTTAGCTATAGACTAAGTTCAGGCCTTCCTGCCCCTCGGGCCTCCCAGAGGACAGTCACATCCCCTACATGGTACTGGCCACTTGGGGGCATCTGTGCATCACCCAGGCGGGAGAAGTCCCTGGAACTGGGCAGGAACTGTCCAGAGGGAAAGCCGAGGGTGATGCCCACCTGGTTCGGCCTGCGGCCACAGCTGCCCAGATTTCACAGTCTGAATACAGACATGCTTCCTGCGTGAGCACGATTTTCGCACTGGAGGGGAAGGCCCGCGTGCGTGTGCAGTCAGCGGGATGAGGCCGGGCACTGACATCTCCCTGGCAGGGCCGACTCCTGGTGTCAGGTGCTGCTACCCTGCATCAGCCCTTTCTGTCACTGTGTCAGTCTTATGGGGTGGGGATTACCTTAATTTTACTGGTGAAGAAACTGAGCTTACCACGACTTAGTGACTTGACCAAAGTCCCTCAGTTAGAAAGTAGCTAGGCTTAGAAACCACATTTGCTGGGGCCACCAGGGGTCTCTTCCCCTCCCCAGGCAGCCTCTTATATCCAGAAGAGTCTGTAAGCACCTGCAAGATGAACAGGATCAAGCCACACGTGTCTCAACTCACCGCTGGCCAAAAAGAGTTTTATGTACAGTGCTACAGCACGCGGCTGAGGAGGGCGCCTTGCGTGGGGAGGTTGGGAGCACAGGGAGGCAGGGCCACCTGACTTGCAAGGTCAGGCTGGTGTGAGGGAAGGCGGGGAGGCAGCCAGCCAGGCTGATAAGGTGAGTGCTGGGTCAGCCAGCTGGAGCCTGCTGAGTGCCCATCCCGCATCCTGTCTGCTTCTGCATCTGCTGCAGGCCTGCGAGATCCTCCCAACAGACACCCGTCTCTCTGTCAGGCGCCTCCCTTCCTCTCTCTTGCACATGCATGGCTTTAAGGAGAAGTCCCTCAATTCCCAAACAGGTTAATGCCGCCCCACGTCTGGGTCTGGGATTTCCCAGCTGGCTGATTTATTTACGTTCAAATTGGATTTATGCATGACTTCCTTACTTGGAGGGGAAGGCTTGACCTGGAACTCAGCAGAGGAGCTAAGCAGGAGAAAAGTGTATGGTCTGAGCCGAGGGCCGACATCAGCTGGCAGCCAGCCCACCACAGCTCAGGCCTTGAGACGGATGGACAGAGCTATTACCCAGCCTGGAGGGACGGTAAGAATCTGAAAACCCAGGCCAGCACAATGGATAAAAGCCACACACTGTGTCTCGCACACTCGTGCACAATGATACTTAGTTGTCCCATGGGTCCCTGCCCCGAGCTGGAGTGGGGCTGGAGTCCACACTGGGAAGTCACCGAGGCCCACTCTGTGCTGGGTACAGACACCAGTGCCCTGAGATCCAGGCCAGGAACAGAAACAAGAGCCTCGGTGAGGAGGGGGTTTCGGAGACCAGTTCTGTCTACAGGGGGCAGTGTTGACTCAACCTCTGCCGGCTGCTGCTATGTGGGAATACACACCTAAGGAGGTGGATTCTCTGGCTTTTCAAAAGAAGTGTTCTAATTTGAAATTCACTTCAAAAGCACAGCCAAACCACATCCCTCTGTGGGCTGCAGTCACCCAGCAGGCTGCTGCTACCTCGGGACCTCAGCCTGCCTATCCCTGCCTCCAAGAGGTGGGAGGTGTTACTATACGTATTTTACAGTCAGGAAACAGAGGGCAGGAGGCAGAGGGACTTGCCAGCAGAGGCAGGGCTGAGAGTCGCGTTAAACAAGCAGCAGAACCCAGCGGCACTGCTCGGTCACCTACCTTAGGCATGGGGAACTCGCAGGCCCCCGCGCAGTAGTAGGCATCAAAGGATTTGGGCAAGATGATCCACTCGTTCCACCCGACATCTGCGAAGTCCACCTTCAGGTACCTCCGAGAGCAGACCCTGGGCGCGTCCCACTGCTTCCTCCGGGCTTTCTGCATCGTCTTCTCGTCAAAGTCTAGCACCTGGGAGGAGGCCATGAACACATCCTGGCCCTTCTTCCTGCGGTCTTTGCGCCCTGCCCGGGGCTTCAGGGCTCGGAAGGGGCTGGGCCACATTTCATGCTTATGGTAGTGCTGGGCAGCGGGGGCATGGGCTGGCCTCTCATCCAGCCCCGGCAGCTCGTTGTCCTGGAGGGGCCCAGTGGCCTCCGTGGCCCGGCGCACACGGGGGTCTGCCGAGCTGTTAGGGGCTGCCCCGGGCTCTGGGTCTCCAGCCTGAAAGGGGTCATATCTCTGCAGCGTCACTGCCACACTATTGGGTTCTGAGATGGCCAGGTCGTTGGCATAGATGAGGATGTAGGGTGCATGGGGGCCGGGCCTGGGCATCCCTGGGGCCTTCTCTCCAGAATCCAGCTGGGCGGAGAGGAGCAGCTCGCCATCCCGGCGGGCTGCCCTGATGATGGAGGAGATGTCCTTGGCCTGCCACAGGCCCCGTGGTGGGGGTGCCAGCGCCACTGCCCCACGGAGCAGTCCCTGGGTGGCTGTGTTCTGCGAGAGGCTTCGGAAGAGCAGGTGCTGGCGTGCAGGAGGGCCCAGGGGCAGCAGGCGGCAGGATCCGTTCTTGGCCTGCTGCTTGCACGGTGCCTCCCACGCTCTGGGCCACCAAGGCTCCGAGTAGAAGTGGAATGTGGCTGTGAGGATCATTTCTGAGTCCTGCATGGAAGTCAGGTTGAAGAAATACACAATCTTCTGGTCGACCACTTCTACAAGGGAAGGACAGACCACAGCCTGTTAGGGTCTCTCCTGCATAGACCCCCTTGCTCACAGGATCCCCTACCCAGGCTGGGATGGAGGAAGGACCCCCATTTAGGGAGCCCCTCCAGGGCAGTCAGGCCTTCTTCATCTCTGTAATCCTCACAACAGAATGGTGAGGGCACCCTTTGTTATCCTCAAAGGAAGTGAGGTCAGAGGTTGGGGACTGTCAATATCCCCAAAAAAGAGAAGGTAGCAGAGAAGGTAGATGCTCAGGCCTGCTAGGCCTCCACATACCTGTTTCCTCTCCCTGCACGCCAGTGCCACTCAGCGAACCAATGGGCCCATGTCCCTGATACGTCATTCAGGAGATGAGGGGAATCAGGTGTTCAGGAGGGTTCAGGTGGGGTCCCAGCTCTGCGGCCAGCCACCCCTCCTGTGTTTGAACAGCCTTCCATTCTACAGACACTACATGCAGTCATCCTTCCGAATGCAGTGAGCGGAGGAGAACACCTCGTACTCTCTCCCTGCATTCAAGTGCCTTCTGGGGGACACTGGGCTTTTAAAAGCACCACCATTTGGGCATCTGCTCTTTGTTTAGCCTGGGGGCTTTTAAGCTTGTTTTTCAAAAAAGAACAATATCAGGGTTGCATAAGGTCATTAAACAAAATCTCCCAAGTCCAGCGACTGCTCAAACATCACATCTGCAGCATGTGCTTTGGCCCCAGCATCCCTGCACTGTCAACCGGCCCTTCCTTCCCGCTTGGTCCTACCAGCTGTCACTAGGTCACAGGGCAGAGCATTCTCATTAGCAGCTCAGGACGCTGCCCTGAGCCCTGGCAGCATGAATTCTCTGAATGGAATTCTAGGATTTGGATGGGAAGGAGTTGTTGTTCCCAAGGCCTCCCCGTCGTGTTGCAGACTAGCAGGGGACCAGAGCTGCCCCTCCTGCAGCTCTGTTCCCTGCTGCAGGGCATGTGTCCACTGGGTAGAGCTGTGAGAGGGGCAGCGCTCCCAAGGGTGGGAGTGTGTATATGTGTGGGGACGCTGGGCTCTCCAAAGGACATGTGGTCAGGGCCACAGCTTCCCTGACACCTGTACTCACAGCATCAGCTGGGATTTTTTTTAAACCAAAATATTCAGTTTAAGGTTGTTTCCATTGGGAAAGAGGCATAATTCTACTGGGAATTGTCAGATATTCTTAAGGGACTTTGAGAAAGGAAGGAAGGGAAAAGTACCTCTATGGAGGGCCTGATCAGTGCCAGTCACAGCTTAGGTGACATTCTGAAGACCCTGATCCTCAGGAGAAACCTGCAAGAGAGGTGTGGTGGCCCCCAACATGCTCCACACGTCTTGGTGACCACTTGAACTTGGCTTCCTCAAACACTGTGGCCTAGAGTGCCATGATCTTGAGTCCCGTGTTTCCCAAACTTCCTGATCACTGCCTTACTCCTGGGGAGATGATGATTCAGAGGGTCTGGGGCACTGGGGCCCAGGAATTCCTAGTTTACCAGCATCCCAAGGGATTCTCAGTATCAGGCAAGTTCGGCAGTGGGCAGCATGAATTCTCTGAATGGAATTCTAGGATTTGGATGGGAAGGAGTTGTTGTTCCCAAGGCCTCCCCGTCGTGTTGCAGACTAGCAGTGGCTCTGTCATCTGGGGTTGATGTGCAGGTGGGGCAAAAGATTACCAACTATACAGCCACCCACTCCCCAAGCTAGAAAAGGCCCTGGACACCAGGCTCCTGGCCCCAGCGGGACCACACCAAGTTCATCTACCTCAGAGGGACAATAGGATGTCTGTCTCACGTGACTGTTTGGAGGATTGAATAAACAGCACATGCAGTGTGCCAGGCACAGGGGCGGAGCCCCAGCGTGGTTCCTTGTTACTTTCATTTACAGGACCAAGGCTGGCAGATCGAGCAGGGTCCTACGTCAACGCAGACACCGTCCACTCAGTGATCCAAATGCTTGAGTTGTGACCCAGTTAACAAGGCAGATCAACTGTTTTATCCAGTTCAAATCTTAACTTTATTGTTCTCCTAAGAGGACTTTTGCAACAAAACACTTTAGAGGCTCTAGGACAGACATCTCTGGCTCTTTCCAAAGAGCTGGCCCATGGCAGCAGGATACAGGCATCCCTGGCCTAGAAACACACCATCCTAGGTGAGGAGGAAAATGCAGACTAGGGGAACAGACATGTGGCACCCCAGCCTCTCCTCCAGTGAGGAGACAAAGGACAAGAGGGGGCATAGAGGACAACTCTGTACACCATGGAAGACACAGCAGCTTTGGCCTGAGGGTGGTCCAAGGAAGGCCCTGAGAAGATGTCCTGTAGATGGGACTGCTTTCCTGATGGTTATTTCTACATTGGGTACAGGAAGGGGATAGCAAATGCTGCCCCTGCCTGGGGATGGAGAGCCACAGAGAGCTCACTCAGAGACTCACAGGGGAGGGGGCCTTGAGGTCCCATCAATCCCACTCAGGGCAGGGGTCTTTCCTCTGTTTGGCTTCACCGCCTGTGGCCATAGGGAGCTCACCCCTCACTAGACAGCCTGCTGTATTAAGACCCTCCTGCAGGTGACTACTGAGATGGGCCACCACCATCCCCAGCACATGGAGGGTCACATGCTGGCCCCGTTCTCTGACTGTGCTGGCATGCATGCAATGGGGGGGTGGGGGGGCTCCAGGCTGTGGCCAAGAGAGAAGGTACTTACCTGAAGCCTCCCAGCTTGATGAGCCCAGGCCTCAAAGGACAAATCCCAAAGAGAAGCCCCTATTTCCTGTGAACTGTGCTGGGGCTTGTGGTTCATGGTCAATAAGAAAAGATCCTCCCTCCCTCTTCTTCTTCGTTTCCTCTTTCCTTTCTTCTCTTCCTTTCTTTCTTCCCTCCCTTCCTTTCCCAATAAATATTTGGGCAACTCCTACTCTGAGTTAAGTGGTGGGCTGACCAGGGTGGTAGCAAAGGTGCCCTAGAGGAGCTCAGCTCACGGATGAGTCAGACAGGTGGTTGTGGTGACGCCATCTGCACACAGCTTGACAGAGGGCCCGGTGTACTGGGTACATTCACTCACAGGTCACCACCCCGCTCAGCACCCTTCATTGCCCCCCAAATAAAACTTGACCCCTTCTAGAGGCCCCACTGGATCTGGCCGGCCTTCCTCCCCAACTCCATCTGCTACCCCCACCCCCATCCCTGCCCGTCACCTTGGCCTTCCTGTCCTTCCAACACAAAGCTTCACGTCTCAGGCTCTGTCTGTCTCAGCTCTTCCTTTGCCTCAGCCATCACTTCTCCTCCCGATGCCACCCCTTTCCTCCCCGTCTCTGCTCCAGGGCTTCTCCAACAAAGGATACCCTTGGCGCCCGTGGCTGGAAGGGCAGCCCCACCGCTAGCTGTCCACTGCTTCATCTGCTTCACGTCCCTACCTGACATTCTGATACATGTCTCTTTGTCACTGGTTCTCTTTCCTCCTGGAACACGAAGTCCAGGAGAGTAGCACTGTGCTGGCTTTGTGCACTGCTGCCTCCTGAGATCTCAGCACAAGGCCCAAGTGAGAGTCAGTGCTTGAAAGTAAGTGATGAATGCTGGGGAAGAACGGGTTTCACTAGATCTGTCCAATTCAGTGAACAAAATGGGGTCTGGCCCGCTGCCCTGGGGCTCGGCGAACACATCCTGAAAGAAGTCCAGAAAGCCTCGTTCTTTGGATGCAAATCCAACTGAGACACTGGGCGGCAGGATCTTTGGCCAGTTACTCCCCCTTGAGCCTCAGTGTTGTCATCTTTAAGATAGGAACAATATTGTTCACCAGGTACAGAGCTCCAAGCATACATGCACACGCTTCATTCCTTATTGTCACAGCTGGGGGGCAGGGATGGTTCATTCATTCTATGGACAAAAAGATGGGGCTTTGATGAGGGCACCTAACTTACCTAAAGTCACCCTGCTGGTAGGGGGGCGGAGCCAGCGTGTGCATCCAGGCCTGTCTGACCCCAAACCCACATCCTTCTGCTCCCTAACTAACAGTGGTAAATTGTGATCCACCTAACAGTGAATGTAGGAAAGGTCATGTGCTATGATCTGCAAAGTGTTTTGCAAACACAAGTCATTATTTGGATATTTTTGCATCCTGACTCTCCAAGAAAGAACAGACTGGCCTTATTTAGACATGCTGATCTCTGTGGGTCTTGGGAGTCTCAGACCCCTAACCAGGTCGCCTTTTTGGGTACTCAGGCTCCTTCCTAAGGACAGTAAGGATGGGGCTGGAGGGGATGAGGTGGCCCTAACCCAAGGGTCCCCCTAGGCACCTTCCCCAGGCCAAGAGGACCTGCTTGCCCTACGGGAACAGAACGCAAGCATCTAGGGATTTGTCCCTTCACCCACCTCTCTCTCTGGACATCAGAGAGAGGACGCAGTGCTGAAGACGCATACACCTACATCAGCTGGAGGAATGGAGTGATGGGCCAGCAAGTACACATGCAGTCATGGAACCTGTCTGAGCCTCATCTGTAAACTGGGCAGAATATTTGTCCATGCCACCTGAAGTTGTAAGATCATCTGTGCAGAGTTAAAGGCACGGTGCCCGGCAGCCAGCACACACTTAGAACATACTGGCTGGGCGGCATCTCGAGCTCCTGCTCATGCAGAGCGCCTTGCCTTTGCTCCTGTCCTTGTGCCCACAGGAGGCATGCCACCTGTCCTCCAGCAGGAGCCAGAGAATCCTCATCGAATCCCCTCCTACATCCCACCAACCCCAGTTCCTACTGGCTTTGCGTCCTGTTTCTCCACAACCATCCTGAACTCAGCATCCTTCCAGTCTTCTCTCATGGCCTGATCACAACTGCCGTGACCCTAGATCACTGTCACCCCTCAGATCACACTCGGGCTTTATAAGAAAATCATCTATTATAGATGAACTGTTATTCTAGATGAAGAGTTATAGTAAGACTTTACTATATAAAAAACCCTCCACAAATCAGTAAGACAAAGACAAGAACCCCCAAAGGGGGAAGCCATCCACAGGAAAACTGCAAATGACAGGCATGAAAATCAGTTCAGGGTGATCAGTAATGAAAAAAAATTGACTTCAAATGAGGATAAAACAAGTTTTACTTGCATATTGACAATATGATCCTATTAGGATATAAAAAAATACATAAGTATATGTATATTCCTCCAAAAAATTACCTCTGGTTATATCTGAGTTTGTGATTAGGGATGACTTACTGTGATTTTCTATGATTTCCAGGTAAGTATGCACTGCTTTTATCATCTCTCTGTTCTCCCTCCTCCTTCCTCTGCCACCCCTCCCCGCTGTATGCACACTGTATATTGTCCGGCTGCCTACAGGCAGACTCATGACAGTCAAGGCCCTTGAAGGCCCAGCTGTGGCCGACCAGGCTGCCTCCATCTTTTGCCTCTCTCTTTGCTGAAACGAAATTCCTCAATGGGTCTGGGCAGGCAGTGGACTGGTCCACTTCTACACCTGGTTAAAACACCACCTGCCTTTCAGAGTCTGTCTGGGCCTCACCTGCCCTGTGTCGGCTTCACTGGCCCCTCCCCACCAGCTCATGAATTTTTCTGGGCAGGGCCAATAGTCTGTGCATTTCTGTGTCCTCTGAGCACCTTCCACCTAATGAGGTGCTTAAGATAGACTTAAGGAACTAAAATGAACATGACTTTTGGCATTGTTGACAGATGGGTATGTCATTACTCTCATTATAGAGATGAAGAAATCAAGTTCAGAGAGATTAAGTAATTTACCCAATATTACACGGGTAGGTTAAAAAGCTTAGATTTAAACACAGATTATTTGGGGCAGGGGAGTATCTAACCTTAACCCTTAGGGTCAGGCTCAGAAACTCTCCAGTGATGTAGATGTAATAGGGAACAAAACACACGTCAGGGAGCAATGGAAGGGAGGGAGGGACAGAGGGGTGGTTGGAGTAATAGTAGGAATTTATAAGTTACTGACACTTACATGTGCCAGGCACTGTTTTAAGCACTTGACATATCTCAGTTCATTTTTAAAAATCCCTGTAAGGAAGGGAGCATTATTCACACATTTTAGAAGTGAATGAAGTAAGTCATGGACAGGTTCAGTCCTTTCAAGATTTGGACCTCCTTAGTCCCGCTCACACGCCCACACTGGGAACCTGAGCTGTACTGCCTGGGGCAGGAGGGGAACATGGTTCCCGCCCAACAAGGGCTGCAGGGACTACCCTGCTGGAGCAGCAGAGGCCACTGCACAGACCAGGCCGGCAGTGGGACATGCCAGCGCCACTGAAAGCTCCCCACATTCGTGCCTCATCCACAAGATGAGGGGTCCTTGCCCAAGCTCACACCTCCTCACAGCTGGGTCTCCCAAGTTCTGGGCTTAGTTCTGACGGAGGTGGGGGAAGGGGATAGCTGTGAGAGCCACTGGCCTGGCAGGTGACAGGTGCCAGCCATTGCTGCCGTGAACAGCCTCCCACCCCCCGTCAGTTCCCATATTGGTAAAATGGGCGGGCTGGATTTGAGGTGCTGTCTCCAGGCTCCCATCCCGTGCTTCACAGTTACTTGTCCACGTTTGTGGGAACAGAAGAACAGTTCCATGCCTGGGGCTGCAGCAAGGCCGTGGGCTCGTCTGTTGCAAGTGACCTTGCTGGCCTTGGTTTCCTCATCTGCAAGGCTTTGAGGACTGAGTTAATGGATGCAAGGTCAAGTCTACACCACTAGGAACACAAACACTTTGTACTCCCAGGAGAGCACTATGCACCAGCACCTAATCTGGCCAGAGCTGGGCTCGGGGTTTACACATAGTGTCTCATCTCATCTCTCCTACAACTCCACAGGGATGATGCTGACATGACCGGCCCACTTTGTAGATGAATACACGAAAGTCCAAAGAGCTTTAGTGATCTGTCCAAGGACACATATTCATGCTAGATGATTCTGGAGCAGCTTAATTTAATAATGATGCTCCAGAAATGCCTCCCAAGGAGTGAATAAAAGATAAGATACCAGGAGGATGGAGTTAGATCTGGCTGGCCTGGGGCCCTGGAACACTGACTAAGTGAGTCGGCTCAGTAAAGGATAGGGGTGAGGGATGGTTGGGGCCTATCTGTGGCAGGTACTTCCCAAAACACCTTTAAGCAAGGCTAAGTTTCCTGTGTCTGGCCTTGAGGCCACAGATGTTACTTAGAGTCAGCCAGCCACTGATCAACTGGCAGCAGATCTGACCCCAGGCGGTCTTGCCTCAGTGTTGGGTGTGTTCCTCTCCACCTTAGGAGGGGACCCTACAGACTGATATCTTTTTCCTAGTGAATGACCTCCTCCTCTACAGGGGCTGCAAGGACACCCTACCCACATTTCCTGGAATGGCATTCTGTGACCATGAACAGTCTCCATGACAACCAGGATCTTCCAACCACTCCTGCCACCAGGCTGCATCTCCTCTCTGCTCCCCTGGGGCCTACAGAGATAGCCCAGCCCAGGAGAGCCTATCAGTTGGGGCTGGAGTCTGCAAGTGCTTTTGAGAGCAGGGCAGGGGGGTCTCTGCTAATGGCCTCCATCCAGCTCAAACCAAGGTGGGAGGAGAAGGGAAAGGATGGGCCCAGGTGGGGCAAGGGCAGGAGAGCAGCAGGGTGCCTCCCCTGTCCAAGCCTCCGGACCCTTCCTCCTCAAGCTGCCATAGTCTGAGCGCTTCATGTCAGGGCTCGGCAGGCCTTAGTCTTGAGGATCCAAGTCTGGGCATCCAGGGCCTGTCTCAGTCAATCTGCTCTGCTTCCTAGCCACTGAACCCACTCACTACCCCCATCTAGACATTCACACCCCCTGCCTGGGCCCACTGCCTGGCACTCTTCTCAGGGCAGCCTTATGCCCACCAGGCCATGCCTTCTCATTGCCCTCTGTATCTGCCCAGAGCCAACACACCTGAGCCACGACATGGATACCCCTCCCACGAACCCCCAGCCCCGTCCCATTTCCATCCTGTGCACTCCATCCCTGGGCATGGGGCGCTCTGTGTGCGGCAAGTGTGACACCCTCCCAGGCTTGGTAACACCTTAGGAGCAGGACCTCTGTTACTCTGTGCCACTTCTTTGTCCCTAGTGGAGGCTCAGGGCCAGGCGTGGAGTTCTGGGTGAATAGGTAATGAAAGAATGAATGAAGGAGTCATAAATAGACGGAGGAAAAGTGGAGGTGCAGGGGTGAGAGGATGGACAAGTGAGAAAGGGGGAGAATGAGGAGAAGGGACCCCTGAGGTCTCCTCCACTTACCTAGCTGGGCGCGGAAGCTGCGGACCGTGTTGCCCCCTCCCGGCCGCGCGCCCCTCCGGTTGTATTTCTCATAAAGCCGGAGCATGTGGACAGTGACCATGTCTTGGGCGCCGGCGCCCGGGGCAGCGGCCACATCCCCCAAGGACCGCTGGGGGTCCTCGATCCCCGCCGGGCCGTCGGCGGCCGCGGGCTGGTTAGACCGCGCTGGGGCCGAGTGGCCGCCGCCGGCGTCCCGGAGCAGCACCAGAAGCAGCGCCAGCAGAGGCAGCAGCCGGGGCCCCCGTCCTGCGCTCGTCCGGGCAGGGCTACAGGCCATGGTGGGCGGCGGCGGCGAAGGGTCGGAGCGGGGAGGGAGAGACAGAGCGCGGGCGCACCGGCGGCTGCGGACCCACCCTGCGGCTGGTGGGCGCGCAGGCAGCCGGGCAACCGGGGCGCTGGGTGCTGAGACCCGCGCGGGACGCGCAGCCAAGAGCACGGTGGGTCCGCGCAGCCCGAGCTCCCGGCCAGCGGTCACCGCCGTCCAGAGCCGCGTGCGGCCGAACCAAGCCCGAGCCAACGCTATGCCTCAACCGACACGCGCCGCGAAACTTTGCAGCCCACGCCGCACCCGGCTACGCGGGTTCGAGGGGCGGGGCGGGGCGGGGCGGCCGGCGGCGCCCTCGGGGGACCAGGCTCCGAGCCCGGGACCACTCCGGGCCGCCGCCGACACAGCAGTCCCCGGCCCGGCTGCGGTGTGCGTGCGCCCGTGTGTGGAGGCGTGCGCGCGCAGGGGTGTGGGCCCGAGTGTGTGCCCGGGAGTGCGGGGGGGCGTGGGCGTGGGCGGGTGTCCGCGATAGCCGGACCAGGGCCGCTAGGGCGGGGGTGTGGGGGTAGGAGGCCCCGCGCGGCCTTTGGATGGGGGCCCTCCTGCAGGTCGCCCCAGCAAAGGCATGCGATGACTATGTGGTTGCAAGATGACAGCTCCCCAGTGAGGAACCGCGAGGGGATGTGTGTATGCCCAGTTGCCTCTGAGCTGGTGTGTGTCCAAAATGCGAGAGTAGGGGGAATACTCCCTGGGCAGCCTTTGAAAAGAGAAATCTTAACTCCAAAGCTCAACCAACCCGGGGCAGCTGGAACAAGATCCTGATTAAAATTCAGAATTAGTCGATTAACCAACCCCGTATTTGGCAACAGTGATTCCAGTTGTTGAAGAAACAAGTCAAAGTTTCTTATTAATCTTTGGACATGTAGCCATCAGGACTGTCCTGAAAAAGGACGTGGTTTGAAATTGCTTTACAAAACGTTTCCAAAGATAGGAGGAGTGAAAGCAGTGGCTTTCCCAAAAAGGTTTCATATGAAGTGAGGGTGTAGTGAATCCCTGGCCCACCACCCCTCAACTTTAGCCCTGGCGCAGGACCTTCTGAACTTCATCTTGCCTTTAACAGGGGTTCTTGTCCATGGATAGAATTTCATGGGGAGCTTGAAATTGTGAGCTTGCAGTAGAAGTACATCCTTATTTTCACTACCCTGAAACTGAAACTTAGCATTTCCTAATATTAGAAACCCAGGCAGCCAACTACAGTGGTATTAACCATACCTGTGATTTTGACACCAATAGCCACTGCCCACATATATTTTCGTATCACATGACAGCTGTTTCATATTTCTCAAAATATAATATTTGCTTCTCACTGTTTTGAAATTAAAGTAGCTGTTAGGCCAGCTGTAAGTTATTTAACGAATTAGTAAAAACAGCATATATATTATTATGCTGCAAAGTTGATTTTAAGAATATTTTGATAACTATAATTTAATATAATCAGCTATCTTTGTAATGCTGCATATTAAAGACATTCTCTCAACAAAGAGTCCACAGGCTTCATCAGACTGGGAAAGGGGGTCCAAAGGCCACACAAAATTTACAAATCCTTCTGAGGGACGGAAAGGACCTCTTCAAACTCATGTTCTTCCTGAACTGTCCAGGTGACTGTCCATGCTACATTTCAAAGGACTATTTGCAAACTTGTGAACATTCTGTTCTCTCTACTTGGTAACTTTGGGTTCCTTGAGCCAAAATAGTTACTTTTCTTGGAGGGCTCACAATGCAATAATTGAAAAATTGCTGCGAAAACTTCCTATGATGTGTAAAACACTACCCATGTGTAATTTTTTTAAAATCTTGCAGTGTCAAATTAGAGGCCATCCCATTGACAGTCTGTGAACCTCAGGCCTGTAGCTTTTGGAAAACTATGGAGAAGCATTTTATTTATTTTGGTAATTAGATTGCATCACATTCAACTTCCTGTTAGTGTAGTTACCATTTGTTGTGTGAAACAGTTTTCAAAAACAGTTTTCCTGGAGGTGAGATGATCAAGTCAGAGCCTTGGACTGAATGAATCTCTCCTTATAAATGATCCACACCACCTTTTACTGCTCCCTTGCCCCACCCCCACTTCCCTCCTTCTCTGTGTGCCCCTCACTTCCCCTCTCCCCCTCCTCCTGTTCTCCCCCAGAATGCCTCTGACCTGTACCAGTTGGGGGTAACCTCTGATCATGGGTAGTTTTGTCTCTGCTGGGGCCATACACAATCGAGGCCTGTGAAAAGGAGGGTTAGTCTGCAGGAGGCTGGGACAAGCTGGGCTATTCGGGATCTGTGTCCATTAAAGCCTTCTTGCTCTCCTTAACTCATTCCCCCTCCATTCAGGCCAGCCTGAGGGTCAGGCCTTAGCCGGCACTAAAACCTGTAGGGTACAGATTCTCTGACATTGTTGGGAAAGAATTAAGGCATCAGCCAGGACGGCTAATATTTCTTGCCTCATTTTATTGCTGAACAGCGGGACTGTAAAGTCTTGAACACTGGAGCACTATGGCCCCCTTTCATGTAGCCGAGATGATGGGATAAAAATGTGTTTGGTGAAGCAATTCAGATTACCACCGGGTCACATCCTCGCTGGCTCCCAGCAAGGCCTGCAAACAGCATTGCTAAGACAAGAAACAATCACTGTGCAATTTCAGCTCATGTAAAACAGTGTTTCTAGCGTGGAAATGAGGCTAATTGTGGAGCTTGCCAATGAGAGTGTTTTGTTTCTAACAGCCCAGGCTGCGTGCAGCTCAAAATAAGAGTTGAGAGGATGGACTGTGGATTCAAGGCCCAAGAGCTGTGATTTCTGACAGCTTCCTGCTAAAATTGTCAGCCTCCTGGGAGTATCGTACACTGTTCTTACCAGGGGCACTGAGGTCTTGAACTTGCCAACAGAGATGAAGAGTGCTCTTCCAAAGAGGTGAGAGGTTGTTTGGGGGGCCCTCAGTCTTCTAAGTCTCTCTGCCCCACATTCTGCTTTCCTTGCACTCAGAAACCTCTGAGGAAGGAGTCAAGAGGCTCAGTAGTTATGTAGCTCTATGCCTGAGTAAAAAGAAACCAAACTCTGGACAGTGCTGAGAAGCAAGCTTCTTTGGTTTCATTGGGAACCTCTCCCCAAATGACCACCACATGAAATGTTCCTAAGCACTTGTTTCCTGATATCTCCCAGTTTACTTGCGGGAGGGTGTTTGCAGCTCTAACTCGCTCTGTCACCCGGGGCTGGCCCCATGGCCTCTTTGGAAACTTAGTTAAATGAGAAAGCTGACCCCTGGGCTCTGTTTTAGCTCTAACACTCTGTGCCTGGGGCTATGGCCTTCTGTCAACCTGTTCTTGGAAATGAGAGGGTCAATGTGACCCTTTGGAGTCAACTGGGACTAGGTTTGTGTGACTGTTCGCCCTACTGCCGTATGACCTTCAGCAAGTTGCTTGACTCCTCTAGGACTTGGTTTCTTCAGGTCTGAAATGGGGACAGGAGCAGGATATCAAGAGGATCATCAGCGACATTTTAGCATGAGATGGACGGCACTAAATAAGATCGATCCTTGTTCCTGCTGTTGTTATTTCTTGGGCATTCAGAAGAGGTTGTCGTTTATTTAAAGTGGACTCAGACTCCAGGAGATTTGATGAGAGATTTGGCTTGGCCGTCCTTGCTCTGCAGAGGAAATGCACTTCTCAGCACACAGTGCCAAGAGCTGAAAAGAAAAGGCAAAGGAAGAGAATGTTTCCTCCAGTGGGGAATCAGAGATCTCTACCAATGAGACTTAATTACCAGTATCTGTGGGTCCCTGTGCGAAGATTGGGATTCACTGCTCTTCACCTAGATTTCCGAAGCTAAGGACGAAAGAAATGTGAGTGAGTCCCTGTTCCCATTTGGGGTCTGAGCTGTGAAAAAGTGGCTGGAGGGTTTGCTGGGGTGATGGAGACAAGAATCCGAGGGCCTCCCCAGGCTGCCAGGCTTGAGTGTAATAAATCTGTGAAATAACAAGCACAAAGGACTTTATAATCAATGACAGATTTTATTTTTGCTCTGGCAAAATCCATCCGTGGACTTAACATTTTATAGGGAAATAACTCCCCGCTTTGTGACTCCTCCTCAGCCCATATTCTCTTTCTTAAAGTTGGGAAAAACTCAGAGAATCAAAGTCAGCCCCTCCACGAACTGCGGCAGGAGAAAGCATGGCTTCCCTTAGGCGGGAACCCAATTCTCCCGTTACTTCCTAGGGTGGCTCGGACCATTCATTTCTGTTTTGCTAAAATACCCGTGACATGTGAATAAACCAGGATTACAGAACATTGTCTCGGTCAGTAATCTGAGCCGGCATGGGCTCTGGTTTGATGAAATATGGTGTTCTCTGAGCAAACATGGGAATTGGTATTACTTCTCATTAAAGCTGAACAGTGGGACTATTTAGAACTGACGCATGAATGCTGCACTGTGGGGAGTGACAATTTGAAGGGAGCCGATTCGGGGGAGGGGGCAGTGGTGTGTGTGAGTTGGCCAGAGCAAGCCAGCTAGGAGAAGTCTGCAGGGGAGGCTGCCAAAGGGACACTATGGAGATTAGGACCCCTTCAGGGCTGCACAGTCTTCTTACAACCCCAGAATAATCTTTCACAAAACCTTTGCAGGAGGGACGAAACCTTACATCCTTGTCCTGGCATTCAAGTCCTCATCATCTGGCCTGTCTCTGCCTGTCTCAGGTGAGCTGCTCTCCAGTCTCTTCCCGCCAGTCCTCTCATACCCCCAAATTCAGAAGGGCCTACGGCCTCTCGGTACGCGTCCCAGCCTCCTTAGGCAGTGCTGCCAGGCACACCGTGGTACACCATCCAGTACCCCTTCCATGTCCCAGGCCCTCCTTCCCCCAGCTCCCAGGGCTATTGTCTCCTGATGGCGCACAGCTATGTCTGTCCCCAGGAACTGCCTCACCGAAAGCTGTCCCTCACCCCAGGAAAGCTCGTGCAGTGACTATGCTCTGAAGGAGGCAGAGGCCTGGCCCCCTTGCCCCAAGGCAGGACAGCTCTGAAGAGCCACTGGGCTCCAGGATCCCCCCTGGGCTCTGCTGAGGCCACTGGTACAGCCATATCACACTCACAGTCTCCCTCTGCCCAGTCCTGGTTCCCACCAACACTCAGCCATAAACCCCTATATGTGCGTTTCCATGTCAGAGTCCATTTCCTGGGACACCTAACCTAAGATAGTTGGTGCCAGGAGTGACACAAAGACATGGGCTCTCAGATGGGATCTGGGTTCTAAGTAATCTACTGCTCAACGGCAAAGAGGACTCTGACTGGGGTCCGGATAACCCTTGGCATGTGCAGCGCTGAACCGGAGGGTTCAATATTGAAGTGGTCAGATATTAAAGGTTCAGGGAAAGTGATCTTTAAAAAGATAACAGAAGTGGTTGGTTCCCACTGAGTGAGATGGATTCATGCAAGATCGACAGTGAACAGTTGAGGGTGATTGATCACTGATTTGAGGTAAAGTGTGCCAATCGGAGAGCCTGCTTGGCAGCATACAAAAACGTCCTTGCAGTGGGGGCAGCTGAGGATCATGTCCAGGACTTAAATATGAAGGTAGCAGAGCTCCCGTGATATTACTCGAGCACTTCAATGCCAGCAAGTCTGTTATGTCAAGGTCAGATGCCTGGCTGGGAAGGAGTGAGACCCTAGGACATGGGATGGGGGCATCTTGGTTGATGCACTCAATAACCTTAAAACCCTATACCTGCTTGCATGGTCTGGGCCTAAGGAAGCAGCTCACATCCCCATTGCTCAAAGATGATTCAGACATAATATGTCCCTCTCATAATCTCCCCATACCTCTCTTTCTGGCTGCCAGATGAAAACTGGGGTCAGGTCACTGCATCAACCGGCCAGGGAGTGCCGGGCCCAGCCATGAGGAAAGGCACTGCGATTGTTACAGAGACAACATGCACCAGGACATAGGAGAGTATGACTGGGGCTGCTCCTGGGGCTCGACCCAGGGGGCCGGGACATAGAAGTAGGCCAGGGGAGCTTCTCAGTAGAGGAGCCCTGGCCCATGATGCGGGATTGACACCATGGCCAGGGCCCTAGTAGATGGGCTACTATACCTGTGGATTGGCTCTTGGACACTTGGAAAAAGCAATGACCTACATTAAGTGAAGTACCAATGCCAAAAGCACCACAGTAAATAAATGGTAGAGGAATGGATTAGTGGCTCAGAGAAGTGGGCATGCTAGAGTGGAACTAGTCCTAAGGCCAGAAAACCACAGGCCTATGTAATCCATGGAAGGGCTTAGAGGACTCTCCATTTACCAGAGTGACAGGGAGTTCGGTGATGATAAGGGCACCAGAGTCGTGAAAAGCTCAGTGATCACCGTTCTCTGTGGGCTAGGGCACAAGGCAGGAGACGTTATTCCTGAACTGGGATCTTGCAGAAGCAGGACAAAAGGACCCCCTAATAATGCAGGGCTTGACTATCCAGTCAAGGTGAACACAACTGTGATAATTGTGGACAGGCGTGGTCAGAGTGCAGCCAGAGGACCTAACCCACCTGGAGCTATGCGGTGCTTTCTAGACCATGGAGGCCCGAGGGAACAGATCAACGGGCAGCCAACAAAACCAGCGCTCAGCCTGTCCAACCAGAACCAGACCAAGGATGGGTGAATGGGGATGAGGGCAGCCACCCCCAAAAGAGGCACATTCTCTTGGTCAATATCTGGACCTGGGCCACCGTTCAGGCCTGGGACACACTGACTAGAGAGGCTGGGCCCCAGGAGGAAGGAGCCTGTGATAACACACCAAGGATCCACGAGGGTTTCCCATCCTTCCCTAAAGGGGCCTGCAGCCAGTCACTCAGGAAACAACTGTGCACGGAGCAGGGGAAGATCCAGACACTGCAAAGGTAGATAGACACAGGGTCCAAGTGGACATTGACACTGGCTGCCCAAAGCCTCATTAACCCCTTGTTAGAATAGAGTGTTATGGGGGCTAGGAATAAACAGATCCTGGTCCAGGTCCAGCTCATGGGGCCCACGATCTCATCCAGTGGCCATTTCCCAAACCTCAAATGTGTAGCTGGAATGAACATCCTCAGTAGCAGCCAGAACTTCTGCCCTGGTTTCTCAGCCTGCAAGGTAAAAGACATAGTAGTGGGGAAAGGACGCTGAAGCTTACAATAGGGAAGGTCAAAGGGACGCCTCTGAAACTGTTCCCTCACTCCTGCCCTGGCCAGATTTTAAAAAATCAAAATCAATGTTGTCTTCCAAAGGGTATGGCAGGAACTAGTACCATGCTTAAAAACATAAAAGGTGCTGTGCCGGTCTGGCCCTTACGGAAACCTGCAGAATGACAGGTGACAACTGCAAACTCAACCAAGAGTAGAGTTAATTGCCCCAGTTGCAGTGACAGAGCCCAACACCATGTCTTAGCTAGAGCAGACTGATGTGACCTCGGGTACATGGCATGCAGACTTTGACCTGGCGAGTGTGTTCTTTTCCACCTGTCTCAGGAAGGGCTTGGAGCAGTAGGGCAGGCCCCAGTATACACTTTTGGGGACGTGTGCTTCTTTCCCTAAGGCCATGTTAACTCCAACCTCTGTCACAATAGAGCCAATGGACCCAGGCCACCTGGACAGTCCACTAAGCATCACATTGGTCCTCTGTGTTGATGACATTGTGTTAATCAGACAGAATCAGTGAGAAATGGCAAGTACTTTGGAGACCATGGTAAGGGACATGGGGTCCAGAGGGTGAGAGGAAGCTTGAATATTTAGGGGTCTGCCATATCACTGAGACTATTAGGCGACTAGTGGTTTGAGCATGCTAGGACATCCCCTGCAAAGTAAATGACACATTGTATTTTGCACATCTCAAGCCTAAGAAGGAAACAACCTCTCGTAAGCCTCTTCGGGTTCTGGAGACTACAAATTCCACCATTGGGAATAATTCTCTGACCCAGAGCAACACAGAAAACGCTAGCCTTGAGTGGGACCCAAAGTAGGAAAGGGCTCTGTAGCCCTGCTGCTTGGACCATATGACCTGTCAGACCCTGTGGCAGCAGAGGTAACTATGGAGGAAAGACACCATGTGGAATTTATGGCAAGGCCCAAAAGGAGCAAGGTTTTGGAGCAAAGCCCAGCCATCTGCAGCAAAGACTTACATGCCATCTAAAGAACAGCTTCTGATTTGCCTCTGGGCACTGGTAGAGACAGAGAGGCTAGCCATTGGACATCAGGTGGTCATGAGACCAGAACTGCCCAGCATGAGCTATGTTCTCTTAGACCCAGGAGCTGCTTTTCACATGCTGCTTTTAAATCTCCATCTTCAAGCCTGGTTCCCGGGTGCCTTGACAAGGGACAGCCATCCTCAGGCATCCCTAGTGACACTATGCATCCCTGTGCATGACAGTTGCCACTTTTGATGGTCTTTCAGGCTGTCTGAGGAAAATATTTTTCTTCTGTTATTTCTTTAACATCTCTCTCATGTTTACTGATTACTCTTTTTAACAAAGAAGAGCAGGACACAGGTTCATTTCTGGGAATTCACAGACCCAGTTTTATTTCTTTTTGTGGATAACTTTTATTTATAGCAAGGAATGCTGGGTTTCTGTTTACAGCTGAGATGTAAAAATTCTATTTAAAGTAAATTTAAGAAAAAAAGTGAGTTGGTTAAAGGAAAAAATACCAAGTAAATGATAATTATGGGAGGATCTGTGAAAGTAGTAAACGGAAGGATGGTAACATGGGAAACACTTACCCCTGTGATTTCTCCTGCCTGGAGGGGGCCCCTCTGCATCAGGTGAATAAGTACGCTGTAGGAACCAGCCCCACAGCACCATTCTTTGTAAAGACCCCTGTTCCTGCATTAAGCAGATATACTCATTCCTTCCCATAAAATGTGTCCCACTGTGTGGAATGATCGGTCTCTGAGTCTGATTCTGCAGGTGGCCAACAAGGGCCTGAGTGCTGGATCTTTTTGACTCCCTGTTGTAACACCAGCACCCAGCATGGGCCAAGACACGGGGTAGGTGTGGTTGGCAGAATTCTAAACTGGCCCCTGGAATCCCACCCCCAGCGTGCATGTCCTTAATAATCCTGCCCTTTGAGCAGGGGTGGGCCTTTGAATATGATGCCTATGACTTCTGTAGTTAGCTTACATTATATGGCAAAGACGGAGGTACTTTGCATATGTAGTGAAGGCCCCAGTTCAGTTGGTTTTGGGAGAATCACAGATTATCCTGAGTAGGCCTGCCTTAGTCATTCTCTCAAGCACAGACCTCTTCTCAGCTCTTCTCTAAGAAGCCTGAAACGTCCCCCTATCCTAGATGCACTGTCCAATCTTCTCCCACCTTCAAGTCTCAGGGCCAAATTCCATTTTGCCCTAGAAGCCCTCTCAGGTCCTCCCACATCTCCAAAGTCTTTCTCTTCACCCCAGGAATGGGACTTATTCCCAACAGCCTTGCGTAGAGGTGTCCCGGAAGGTGCCCCATCCCCCATACACTGGGAGCTCCAAGGTAGGCAGTGTGTGATGAGAGTCTGTCCATGGAGGTGCCCAAGGAGCAAAGGGGGATTTGCCCCAGGGCTGTGGGAGGGGACAGGAGGACCCTGAAGGGTGGGGTCATGCTTCTCCAGTCTTTCTCAGCTCCTTGACCCCTGCTTCCCGCTCACCTCGCCTCTAAACACTGGATCATGAGGCTGGAAGGAAGAAAAGTAACAGGACCGAAATGGTCAGTTCTGAACAAACTGGTAGTTTCCTTTGGTTCTAGAAGGATTTGCTAATTCTTCATGATTTCCTTAGGCATCTTTGATGGATAGAAAGTTAAACTAGCACAGTTGAGAGCAAAGGATTGATTGGCGATAACTAAACTGCCCAGAGGGAGGGGTGCAGCCAGCCTTAGGGAAAACTCAAATGGGGACCTCAACATCTCGGGACCTCCCTCTCTTCCTCTTCCCTTCCTTCCTTCTTCTTCAAGATGAAAACAGCTTAAGTTAACTGTTTACTGCATGGCTACTTTTTAAAAAATGAGATCAATGTATAGGGTGACCCTATTAACATTTTGATTTCCATCTGGAGCAAAGGTAATTTTTTTTCTATAAATGGCCAGTAGTAGATATTTTAGGCTTTGTGGGCCATATGATCCCAACTTTTCCTGTGAAAGCAACCCTAGGCAATATGTAAATGAATGAGCATGGCTGTGTGCCAATAAAACTATTTGCAAAAATAAGTGGTGAGCCAGGTTTTGCCCATAGGCTGTAGTTTGCCAACTCCTGGTATAGACATTTTCTTTCTGTCTCAGGTATCAACTTCATTCTCTCCTATGCCAGAAGAGTGGAGGGGTGGAAGTGGGGGGGTCACATGTCCAGCAGCTCTGGGCTCTCTCCTGCATAGCTAAGGCCAGTGAGGAAATGTGTGACAGCCCAGTTTGAGAATCTCCCACTTTGGCCTGGCTGGAGTCAGATGCCTAACTCTGGATCCACAATGACAGAGGCCTGTGGGAGGGATTATCTGACTGGTTCCTGGTGGGTGCGCCATTTCTCAGAGGAAGGGTGTGCTGTTTGAGGTATATAAAATGATCAATGTACATCCTTTTACCATAGCTCAGGTTTTGTGAAATCAGTCTTGATTATTACTATGGCATAATTTTAAAAATAAACAGATTTTTCACTTATCATGTTTCATCATCTGTCATTTTCCACCAAGCGTTTACTCGCTCCCCTGACCTCTTTGCACATTTATAAATGCACCAGGTTGTAGGATGCGTCTCTCAGTTGCTGTTCTCTCATCCAGAGGGGCTCACAATACTGGCCTCTTGGAATCTATTTGGTTTCCTGCTGACATTTTCCCCCTTCCGCACAGTCCTCCAAGTCCCACTTCCTGCCTCAGATAGGTCAGACTCTAGGGAGAGTTGGTAAACTCATGTCCAGTCAGGCACTACCCGAGCCAAAGCTGTGCCATGGTCTTCCTGCTTCTGAAACTGGTGGTAGAGCCTCTGACCTTCATCCCCACCCATGGACCCAGTTTAGCCTGGTGTGGACCTGGGCACCGATCCTGGTGCAGACTTGGTCACCTATCCTGGTGCAGACCTGGTCACCTACCCTGGTGCGGACCTGGGCACCTATCCTGGTGCGGACTTGGTCACGTATCCTGGTGCGGACCTGGGCACCTACCCTGGTGCGGACCTGGGCACCTATCCTGGTGCGGACTTGGGCACCTAACCTGGTGTGGACCTGGGCACCTACCCTGGTGCGGACTTGGGCACCTATCCTGGCCCAGGTAAGCATCACTGCGGATGCAGGCTGGTTGCCGAGCCTCTTCACACCTTAGAGACCCTGGAGGAGATATTGCCCTCTGCCTCCTGCCCTGGCTGCCCGAGGTCCCCAAGCCCAGCTGGTACCTCTGGAGTCAGCCCACAGGTTGTAGCTTCCTCTTGGGCCTGCCTGTTGAGTCTGGATAACTGCTCTCCCTTCTTCAGCTTTCTTTCACCTCTGGCCTCAGGTTAGGCCTCAGCATGAATTACATAAATCTGTGGCCCCCTGGGAATCACCTGGCCCACTGGAAAGAAAGCACACTGGGATCTGTGGCCCAGGGTCTGGCCCCTGGCTTCATCCTGGAGCAGGTGTGAGACCTGGCAAGTTCTGTTTCCTTTTCTGTAAAATGCAGATAATAATGAACTTAGTTCACAGGGTGGCTGTGAAGAGATAACAACTGAGATAACATGTACTGTCTGGACTCATCATGCAAGCAGGCTGACAACCATTCGGCTGGCTGGGGAACTTCCTGATTTTAGCACTGAAAGTCCCACAGCCCAGGAAATTCTCAGTCCTGGGCAAATGAACACTGCAGTAAGTGCACTGGGGCCATCAGTTCTGGCTTCCTCCTCTTTCTCCAGGCTAACGGTGGCCCCAGGACCTCCTGTGAAGAACAGCTCCTTAGCCTGCTGTGTGAAGACCCCACAGACAATCCCACTCTCTGGCATCCTTGTGTGTGTTCTGTACCCAGCCCTAGCCCTCCATCCCTCCACACTCCTTTGGCCCATCCTAGACGGATCCCTGCCCTGCTGCCCACCAAACCCAAGAGCCGGCACCCCCTGTGTTCGTGCTGATACTCACACCGGCCTGCCTGTCAGGCCCGGGGCAAGTGAACCAGGGGTCGCTAGCAACCCCACCACCCCTTCTGCTCCCACCACATCCTGCCACACTGCCAGCGCATCGTGCAGCCCACCTGCCTTGCCAACCTCTGTCCACACCCCCTCCTTCCTTCTCTGGATGCCAGGCATTGCCTCTTGGGGACCCCCTCTTCATGGTAACACCCATTTAGGCTTTTCCCCGACAGTTAGCTATTTTCAGGGAAGGGTAAATGGCTTGGTGGGCTGGACCAGGGGAGCACTGGGTGAAACAGGATGGGAGGGGCTGGGCTGAGGGGCAGCTAGGCTGCCACGCTGCAGCTCTGCGTCTTCTGTGCATGCGGGAGCCAGGGGAGGCTTGTCGGCAGGGAGGGGCTGGGTCAGGAGGGGCTTGGAGGTTTGCCTGGGGAGAGACTGGGTCTGGGGGCCCAGGAGGAGGTAGTGAGGGAGTGCATCCCCCTAGCCCCTGCCCCTGCCTGCTTCCCAGAGAGGGCTTGGGCTGCAGGCCTTGTCCTCTGGTGGTCACGGTGCAGCAAGTTACACCTGCTGTAAGACCCTCAGTCTTCCACTTTTCCAGTGCCAGGGCTGAGCTGGCTAACAGAGATAGAGCCAATTCCCTTCAAAGAAAACCAGATGAACAGTCCGTTTTTCTAGTGCCAGTCTGCCCAGGGTGCCCTTGCCTCAAATTAAAGTTAATCAAATTAGCATTCGTATGGGATAGTATCACCCGAAATGAGATAGTTAATAATCTATGAGTTTCCCCCTTATTTTCTGCTTTGTGAACATTTGTTTTTACCCAACCCAGCGTTCTAGTGTTTGTTAAACTTGCCTATTTCAGGTAGAATCCACCAGATATTTGCTTCTCAATATGTATTTCTTTGTGTGGCTTAAGGTTTACTTCTGTCCACTTTTGTGTGTGACGTAGGTTTTGCTGTCTGTCTCTACTCATGCAGGCGCCCTCTGTGACCAGGGACCCTGAGCTCATAACCGTATTTTTAACTCTCCATCCCAACTCAGCATGGCACCAGACCCTTAAAGAGAAATGCTGACACAGGCAGAATCATTTCAGCTTTACTGAGAAAAGATTTTGCTTATTTATTATAAAGATACTTAAAGCTCATTGATGAATATATGGAAAGTATATATTCTGTAGTCCTGCAGGTAGATGACAGGAGGTTGGGGCAGATGCCAGAATGCCCCTCATGAGAAGCTCAGCCAGGCTGACTCACAGGGCCCTTTGGGGTCCTGTTTCTGGACTCCCACTGCACCCAGGGAGATTTGGAGATTTGTTTCCTCTTCAGCATCCATTTGATGATGTTTCCCAAGGCCTTACAATGACCTGAGTACTAGGCTGGGCAGTTCTGGGGATGCGGAAACAAAAGCAGGAGTGCTCAAGGCTAGAGGGAATATGGTCACTTCTAGGAACTGAGTGCAAGGTGAGAGGGCACAGATGAAGATAGAGAGGGGGTGTGGGGCAAGGGGTGATCACAGAGAGGTTACTGGGAGAGAGCCGAACTGAGCCTGTGGGGAGAGGTCCAGGAGGGCTTCCTGGAGGAGGTGGTACCTGGGCTGACAAAGAAGCTGCATAGAGAAAGAAGAAGGAAAGGTGTTCTAGGCTCAGAATATATAGAGACAGAGGAAGAGAACAGGCATGGTCTCCCAGGAACTACAAGTAGCTGGGCACGATGGAAGACAAGGATACCCAGGCCCTTGCAGGCCTTTCAACAACCATAGCCACAAGGACCCCTGAGTTAGGCCATGGGGAAAGAAAGAAGAGGCATGTGGCACCTGCTGAAGTAGAGACGTGACTTTGCAGGACTTCTCAGAAGACCACAGGATGATTCATGGACAGAGGCATAGGGTGAGCGTCCCCCTGCAGGTAGGGTGGTGGACCAAGCAATCAACAAGACTCAGATCTGGTCTTGCCATCCATCCCCCTCTGGTGCCTATGCTCTGTCAGGAGCTGGGATTCTAGAAATAACAGCTCTCTGCTCTCACTGGGGAGGGCATCTAGCCTCCTGCAGACCCAGATGAGTTTCTTTGAAGCCTGGTCCATGCAGAGGAGGAGGAGAAGCTGCTGTCTGCCTGTTTGTGTGACCTATGACCTTGGACAGCCTCAATGTCCCAAGCGTAGAGTTTGCCTCTGGCATAACGTACACTTTGCCAGTGCATCCTGAGGTCTCTGCTTCATTCTTTGAGTCAGTTTTGGTGATGCAGGGCAGCCAGGTGGTGTTCCACCATGACCTTGCCATGACTATTCTCTGTACAGAGGAGCCAGCAGCCCAGGGACTCTGTGCAGCCTGGTGAGACTGTGTCCCCCATCTCTGTCCATTTTGGGGGCTGGCCAGTGCCTCTCTGGAGCCAGCAGAGACATCCAGGGGCTGGCAGGTGGATTTTATTTGCCTAGTTAGGGATTTATGGTGTGGCCAGGTGGATCTGTGTCTGCCAAGGCATTCGGGTGGCTGTGGGTTGCTGTGATCCCAGCTGGGCCTGCCCCCAGTGCACAGGACACAGGGCCACCCTAGCAGGCCCAGCCTGAGATCACACTCCCAGGCACAACCACAGAACAGGGGCACCAGACCCTCCCTACCTAGGGCTTTCATCTCCTGAGATACTTGGTTCCATGTGTTCACGAAGGGGTTGGGCTGGGCTAGGCTGGCTGAGCCAGGCTGAGTGGCTGGAGAACATGAGTTGGTTAGGCCCCTGTCTGGGGGCTGCTGTATCTCCTGGACAGGCAGAGAGTGGCCTTCCTGGAGCCTGGACTTGATGGGGAACTTTAGGCTTGCAAGCATTTTAGAGATGAACCCCACTGTCCTCAGCCCCTTCCCCCTCTGCTCCCTCAGGCCTGACAGCCACACCTACCCCTCCCCAGAGAGGCCTCAGAGAACTCCTGACCCACCCATGAGAAAATGACTGATGTTTTTTGGGTCCTCCAGGGCACTGCTAGGCCCCACATGATCATAGCTCAGGGAAGATTCTCAACTGCCCAGCCCCAGCCTTCACCAAGCCCCACCCCACACACCTTGTATCCAGAGTTTCCAATCAGTTTTTGTACCTTGGTCTGGATCTTAATTTTGTATTTTGTTTTGACTTTAACTCCCCCAAACTCTAATGACATCTCTAATCTACTGCCATCTGTCTTTCTTTTTTCCCTTATAGGTTGATGGCTTTAATTCCTTTTGTCCATTTTACTGGAATTTGGGGGAATAAGTAGACACAGTCCCGCTTCTACTCACAGCTTTTGATTGAAGTTGACACCCTACCATTTCTCTGGGCCTCAGTGTTCTCTCTAACATGGGATAATACCACCACAGTCAAATGAAGTCCTGGAGGCAGTCAGGTTCAGGGGGGCAGGATGGGACTTGAAGGTAAACATGCTGACTTAGTGAGTTTGACCAAGTCCCTCACCCTTCCTGAGCCTCAGTTTTCCCAGGAATAAAAAGGAGATGTTACTACTGACCCCTCCCAATCCAGCAGGCATAGGGTTGGTGTTCACCAAATGCTTTTTCCTTCCCTAAGGGACATATAAGCTGCATTCTCAGCACAATCATGGAGAGATTGGTCATTTATGCCACTAATGGCAGAGTGCCCAAATGAATGTCCACAAAAGGGCGGAGTTGGTGAGGTTTCATTTAGACAGTGCCTCCCCCAGCCTTCCTCCCTCTTACTCAGGGGCAGAGGCAGAACTCTGGGGCCACCAGTAGATTTCAGGCCCAGGTGGGCTTGTTTCTGTGCAGGAATTCATGGGTCTGGGCATCACGGAGGGCAGGAAGGAAGAGGAAGGAGCTCCTTTCCTTTCTGTGTCCTGGAGGTGGGGAGAAGTAGGTGGCCCATGGTGGGCAACTGATGACAGAGCTTGCAGGTAGAAAATAGGAGTTCTTTGAGGTCTGGAGAGCCCAGGGATTCTAGAAAGACTACTACCATCCAGAAGGAGTGATACATGAAGTTTCAAATATCCATGGTCCCTGGGTCATTTTCCTCCTTGCCTGCATTCCTGGGCGCAGTCATGTTAAGTCACCAGGATGCCAGTGGTAGGACACATCTTAGACCCTGTCCTAGTTTCTGCAAGGAATTTGGGCCATCCACCTCCCCTTCTCTCTGAGTCTCAGTTTCCCCACCTGTAAGAGGAGCAAGTGCACAGCATGAAGCCTCCTCACATGTACAGCTCCTATCCTCTCAGGCGGAAAGAGCCTCACCCTCTGTCAAAGTCATCCACTTCCTATTTGGAAACACGTGAGTCTTCCCCGTTGGTCAGTAGGAGATTTCATAACTAATCACTTTGCTGATGGTTCTTAATCTCTTAAGAGACAGATTCTCTTTTTGGGACCACAGTACTATTTTTGCACAAGTCTATGGGGCCTAACTGAAGGACAAAGCATCCTCCTTTGGTGGGGATTATGGGAAAAGAACAGAGGTCAGAAACATGAAGAAGTGTGCCAAGTCCTGCCAAGCATGAGTCATCTCACCACACTTCCGGCCAGTTAAGATCAGGGTCTCTGGGGCTGGTAAATGGGACACATGTGACAATTGTGTCTCTCTGTCCTGCAGCCAGACCCATGGGAAGAGTAAGGAAGTCCTTTATTTTTTAACCATCAGCATGAATAGAGTTGGGATCAGGAGACTAATACATAGTCAGCCTACTGTGTGGGTCCGTCTCTCCATGGCCTGTGTGGGGGTGGTAGACATTGCCTCCACTGCAGTCCCTGGGAGACTGAGCATCTCCCTGGACACTGGTCGGGTTCCTCTGGGGCCTCGTGGGGGACTCCTTTTGGTGAGGGCAAGGTGAAGCTCTGCCCGATGGCCACATGGTAGAACCAGCCCCTTTGTCCTCAGGCAACTTTTTATGGATTATGAGCCTTCAAATTCCATAGCATTACATCAATGTGAAAGCCTCCTGCACTGGAAAGTGTTTTCTGTTACTCATGGGGCCACCATGGAGGCATGGAAAGACTGCTGATTTTCTTGAACCCTGAATTTATTTTATAAAACATCAATGTAATTATCAAACATATCAACTCTTTAGAGGAGGCTTAAGAAGTACCCAAAAAGAAGAGAAAATATCATTCTCGTTCTTATCACAGTGTTAAATACCATTTTGATGCCATTCTGTCCTTGAATTTTCCTGTGTATGTTTTCATCCTTTTACACAACTGTGATCATACAATTGTACACTTTCACATTGTGATGTCATATTTTTTACTGAAAGACATAAACATATTCCCATATGGTTACACATTGTCCCTGAATATCACAGGTAGTGGCTCCGGACATGCAGTAGGTTAATTAGCCAATCTCCTAATGTTGGTTAGTTCGTCCATTTTAAGCTTTGGTTCTTATAAATCATAGTGCAGTGACCATCTTTGGGTATTTTATTTTTTAAATTTAGGATCAATTCTTCAGGGTCAGTTCCCAGAGTAGAACCATTACATCGATGGATATGAACACATTTGTGGTCTTCATCTCCTACTGGAAAGGCCTACCTTAGGATTTTGCTTTCCACATGCTCAGAGGGGGCAGTGTGAGTCCTCTGCTCACAGAACCCTCGTCCTAGACCAGCTGCCTGGCCTGCGTCCGACCACGAGGCTTTCCCTCCATTCTCTTCTGTTATCCAGAGCCGTGGGCAGCAGTGGTCTTTGGAAGCCATGAAGAGCACTCTGGTCTGGGGGTGCCTTGCTCATCTCGGACGATCCCACCAGGAGCCCTTGCTCCTGGCCATGCTGGTACCAGGTTTTGCCTCCCAGCATGGCCCCACAGAAACACACTGACTAGTAAGAGTGCCTTCCTGTCTCCTAAAAGTTCAGACCAGGGATCCTAGGTTCAAAGAACTGTGTCTGACTCACTTTTTCCTATTTCCCAAAGGCAAAGACAATTTAAAAACACTGGAAACACCTCACACCCTGCCCAAACAGAAGTCCATCCCTGAGGCTCTCTCTGTCCAGGGTCCAGGCAGAGCTGGCCAAAACAACATCCAGGCCAGGGCGGGCATGCACTGTGGCCCCAGCTCCGGTGGCTCCTCCTCAGCCCAGGGCCACCTGAGCCCAGAGACTCCCCTTCCAACGTGCTTTACCCCTCCTCCACACATGCCAAGGGCTCCATTTTCCATTCTTGGCTTCAATTTTCCTTTGTATCTGGGCACTGGAGAGACAGCTGATCTGTGAGTTTTTGTTAGCTTGATGGTGGGGCCAGGAGCCTGAGATCAGTGGGACCTGGGAGGGGATGTATTTTTCAGGAGAGAAGAAGGTTCCAAACCAACTTTCTAACTTCACAACATGCATAGGTGCCAAGGGTGAGCCCAACACATGGGACAGAGGAGCAGGTGGCAGACAGGCCCTTGGAGCTTCATGGGAACACCCCATCTGCTGTCAAGAGCTGTGTCTGCACTTCAAGCACAGAGCTGGAGGTCCCCACGCCGCGACAGGCCTCCATTCTGGAGCTTGTGTGACAACCACTCAGATGTCTCCAGGGATGCGGAGCACACAGTCTAACAAAACAGCTTGTTGCACTGGGGGCCAGCGTGTTCCTTCCGTTTATTTTAAATCTTTTTAGGACTAAGAGAAGACACTAGTAAATAAATACACCATTACTTATGATGGGAGGAAGTCATCTCTCACCGACTTGCCACTGTCCCACTGAAAGGGATCAGGGGGCCAAGGCTAGAACTTTCTTCCCAGGTTTCATCTTTCCAGATTTACACTCCCATTCTTCCCATTGTTTCCATGTGACTTTGTTCCTACCTGTACACCCTCCTTAGGACAAGCTCCACTTTTCAATTTCCCTCTTAGCATGTGATGTGTAGAACTAGACAGTTCTTCAGGCGAACCCACACACGCAGGAGCTCTTGGTACCTGTGTTCTGGACACCCTGTGCCTCCAGACCCCATGTGCTGTGATTGGTGTGGAAGCTGAGCCCATGATGGTCTTCCCAGAGGGATTTGAGGTTAGCATGGACACTGTTCTGTACTCTTTGTACCTTTTTAAAGCAGCAAAAAGTTTTAAAAGCTTTTGGATCATCATCTATGCCAAGTGCTAGGTGGCTTGGCCGGTGGGCCTCTGTGTCAGTACCCAGAGAAACAAGACCCCTTGGCATGTCGTGGGGGAGCTTCTAGGGAAGGAAGTATAAGAGCAAGCATTTGGACAGTTTCACCTTGTTATTGAAGCTGCTGGGCCTTCATTCCTGCACCCTTTACACCCTCACTATAGACCTGCCAGACCCTGGCTAGGTTCAAGGCCAGCATAGAGGTCTATATACACACAAGACCTTTAATGTGAATGTCTGGGCACCTAGGCCAAGATAAGATGCTCCTCTCCATGACCTGATATTCAATTTCTCCCAGTTGCATTTCATCGTAATTGTATTTCAAAGATTGGCTCCATGAGATGGATCACCTCCAAGTCTCAGCGCCATCGTGTGCGGTTCCTGGAGCTGCTGCAAGGCAGAGTGTTGCCTGCGAACCAGCAGATGAGAGCACTCAATGCAGCGCTTCTAGGTTTGTGTGTGGGATGCGGAGGACAGGAGTGGGACACGCTCTGTACAGCTGTGACTTCTCTATAACACACCCAGACACACTATGGATCTATCACAATTCTCTACTCATCAAGGACAAAGTCCACGGTTACAGGGCAAACTTCAAAGAAATACAAGCAGATAAATTCAAAGAAGGACTTAGCCTCCCCAAACTAAACTTCTCACAAGGAGTAACTTTGAGGACTCGCTCGGTGTGGTCTAACCTCCTCTCGCCCCCTGGGGCCACTCAGAACTGCATCTCCGCAGAGGCACCAGCACTGCCGCTGGTGTTGATAAAGACCCTTGACAGCCTGGTTTTCTCTTCCTGCTAACTTAGAGGGTTGGAAACGAACGTTCGTTGGTAACAAACTCCTCCTATGCTTTCAGTGTACCTGACTCCGCCTAATCGTCACCACAACACGTGAAATACATTCTTATCTCCATTTCCCATATGGGAAAGCCAACAGTCATAGAGGTTAAATCATCTGGCCTTGTTGACAAAACCAGTTAACGACAGGAGTCTGGATTCGAGGGAAGAGCTGTTGATTCAAAAGTCCTGCTTTGTCTGCTGCTTGACTCCAGACCAGCGTCATCCAGTAGAAACAGAATGTGAGCCACAAATATGAGCCAAAGATGTAATTTTATATCTTCTCTCATAGCCACATTAAAAAGCAAAAGCCAGGTGACATTAATTCCAGTAATGTTTTTTAACTCAATGGATCCCAAATATTTGTATTTCAACATGTAATCAATATAAAAATTATTAATTTTACATTCCTTTTTTTAGTAAGTCTTTGAAGTCCACTGTGTCATTTACACTTACAGCACAGCTCAGTTTGGACTAGCTGCATCTCACGTGTCCCATGACCATAGGCGGCTAGTGACTATCCTCTTAGACAGCTCAGCTATTGAATTTGAAAGTAGCTGTTTACTCTCTCAGCTATTCTTTAAAGAGAACTATGTTTTTTCTTAATGCTTTTAAATACATTTGAATGTTACAAGAAATAGACAATGGGTTCCTAATAAAGTGAAATTGCAATCGTTTCTTCCTTGTATTAGTCAGCTCAGGCTGCTGTAACAAAATGCCATAGACCGGGGGCTTGAACAACAGGCATTTATTTTCTCCTGTCTTGGAGGGCAGAAACCCGAGATCAAGATGCCAACACGGTCAGGTACTCCCTCTTCCTGGTTTGTCCATGGCTGCCTACTTGCCGTGTCTCCACATGGCAGGGGAACAGAGAGCCAGAAGGAGAGAGAGAACATTAGCTCTGGTGTCTCTTCTAATAAGGGCACTAATCCCACCAAGAGAGCTCCACCCTCATGACCTCATCTAACCCTAATCACCTCCCAAAGGCCCTATCTCCAAATACCATGACACTGGGGATTAAGGGTTCAACTTATGAATTTAAAGGGACACAGACATTTAGTACATAACATCACCAAACAAAATGCAGAAGATTTCTCACAGTGTTCAGGGATACAAGGTGTCCTGTGGGGGATAGGGGGGGATACCTCTGAGGACAGCTTGGGAATTTCTCTTGGTGTGTATTGGGAAGCCTGCATGTTGCAGAAATGCTCCTGCAAAGTAAAGGCTTTCTGATTCAAGCCCTGCTCTTTACAACTCTGCATGTTTTTCCTCATTCCTTATAGCAAGGGGTGGTATCCTTAACCCAGTGTTTAATTTCAGACCTGCAGGCTCTGAGGTTTAGTGATATGCTGGCAGTCACATAGGTAAACAAAGTGGAAGCCAGGGCTTAACCCCTGGCCTTCAGAACCCAGCAATCTCTTCCACATTCTGTTTTGTAAAGAGTTGCTGATGCCCTAGATATTACTGTTTCCCAGAGGGATTTGAGGTTAGCATGGACACTGTTCTGTACTCTTTGTGCCTTTTTTAAGCAGCAAAAAGCTTTAAAAGCTTTTGGATCATCATCTATGCCAAGTGCTAGGTGGCTTGGCCGGTGGGCCTCTGTGTCAGTGCCCAGAGAAACAAGACCCCTTGGCATGTCGTGGGGGAGCTTCTAGGGAAGGAAGTATAAGAGCAAGCATTTGGACAGTTTCACCTTGTTATTGAAGCTGCTGGGCCTTTATTCCTGTACCCTTTATACCCTCACTACAGACCTGCCAGACCCTGGCTAGGTTCAAGGTGCACCACAATGTAATGGCAGGTCTTGGCTCTGAGTAGTCGTGGCATGGAGACCTGGTGAGGAGAAGGACACGTGTGCTCCAGAACCAGAGCATATGTCAGTAAGACATTGGTTCACCAGTGGATGATGAACTTCTAGTCTCCTGAGACCAAGCTCAGGACTCCCCTGGTGGGACTGTGAGACAATACATTTCTGTTGTTCAAGCCTCCGGTCACTCTGTTGTGGCAGTACTCTGTTATGAACACAGCATGTCGTTTAATAGGCATCCCAGTCCTATGCCAAAGACAGCATCACGCCCACTTAACAGAAGAGGAATACAAGGCTAAGAGAAGTGACTTTCCCCAAGTTTCTCAGAGGTGGGGTTTGCCAAATCTATCTCATACCCAAACCCACTAGATCCTACTACTTTCATGGGTATTTCCTTTCGAGCTTTGTGTGTGTTCAACTTAGGGAAGGGACAGATCATTCATTCATGAAAACATTCATCTTAAGTACATTCTCCTCCAGGTTCTTTCAAAAGGCAAACTGACCCACTGGGAACTGGGAATCACGTTCCAGGAACCCATTTCCTGGACAAGCCAGCTCTCCTGCCCAGAAGTGGACACAATGGACACAACATTTCCGTAGCTCAGGCGCCCCTGAGATGGAGCTGTGCTCCTGACTCAGGACCCACCCTGGGTGGAAGTCCCCTTCTGGCAGCAGAAATGCCCTGACACAGATGAATGGATGCTTCACTCGTGGTTCATGGGTTTTACTCCGTCCCATAACAGGCATGCACATCTTTTGACAGTGTGTACAAAATGGGATGGAAAGTAAGGCTGAATCTCTAAAGAATTTTTATTGGTTCTGCCTGTCATTTACTTTGGCTCCATAAACCAAAGAAATGTAAAGGCTGCAAAATCCAGGCAGCCCCTCAGTAATATTCCAACAGGATGGGCTGCAGGCACAGTATAGTGTACTTACTGGGTCAAACAAACATCTTTTCTTCTGTCTATTATTCCATTTATTACTTAAGGGTTTTCCTTCCAGTTAATTTCACTCCTCTGATGGAACGTTAAGGAACACAGGTTGTTCTTAAGCAAGGACACAGTCTTTTTCAGTGTTCCCCCATTAGCTTAACCTAGACTCCAAAGGAATTTTTCTGAGGCCATAGGCACCCTTCAGGCATCTCTATCTACCTCTGCAGGAAGGCATAGGACACAGCAGAAAGTCCAGCCCGTGCCCAGCCTAGCACCCCCAGCAGGTTCACAACGACACATGATGAGGGTTAAACACTGTTCCTGTAGACTCCGATTTTTTTCTCACTTTAGTTGCTGAGAAATTGCAAAAGTAAAATATGTTCATTGTACAATATTACCTGTTATAGAGCTGTAGAGGTAAAATGTAATTGTAGCTACCTTCTTGCAATCAAAAAAATTAAGATAACTTGAATCATGTCATATAGAGTGCTCTGTGATTGCTTTTTCTTCACCAAACAATAAATCACGGAGTCTTCTTGGTCAATAGACACCATTGATTCATTTTAATTCTTCCTGTGTTTCCATATTTTGTTTAACCATTCCCCTGTCGGTGATATTTAAGTTGTCTACAATTTTTGACTCTTTCAAATAATCCAACTACTAACATCTGTGTCTTTTGCATTTTATGTTTATAGATACGTACTTAGAAATAACATCTTTGAGTAGAAGAAAGTACCACTTCAAATACTGGGCGATATCACTCCCTTTCAAGTCAAAGCCATACTACGTTGTTTTCCTAGTACATTGTAAGAGATCCCATTTTCCTACCAGTTATACCTTGGCTATTATGTATCACTTACATTTTTTCCTAACCTGAAGGGCAAAACCGGCATTTTGTTGTTTTAATCTGCAGTTACTTGATTTATCGGGAGATTAAGTATTTTATCATATGTTTGTAAACTTTTCCTCTTCTATAATGTGCCACTTAATCACTTGGCTATTGCTTTTTCTCTGTTGGGTTGTTTCAAGTTTTATGGTTCAATTAGTCAGTCTCTTACTTTCAAAATAACATTTCTGGTTTCATGCCTGGCTTACAAAAGCCTGTCCTTTACTCAAGATTAAAAAACTCCTTTTGTCAGTCAATGACCTTAGTTGCAAGCAACAGAAACCAACTTTACTTAACTTAGGCAGAAAAGAGATCTGTTAGAGTGGTACTACATATTTTAGTACAAGGATGGGGTGTTGGGAAAAAAGCTTTTGAAAAAATGTCAGAAAAGAGAGAGGCCAAAGAGGCCAGTGGAATAATATCATGGAGACAGTCTAGTGCCACTGGTGCCCTCGCCCCCAGATGCCTGCTGTCAGGAGGATGTGCTCTTGGTTCTGTGGCCACTGTCTCCACTGGGCCCTGGCTGCGGACTGCTGCCGTCCCGCCACCACTGGCACCACCACCACTGCCCTACCCTCTCCACCACTGGCACCACTAGAGTGATTCTGACTGTCCCCTGGCTGTCTGCAGTACTGTTTCAGATTCAAAGCCCTCAGGGGAAGTCTCTAATTGTCCATACACAAGCTTTAGCTGTCAAGAGTCAGGGAGAATAATCTAGTATTTGGGTTAATTTGGAGAAGATAGTTATCCTTAAAACATTAAGTCTTCCCATCTAGGAACATGGTGTGTGTTAAAATCTCCCATATTTCAAACAGTTTTGTTAATGAAATGCCTGTCTGATTCTATAAATCAATTGGGTTCTGTTTTCTCTCTCAGTGTTTATGATTTTGTCTTTATTGTTCGTATTTTAAAATGTTATATGGTATTTTTTCCATTCATCCTAACGGGATATATGGGTCACATGAATCTGAAGTTCCTTCTTGCCTTTCTGCTCTGTATTTGGGCAGATTTCCTTGGCTATACCTTTTGATTCATTTATTGATAGATATTTTGGGGACACGGAATTGTGGATCACATTTAAAATGTCTAAGGAGATGCTTGCTGCCCAGAATATACTCTCCTGAGGGTACAATTTTTCTAAAATTCTGCGAGTACTGATTAGAGTCTTTGAAGTCTCTTTTGCTCATCGAATTCTGTTTGTCCATGGGAGTCTATTCTACAAGCTGCCCTTTTCATTTTTGTGTCACACATGCTGAGGGGCTCCATCTGCCTGGTGCTGTCCTGGTTTGAAAATTGGGTTGGTTCTTCAAGATGGTGGGTATCACAGCCCTTTTCTTCTCTGACTGAACTGGCAGCCTCCCCTAGTGTGCAATGGAGAGAGGGTCTTCAGGCTGAAGGCATGGCTACTGAGTGAGTTCAGTGGTGTTGGCGTTGGAAAGCAGGACACTTCCTCTGGGCTCACTGCCTCCCCTCTGGCCCCCAGCTGACCTGGGGCGTGCCTGGCTGCAGAGGGGAGACCCTTTCTCCTGCATCCTTTTGTCCAGAGGAGCTGACAAATGGCTTCCTCTCGAGTTCCCACTTTCTGGTGGTGGTGATTTTCCATTCCATTCTCTGGCCTGTGCCAATAATAACATTTCACACTTGTCTGACACCTTTTCTCCTCTGAGCTTCAAGCACTTTACAAGCAAACAGTTACTATTATTGCCCTCTGAATTCTGATGGAAAAGCTGAGAGTTACAGGATCAAAGCTGCCACGGTTGGGGTGAAGGTGAGGCTCCCAGACACCCAGGCCAGCTCCCAAGCCCCATGAAAGACCAGAGGGAGCACCCTGACCCAGAGCTGGCCTTTAAAGAGGTCCTCATGGAGAGGTGGCCCAGGGGACAGTTGTCAGCACTGGCTCCCTGGAGGCATCCTCAGAGCCCTTGTATCCCAGCAGAGAGCTGATCCAGTGAGTCTTTGTCAGCGGCAGGGGAAGAGAAGGAGGCTCTTGGAACCATTCCCTGAGAGGAAACGTGGGTTGATGGTTCATGGTTGGTTTTTTTTTTTTGGAGATGAGGAGACTCACAGAAGCTGCACGGTGTCATCAGCTTGTCTTGAGGAGCAAGACAGAGTTGTGTGGCCCCAGACAGTGGAATAAGGGTCAATTGCTATGAGCTGCGCTGGGCAGGGTTTCATCTGGAGGCCTTTGCTGACAAATGAAGCTGTCCAAAGAGGAGTGAGCACCTGTCCCTGGTAGGGTCCCAGGGGGAGCTGCTCCAGCCATCGGTGTGGATGTGTGTCACCACATGGGGCTAGGGCAGAATGACACAGGAGACCTCTTCCAATCCAGATATTCGCATCATAAGATTTGGCTCTCGTGCCAACTCCTCTACGTGGTGGAAACCTTGGGGCTGAGACTTTGAAACCCTGGGGCACGCTGCATCTTGCCGGATCTGCGAAGCAACATGGTTTCCTCCTTCTCCTTTCATTCAGAGAGCCTTGATTGCCCGTCTGCATTTCCCTCTTTCTTTTGTAGGTGACTTTGCCTAATGACAGCTACCTGTCTAGCTAGAAGGAACACCCGGCACCAAACAGGTGTTTGACTTAAGTGTCTGCTAAGTCGGTGTTGCAAGTCAGCAGTGGGATGTGTGTGTGTGTAACTGCATTTACTGAGCAGATGCAATGTGTTAGATCAGTTAAACCTTTCAGAATTTGGAGAGGCGGGTCTTATAATTCCATTTTATAGGTGAGATATTAGGGGTTAGGTAAACTACCTCGTGTCTTAGCACAAGCTGGGAACAGAGCTGGGATTTGAACCCAGTTATCCTTGGCTCTGATGCATTTTCTCCTCTGTGGCACTCCCTGCCTTGAAGCTAAGCGCCACAAATGGGGTCCCACAGACCTCTCTGAGAGGCCTGGAGCCTTTTCTGGCTCGCGGAGCCCTCCCAGGCCCCAAGGGCTCTTTCCCAAGGGCTGGCTGCCCCTTGAGTCCCGTGCAGCTTTTCTTGGGTCCACCCCCGAGCCTCCCAGACACTATAGAGAGCTCTGGGCTCTGGCCCAAGCCCAGCAGGGCAGCCCTTGTCCAGCGCTGCGGTTTGTGACCCGGCCATTCATCACTCGCTCGGAGCAGGCCCTTCTCATTCTTCCAGGGCCACCCAGTCGGCCCCACACTGCCTGGAAGTGAAGCCCGCGCTGCCCAAGCCAGTGGCTGCTCAGCCCCGGGCCCTGCCGCTCCCGCCCTCCGCCTGCCAGCCCACTGCAGCCAGCCTGGCCTGCCCAGCCCAGGGGATGCCGGAGCCCAGCAACAGCAGGGCGGGAGCAGCCCCCACAAGCCACAAAGGGAGATTCACGAATCGAAGGGGCCTGAGAGAACAAAGCTGTCACATCAACCCATCATGGCGCCGGATCTCAAAATAACCCCGGGCCAGAGGCCTGCCAGCTGTGAGTCACTCCCCAGCCAGCACTGCCACGGTGGGCCCCTGGCCACGGGGAAAAACACCTTGGTGGCCAGCTGGCAGCTCCCAGTCAGACCTGGGAGGTGCGGGTGTCTGTGGTGTGGTTCCACGCTTCAGGCCACGGTGTGGAGAGGAGTCGCCATGCTGGGAGCAATGCCAGAGCAGGAGGGGGGGACCAGGAAACGGGATGGACATGGCTCCCTGGCCTCTCCCTGAAGACACGGTCTGCCCCCTTCCTCCCGTCAGCCTGCTCGCACCTCTGCGGTGATGAGGGTGAGGCCGGCACCACTTTCCCTCTGACCTGAGCGGGGCCCGAGGCTGCTGGTCCACTTCTTCCCAGGTGACTGAGGAGAGTCAAGATGCTGAAGTGACTGGGCAGCCCGTCTGCCGCAAAGCTGGGAACTCACACACCTAGGGCTTGCGGTCAAATATTCCGATTCCCTTAGTGGGCACTTGCCCTACCTCCTTCCCTCAAAGCCCTGCTCCATGGCATGGATGGGATGTGTGGGAAATACTTGCATATGCCATAATTTCCCTTTCTTGTTAACCAAAGAATTTTCCTGAGACTTTTCTTCTCTATCATCGCACCATCCTGAAACCATGTTTCTTCCTTCCGGCATCCTTCATTCTGCTGCTTTTGAAGCAGTGATTTGTGTGTCAATAAATAGGAAATGGCCTGGATGACAAAACGCATAATTCTAATCTTGTTTTTGTTCAATTCTCCTTTCTGGGTCTCATTTCTTCATTATTGAAATCAAGAGTTAGACAAAATGCTCTTGGAAATGATTTCAGTTCTAAAGTTTCAGGGGTCCAGAAGATAAGCTTAAGTGGACTGAACAATATTAATTAGGAGACTATGTCTACTCTTGGGGAGGGAGGCAGCAAGAGATTGGATTTAAGGATGGATAAGAAATATATCCTCCTCCCCACTGTGAATCCCCTTGCTGTCTCTTCCTTGATACAGCGCGCTACACCCCCTGGCCTGGGGCGAGAGTGCTTGCAGAGCTGAATGTGGTCACTTTGGTGACCAGGTAGTCTCTGATGGGCAAAATGTGCTAGGCCACTGATTTGAGGTCTCACTCAGCCCTGTGCTCTTCACCTGCAGCCAGAGTCCACCAGCCCCCAGCCCAGAATCTAGCAGGTGGGTTATGTGAGCGGTGATGTCTCTCCCACTGCTAACAGGTGAAATTCACATGATATATAGTTAACCCCTTTAGAGTGCCCGACTCAGTGGTATTTTGTGTATTTATAATGCTGTGGAACCATCAGCTCTCTCTAGCTTCACAAGTTTCATTACCCCACAAAACATCCCATACTCACTAAATAATGATATCCCAGCTCTCCTCCTCCCAGCTGCTTCCTGTCTCTAGGGATTTGCCTATTCTGGGTCTATCACACAAAGGGACACATAATATGTGACCTTTTGTGTCTATGGTTTTTGAGGTTTTCCAAGTTGTACCATGAGTCACTATTAGATTTCTTTTTTTATGGCTGACTACTATTCCATAGCATAGATAAACCACAAATTGTTTATTCATTCATCTATTACAGACATTTAGGTTGTGTCCATCTTTTGGCTATTATGAGTGGTGCTGTTACATTCATGTACAAGATTTTGTGTGGACTGATGTTTTCGTTTCTCTTGGGTGTATGCTTAGGAGGGGAACAGCTAGGTCATATGGTAATTGTCTATTTAACTTTTTGAGGAGCTGCCAAAGTGTTCTCTGAGGCAGCTGCACCATCTGACATCCCCATCAGCAGCATATGAGAGTTTCAATTTCTCCACATCCTTGCCAGCACTCATCATCATCTGACTTTTTGATTAAAGCCATCCTAGGGGGCATGAAGTACGCTCTCACCGTGGTGGTGATCTGCATGTCCCTAATGACCATGGATGTCAAGCATCTTTCATGTGCTCACTGGCCATTTGTATATCTTCCTTGGAAAAATGGCTACTCAGATCCTTTGCCCATTTTTAAATTGGGTTGTTTGTCTTTTTATTATTGCATTGGAAGTGTTCTTTATATATTCTGGATACTAATATAATTAAAGGAATCCCTCCCTTCAGGGAAGTTTTACTTGCATGTGCTGTGTTCCCTCTGTTTCTTTCTGAAACAGTGGCTGTTCCAAAGCTCTTGCCATATCTCAGCTCACATTCCCCCTGTGTGTGCTGGTGGCACCACCCCTGTTGCTAGGTTATTTGGGTGGATGCCCAGCCCTCAGAGACAGCCTTTGCCCTGAAAGACAAAGCTCCCATCTGGGAGCATCCCCCAGAGACCACGGTGCCTTGCGTCTAACCATGGGCCCAACCCTGTAACGACAAGAGTATCATGCAAGCACCATGAAATGTAGGTTTGTGCTCCCAGATCAGATCTCTGGAGTTAGGTATTCAGCAGTCCCAGGCCTGCACTCCCTCCCTGCTCTGTTTCTCTTCCTCCCACCGGTGAGCTGGGGTGGGGGAAGGGCTTGGGTCCCGCCGGGCCACAGCTTTGGCACGTTACCCTGTTCCGTGAGGTCTGCTCCTTTCTCTAGGTGTATGCAGTCCTCTTTCCTGTTGCTCTTTCAGGAGTAGTTGTATTAATTATATTTTCATATTATATGCGGTTTTAGGAGGAAGCCTGTGTTTCACCTCTCATGCCGCCATCTTTAATCTAGTCTCGATATATATATATTTTTTTCTGATGGAATGGAAGCTCATGCTCAGCAAACAAAAGAGAATCTTGTTTGAAAATACTTCTTGCCCCAGCTTTGTGGGCTGCCCAGGGGAGTCAAATTAAAGGGGGAAAGGCAGCTGTAGTGTAGATGTCTGGCTGTGCCAGAGGCGGCTGAATCTTGGAGTTGAACTGCTCCCATCCACTGTCTGGGGCCAGGCCTGTGCCTGGTAACCCACTGGGGGAAGGAGATGAAGAGGGTTTTCTCTGGAGGGCCGGATGCACGCCTGCGTTCCAGCTAGGGCAGAGCCCTGCAGGGTGCAGCTTCATCTCTGCTTTCCTCATCTTGCTCCTCTGAGATGACTCTCAGACCCTTGCTCCCCTGAATTGGGCCTGCAGATCTCGATCACCTGGGTATCTGAGGGCTAAATATGACTAAATTCAACCCCGGCTTTTGAGGTGGCTCCCAAGGCCAAAAACAACGGCTTCTCCTGCTGCCCATTAACCAAACGGTTTCGGCTGAGCTGGTAACTCACCCTGTCTCCAGCCTGGCCTCCGTAACCAGCACCCTGGGCCAGGCAGACAAGGCCAAGGCTGTTTGCAAGAAACAAGAACCCTGCTGTGGGGCCGCTGTGCTCTGGTCCCATACTCCAAATAAAGATATTGGGATGGAGAGGAAATGAGCTTGGGATAGCCCAGTCTCTTATGGTTTCAGGTGGAATAGAAAAGCATGAATCAGAAAGTTCCTGGAAAAGGCCAGGGTCTGGGCTCCATAGCATTCCTGCAGCCACTGCCCAGGGTCTTTGCCATGACTAGCTATCATTTTGTGCCCTGTACGTGTTGATCTCAGCCCAGTGGCCTTTTCCCTTTCCCCACAGGGCACCTGTCACTCACCATTATCCACCATATTCCTGTCACTCTCAGGAAGCCTGTGCCTTCAGGGTAGGAGCTCTTTGCTTCTTTGTAGCGCCTTGGTGCACCGATCCCTGGGGATGAGGCTCTCATAACTGCATCTCGCCTTCCACTGTGGGGCCAGCATGGCAGGCTCTGAGGCACACTGTGGGTCTCCCTTTAAGAGAGGGCTGGCTGCTGCCCAGCTGCCAGAGGTGTGGGCAGCTGACACTGGCTGCTTCCCAACCTGGTCCCACTCCTGTTACAGTGTTCCTGTCACGACAGAGCAAGGTGGTGGTACCAAGGCATAGCTCTCTGCTTTCTCCTCGGTAAATCAGGAATATCAATGCCTCCTCGCAGGGTGGTGAAGAGGATGGGCGGCATGGTATAAACTTTAGACCCATAGGCATATTAACTATCAGTATAATGAGGTGAGGAAGAGGGCGGGACTAGCAGTCACGTGTAGAAAGCAAGGGTTGGTCTGTGAAGCAGGGATTTCTAAATTTCTGGCCAAGGGTCTCTGGGTGAGGCCCACCCCCCATCTGTGCCCTGCTTGTGCACAACGTCAGGAGAAGCTTCGAGGGTCCAGGCTCAGCTTCCATGACATACTGGTGAGATGCTGTCTGGGATTTTATTGAGCCAGTTAGCAGCCATAAGCCAGGCCATGAAGCAGATGCTGGGCACTGTCCTGGACACATCCATATGCGCCGCCTGGAGTGCCAGGGCTTGGTGGGCCCAGTCCAGAGGCGCCCTGGGGGCTCCAGAGGCTGGCCATGCTGGGCAGAGGGACGTGTTGGTCATTTTGCTTCATTACAAGTGGTGACAGGCTGTGACTGGTCCTGCATAAGATGACACAGACAACACGGGCAGTCCCTGGAAGTCTGTAAGTCTACAGAGGCCTGAATGTTTTCCCCGATGTCAGTGAGGTCTCCCTGGAGGTCAGAGGCTGGACTTGGAGTCCCAGGCGGCCCCTCCTGGTTCTCTGGTCCTCCTGGGCAAAGGGACTGGATAGCTCACCTTCTACTCCTCGGCCGAGGCCTTCTTGGTATCTACTGCCCCTCCAGCACATTTTGGCTAGACCCAGCTGTTACCGAGCATTTCAGAGGGATGAGGAAGGGTTGCCTATTGCACACCTCATGCCACCCCTCCCATCCCTCAAAATCAAGATGGCATCTCACAAAGAAATACTAACACTATGATACCACAGAACTAACACACCAGATCTAGGAAATATGTAAAAGAGGAAAGAGTGAAAATAGAGAAGCAACGCTAGGTAATAACATGCCTGTATCAGCTCTAAGGACCAACACAGATGCTATAACCGAGCTCTGAGTTTCACTCTGAGCTTTTGCAGCCAAAGAGATCCTTTACTGGTTACATCATTCTCATGGTCACAGGAGAGCCCACCAGTTGCTCAGGAAACTTGAGGTTTCCATGTTGGAGCTTGACAATGTCCTTCCTGTGTGGCACTTACATAGAGGCGTAAAAGTTTCAAACTACAAACACAGTAATGGGCCTCCCTTGACTGCCCTTGAGGCATTTCCTCCATGGAAACTGAGGCCTCCAACTGCACAAGCATTCTGCTTTGCTGCAAAGGGACAGGCTTGTTCCCCTCCTGTAAAACACACCTGCACAGCTGGTCTGTTCTGTCCAAAGTCAGTCACTGGAGTGGGGAAGTTATCTAGGGGGGAACATCCATCAGAAAGGCTGTTTGGCTTCTAGATAATGACCGTGCATGTCCCAGAGGATCCCATTTTCCAGAGACATTCAGGTCTTACGGATACTGGTGCCAATGTCCACACAGAGGGTGAGCAGGAGATTCTGACATCAAACTGGGATGCAAAGGACAGAGAGGTGGGCTTTGGGGCATGTGGGGGTCAGTGGGTAGGAAGGGGATGTGGGTGAGGAGCCACTTCATATGACCTCTTGCCTCACCCTTATACCTCAAAAGCAAGTCCAGACATTTTCTCAGGAACATGTGCTTAGCTGTGTGTCAGGGAGAAGTTCCACTTGATCTTTCCTTGGGGAAATGCCACAGTAATATTCCTCTGAACTGCAAGTCTGTTTATTCCAGGCTCCAGAGTGCAAATGCCCTGCTCCCCTCTCCATCTCCTGCCCTTCCCTAGAAGGGCTTCCAGTGTGAACCCCAAAGAAAGGGGAAGGGGCTGCCTGGCTACTTGCTTGAGGAATTCTCCAACTTTCACTCTTAAAACAGAAGAAATAATTTCTGAGCACCTGCTGTGTACCAGATCCTTTCAACAGGTTGAGCAGCTATCTCAGTTTGCCTGAGATGGAGGGGTTTCCTGGGACGCTGAAACTGGGACAGCTGGTCACCCACCTTCGATGGCTCCCACCCATTCCTGTATGATGGGAAGTGTCCTAGATGTTGCAGAGGAGAAAACTGGGGATCTAAGAAGCCATCTGTCCTGCCTGGGGTCTCCAAGCTCATGTTCTTTCCACTATGGCATGTTATCACCCCTGAGGGGGTACAGAGACTTTCAAAACCTACTAAGAAGATGAATCTTAACTTCCCTGGAAACTTCCAGCTTTCCTGAGGTTGTTCCTGCCTGCTGGTGGGTAAGATCTCCTTTCCTTTGCCTCCATGTTTCTATGTGACTTCACCCTGACTCCTGTGTTTCCCTCCCATCAGATATGTAAAGAAGTGTTCTATTTTGAACCTCTTATGGCCCCAACACTTAGGTTTTTGTACGTGTCCCAAGACCTCCAGCAAGATTAGTGTGTGCAAACCTTTGTGGCTTTTCCTGGGGGAGCCATGGGAAATCATGACCCCCTTCCTTAGAAGAAAGGAGCCCAGTGCAGGAGCTAGTGTGGGCACTGCGGGAAGTGAAGGATGATGGACTCTGAGCTGGGGCATTAGGGCCAAATCCCGCTGCTGCTCCCAGAAATAGGAGGCGCCAAGAGCCTGCGGGGTTGCTCAACAGTGCAACAGCTTCTGAAACTTCCTCCGCAGAATTGCCACGTGGGCCTGCATGAATCTCGGTACCTTTCCTGCCCCACGATAGCCTGCCCTTCGGCTCTCTGCCTGGAGCCAGAGAGAATTCCGCCCTCCTTCCTTTTCCCTTCTCCCCCTCACCGCCCCCTGGAGGACCGTGGAATCAAAGGGGACCTCATGCCTGGCTTGCTCTTATCTTGATTGGTACCCCAGGCTGCCCATCTTTGCATTTTCTATTTTCAGAGGGCTTAGGTTAATCCGAAAGTCCTGCTGGAGACCACCCACCTCCCTTAGACAAACAGCTCACCTTTCAGCCCAGAGCCAACCCCTCTGTCTGGGATGTTTGATAGGCCCGGTCTCACTGAATGTGGTTAATTAACCCTACCCTCTGTGGTGCTTTCACAGACGTGACAGCCAGAAAGCCTGGTTGGCGGAGTCATTGTTGAAAGCCATTACCTTGGCCAGTCTCTCCTCTCCTGGGCAGTAAGCTTAAAGCTGAGGAGGCATACAGAGGTGATAGGCACTACAGACTCTGGCCCAAGGATGGACAGAGAGTGCCAGGAATGCTCCAGATCACAGAGCCACACATGGGGTGCCCCGCTGTGTTCAGCTCAAAGATGATCCTGGGGCAAGGACTTGGGGGTGAAGGTTAAAGGAACTAGAGTTTGCAAGTCTGCAGGAGCTTCTCCTGGATATCACTGAAGAGGAAGTCACCACTTGGGCTAGGAATGGCCTGGGCAGAGCTTGCTGTATCTATTTGAAGTCACTTCCCTGAGCCTACCACTCTATTATCTCATCTTTGTCCCTGTAGGGAACCTGTAAGAGCCCTAAATTGAGAAAGAGCTCTGGGTTTATCTGTGGGGATATCAGAAAGTGGGGAATGATGCCAAGGAACAGAGTGAGAGGAAGCCGCACTAGGAAGATGATAAAGCAATTCAGAATGTAAGGTTCAGAGTCTCCAATTGCCCAGGTGCCTACATGTCTCTCAAGAGCTGTTTCAGTTAATTATCCCTCTCTAAAACTCAGTGGTGAGACCGGGACCATGGGCTTAGACAGAGTGGGGTGAGGGCCTCTGGAAAAAACAAAGCAAGATAATCCATTGTGAGATTTGCTTTGGCCTGCTGGGGGGCCCAGCTTATCTTTCTAACTTTACCCAGGTGCTGCTTTGCTCCCTCCCGCCCTAGTCAAGTGCTGTGCACCTGGGCAGTGTAACAGGCGAGCCCCCAAAAAACAGGAAGGATTCCATGAAAATAAGATTGCATTTTAAAACCCAATTTGTTAAAAAGTAACTTTCTTAACATACTCTTGTATCAAACAGACAATAACTCAGCCCACCTTGGGAGCAAAGTGGGCAGCCTTGAGTGATATGCTCCCAGACCAGGAAGCTGCTATCCTGGGAGGAAATCAGAGCAGTAAAATTCTTGTAAATAACCAGAAAGACTAATAAGAAACTTAATGTCTCTTCAAAGATAAGCATTTTGGGACCACTTAGTAGGTGTACATCCCTAGCCCTTTGTCTCTGTCTTACCAATGGGTTTCAGCCCTGGGCAAGTTCATATGGATTCAATGTGACCAAAGAAAATGAGAGTAAAACGTTTCTTTGGGGTGAAAAGGTTATACCAACTTTATTTCCACAATGGCAGGTCAATCACTAAAATCCTGTTCACTCAGAGCGAGTCTGCATGCAGCAAGCCCATCTCTGCCTCTGGGCCCCTCTGCCTGCACAGCCGTCCCGCACAGCCGTCCTCTGGGCCTCTGTACTCAGCACTGCCACCACTCTAGCTTCTGCTCTGCTCTCCTGCAGCCGTGCCACCGTGTCCCCCAGAGCACTGGGCAGAGCTCTTTATATAGAGTCAATAGCAATGTATTGCTCACACGTGTGTAGTGAGCTAGCCAACCAGGGCCAGGTGAGAATCCTGGCCACAGGAACTCTCATTTTATCCACAGTCTCTCAACCGCCTATAAAACCCCTAGACAATGCACCACCCTGGAACTCTCTTGTCCCCTCCTGGCGTGAGCCAGTAGCTCTGTCTTCTCGCTTTATCTCTAAATAAAAGCCTCTCACTTGCTCTCCGACCTTGAGTGTTTGTGAAGTTCATTCTTCGATTCTGCAAACAAGAACACCGGCATCAGTGGCTTACGGCAACAATTTATTGTTATTTCTCTTGGTTCTGTTCTGGATTGACTGGGCTCAGCTGATTGGTTCTTGTCTGGGTTTCTCATGCAGTTACGGTCAGATGTTGGCTGGCTGGACTGTCAAAGGGCCCAGCTAGGCTGGACATCCAAGATGACTCACTGACATTGCCAGCTGTTGACACAGGCCATGGGCTGGGGGCTCAGCTGGGACTGTCAACACCTGCAGCAGGCTCTCCATGAGCATAGACGTGAGCAGCCAAGGGGCATCCTCAGAGCAAGTGGTCAAGGGGTCCAGGTGGAAGCTGCAAGGCTTCTTTTGGCCCTGACTCAGAAGTCTTGAACGTCACTTTTACCACACTGTGCTGGCCAGGCAAGTCACTGTGCCAGTCTGTTTTCAAGAAAGAGATCAGACTCCACCTCTAGGCATGAGGAGAAGCATGTACCTACACAAAGGCAAGGAAAATAGTTGCAGTCTGGAATCTATCTCTTCCTAGACTTGCCAGGTAGAATGTGGAAGGCTGGTACGCGTTTTCTCTAGGGCCTGTCTGTCTGTTGGCAATAGTGATGGTGGTAAGGATCCTTCACGTACATACTTGGCAAAGCTCTTTTCACATCCACATGATTTGCCAAGGAGTAGGCAAGAGGTGACTGAGAGGCAGAGTGTTCTTGTATCTACCTATGTTAAAGAGGAAAAGACAGGCCCGAAACAGCTCAGTGTCTTGTTTACATGACATGGGTCTTCTGTCATTGGCCCAAGCTCAAAGCCCACTCATCCTCACAGGAGATACCCCCACCGGATTAAATGTCCTCTTGCCCCAGTCTCCCCAGCTCTCAAGGCCTGAAGGCTTCTCTCCATGCCTCCTGGGCAACAGGGTCGTTTCTGGGTTCTGACCTGGCTCTCTTGCTCTTTGCTGAATGCCCAGCTAACTGGCTTTACTTCCCTGTGGCTCAGTTTTTCCATCCCTAGGGTGAAATTGGAGTCAGGATGGGGGATCAAGCAAAGGAGTCAGAGAAAGCAAAACCTCCCTGGGTGGTGCAGAGTGGGCTCTGAGAACTGCCCAGGGGCAGACAAGGACACCATTTTCAGCTGGCCCCACTGGCACCTCCCTGGCTGCCATGGGCTGCTCTTTCCAGGCCACTGGCCCAAGGGGAGTGCAGATCAAGGGCTAGCTGCTTGTCAGATCCCTAGCTCGGGCAAGCCCCGAGCATCCAGCTGCGTGTGGGACCTGCAAACTGCCTCGGTCTTTAGCCAGCTGAAATATGATAAATAATTCTGTTCTGCTTAAATTCACTCAAATCACTCAAGGGCATGTGTGTGTGTGTGTGTGTGTGTGTGTGTGTGTGTGTTTTATGAGTTGGTCAATATTTTTAAATAGATTGCATTAATAGACTATTTGCTTTTATCATTCCTGCTCAAGCCCTTGCCCTACTTCCTCCAGGTCTTACTTATTGAGGGGATGTTCTTGGCTGGTAGTGACGTAAACACAGGTGAAGACCACCAGTGACACTGGCTGGAGACCACTGAATGTGACAGCCAGTCTGGAAATCATGGGTCCAAATGTCAACACGGATGGCTGACCCCTTAATGTCACACACTAGTGCCTTTCAGGGACCCTGACCCTGAAACTCTGGAGAACACAACTGCCACATCCAGGAGGACCCACACTGTGCCTGGGTTGGAGGAAAGTGCATCATTTATGGAATGAGCTAATGTGTTTTCCAAGAGGGCCAGGCATGGGGTTAAGATTGGAATTTGTGCCCCAAGAAGCAAGCTCTGCTTTGACCTTGGCACAGGGTGAGGAGGAAAAAATCTGGAAGCATACAGAGTACAGGGAGAATAAACCTCTGAAACATGACTTTCCGCCCCAAAACACAGCCCAGAAAATGCTGCCCCCTGTTGCCAGCATAAACACTTACGTGCAGCCTTGGCCTGGGGCCACCAGTAACAAAATATAAAATACACAGAGCCCCAGTCAACAGAGCCAGGGCATTTGGTGGGTACCAGTCTGGCCTGGGGCTGAGGGTTCTTTTGGGCAGGGATTCCTACAGCCTCTTCCCTTTCCAGATCTTTTCCAGTTTCCTCAGTGAGTTCTCCTCATGCCCGAGACGCAACAGCAGGGCATTTGGAGCTCTAGACTAGAGAAATGAAGACTCAGGTGACAAATGACACGGTCCTGGGTGTTTCCCAAATACTGTGTGCTTCCAGGGAGCACCCAGAAACAGGCAAACCCAGTGGGCCTCATGGGCTCTGTACTCAGGACAGAGCCTGGTTGGAATCTGACTCTCTCAACCCAAGAAAGAAATAAGGAAAGAACTGTTATCGATGGCTCCACATCTGGGGACTGTTTTAAAGCTATCCAGGGGCAGGAGTGACAGTTCTCCTCTTACCCCAATCTGTGGAAATGGTCCACATATCACAGAGAGTGGCCCCACATGGCTCCCTAGATTAATGTCTCCATTGCCTATTTCTGTAAATAAGTCACCCCCAAAACTTAGAGACTCATAACATTTTGTCACGCTCTTTCATGATTCTGTGGGTTGACTGGGCTCAGCTGAGTGATTCTCAGTCGTGTAGGTGCAGTTCAATGTCATCCAGGATGACAGATGTCATTTGGGACCTAGATACAAATGCAACCTAGCATAAGCTGGACATCCAAGATGGCTTTTCCACTGTCGTGCCTGAGTTGGGATGGCTAGGACATCCCGAGACTGGCTGGGGATCTCTTGCCACACATGGCCGCGGACAGCTGGGCTTCTTACTTGGTGTTGTGCTTCCCCCAGAACAAGTGTCCTAAGAGACCACGGCAGAAGCTGCCAGGCCTCCTGCCTAGCATGGGAAGTCACTCTGTGCCTTTGCCTTTCACTGGTGACATTGGACTAGCCCAGATTGAGAGTGGGCGTGGATTAGGTCAGGATGTGGATATTGAGGGGCATGGGTCATTGGGAGGCTGTCTTTATAGACAAACTCTCGTGGGCAGAAAGAGAGGGACTAAGATTGGAGACCGTTATTCCTTCTTACACTCACTGTAGTGCCAGATGGCTGGTGGGGGTCATCTGATTCACTACCTCCGACTGACAGGTAGGACTTGTGGGATCTTGAGGGTTCTGGAACCATCTGGGTGGACTCCCCGGTCCCTGGGTCAGCCTGCTGTTGCTATATTCTGCAATGCTCTTCGGACACCCTGCTCCTTGTTTCTACGTGCCCTACAATTCTATTGCCATAGAAACTTCTCAGTTCTAGTCCTTGTCTCCTTATCTTTTGTGGCAATTTTCTCTTCAATCGCTTTCACTGTCTCTAGCCTCTCATTGCTCCAAGCCGTGGGGCACATGGATGTCAAGATAATTATCCTCAGGCACTGCTCTTATTCTCATATTCTCCTACAGAGGAAATTGCAGTAGATATGGATGAGGTACAGTATTCAAAGGGGAGCCTCTGGAAGGAGAATAAAATGCATCAGCTCCATATAAAGGCAGACGTCATTTATTTCTATTTGATCCATGAGCATGACAGAGAGCTTAGAGAATTTTATTATGCTGCTCAACTACATATATATATATTTTTTTTAATTGCAATACAATCCACAAAACCATAAAAGTCACCCTTTAAAAATTTACAGTTTTGTGGTTCTTAGTATACTTACACAGTTGTGCAAACTTCACTCCTAAGTCCAGAATATGTTCATCATCCTCAAAGAAACCAAAACCCATTAGTGTTCATTCTCCATTCTCCCTTCCCCCTAGCCACTGGCAATCACTCATGTACATTCTGTCTGTGTGGATTTGCCTATTCTGGACATTTCCTATAAGTGGAATCAACATGTGACCTTTTGTGACTGGCTTCTTTCATTCACTGTGTTTTCAAGCTTCATCCATGCTGTAACCTGCCTCAATACTTAATCCATCTGTATGGCTGAATGATATCCCATTACGTGGGTATGCCACATTCTGTTTGTCCATTTGTTCACTCATGCTCACATAGGTTGTTTCCACTGTTTTGACTATTATGGATATTTTTATTATGAAGATTCATACACAAGTTTTTGTGTGGACATATGTTTTCACTGCTCTTGAGTATATACCTGTAACTCTATGTTTAACTTTTTGAGAGCCAGAATGTTTTCCAAAGTGGCTGTACTGTCTTTTGTCCCACCAACAAAGTATAAGAGTCAAATTCCCCATATACTAATCAATGCTTTTATTTTCTGTCCTTTTGATTGCAGACGTCTTAGGGATATGAAGCAGTTTCATACTGTGGGCTTTAAAGCATTTAAGGTAGGGTGATGAGAAGGTCCAAGTACAGTTGATCTAAGTATGAACAACCTTGAGACCACAAGGGCAGAGTTGCAGTCTAAATGCTCAGTGGGGAGGATATCCTGGCCCTTATGCATCATTAATTCTAAAGAGTCCTTGATGTAACAGAACTGAGTGTAAGGGTTCAGAATCAGGTCCCACAGACTCTTTCCCGATCCTTATATCACTGACTTCCTTCAAGAAAGCCAGAGTCCCAACCCATTTTAAAGGAGCCAGCTAACCACTGTTGTCTCATCACCATGGACAGGACCTAACCCACTGAGAACTTGATGTTATGTAGAGGTGGGGGCCTCATCCATGGATCTGAGCCCAACAAACCATGATAGGCTTCTATGTGAACAGGCAGATGTGATAGGACCAGCAAAGTAAGAGGACTGACCTTGAAGTAAGTATTCTGTGTTCACCACCCCCAGGGGCCATAGGCAAAGGCAAGTCCTTAAAGAGCTGGGGAATTGGTGTCCTAGCTCTAGTCATGCTGTCCCGCCGACCCCCATTGCAACTCATCATCTCTCCTTGGGGAAGGATCTGAATTACGGGAGGCAATGCATCTGTTTTTCCCTTGCTTTGAATCTCAGGGGTAGGTGCTAAGATCTGGCATGTTGAAATAATTGCGAAGAGTAGGAAATCCCAGCCTTTCCCTAAAGACTCTAAAAGGAATCCTCTTGAAAGGCTCTATTAAGGAGGGTTTTTGTTAGTTTAACCTGCAACAGCAATGTTAGTTAAGTTCTCCTGTGGAATCTATCCCTTTATTCTCTTTCATAGTCATCGGAATCCCTCAGTTTAGGGGAACAGCCATTCCATTTCCCCAACTTCACTTTATTTTCCTTCTGTTCACACACTGCCTGCTAATTAACCTGCACCCCAGGCAGGCCTGGGGACTTCTCTGTTTATAGGATCTCTGGTTTCTCTAATTGAAATGTGCTTCTTATTCCTTTATGTCCAGCCATGCTCCTTCTTTCAAACTTGGATCATGAGTAGATATGTAATGACTTACAGTGGTACAGAAAAAAATTCCAGGTAAAGATGATAAAGGAATGCTTCAGGGCTTTTATCTTCTGAAACCATTTAGAAATACTAAAAGGAAATAAAAATAGAAAAAATTACATGCGATGAAACCAGAAAAGAGGCACCCCTTTGAATCACAATTGGTGAAGCAGCTTGAGCAGTCCTCCAAAGATAAGTTGCACAGCCTGAGGGATCAAACCAATGACTCTTCTTTAGAATGTCAGTGGTCAAGGACCCTGGAGCATTTCTGAGTGCATCACGGCCTGAAGAGGGCAGGGAGTCCTGGCTTAGTAAGAAAACATGTGGGAACATGTCAACATGCATCTTTGCAAAAATGTGGGTGCCAAGGTGAGGGCCAAAACAGGGGAGGCCAGCAGACTTCCAGTTACTGATCTTGGTCACCAGAAGAAAAGTAAACATGAAATTAGAGATAAATATATGGATACAGATATATAGATAAATTCCATGAACATACCCATGCTATTAAGGGCTTCACTCTCACTTTGGGAGAGATCCTGCCTTAGTGCAGTCATATCTTCAGGGAAAAATATTGGTGAGAATATGTTCACAGACAACAAGCCAAAATCAAGTTTCCCACTTATCTGTGATTCTTCAACAGCTAGCTGAAACAAGTAGAAAAACTCCCTTCAAAGATAAATAATGATCAGAAAGAAACCATCATGGTATGTATGCAAAGTAAGGAAATTAAAAAAAAGGAAAAGATTAAGATGCTGACATACTTGAAACATTATGTCATCCAAGCAAATGAACTTGGACAAAAAAATTCCATGAAATCAATAAAGAAAAGATCACCTCTTTAAAATAAGAGCTTGAAGAAGAGATTAAAACAACCAGAGATTTAAAAATATGAACCTATAGAATAAAATTTTAAACCTGGTGGGAAGAAAAGTTCTAGGAGACTCATCAAAAGGAGAGTGGATATTGTTGAATAAATAAAAGAAGTGACAAGACCAGAACTGAGAAAACAAAACAAAATGGAATGAAAGAGAGAGCTAAAATGGATTCGAAGAAAGTGAGATTTGAAAGACAAATATTGTCTAATATGCAAACAATTGATTTTCCTAAAGACAAGATCTGAAGAAATATAATTGAAGAATAAAGATATAATAGAAGAAACTCTTCCAAAATAAAAGATCTAAATTTACCTGAAACTTCAAGACACAGAAAAATTGTTGTAGAACAATAATAAAGGAGAGACATTCTTATAAAGGCACTGGAATTAAAATGCAAAGAAAGAACTCCATGGCCACCCAGGTTTTTAAAAAAATCAACCCAGTTGCAGGGAAAAAAATTTCCATAATAATGGCTGGCAGTTATCACAACAGAATCATTTCAAGTTAGAAGACAGTATAGTAATATTCAGAGAATAAAACAATATTTAAGAATTAAACCAAGTCATGCTATCATTTAAGAGTAAATAATGATGACAATAGCCAATATTTTTGAATGCCAGACTCTGTGTCAGTGTTTGTATGTAATATCTCATCTAACTATCTCAATAACCCCATGGGGTAGGGACCATTATTGGCCATATTTAAAAGATGAGGTTTCCTGAGACCTAGGGAGATGAAGAAACCTACCGAAGTTCACACAGCTTGAAATGGCAGAATCAGAATTTGAACACAGTTGTCTGATGTCAGATTCTGCTTCCCTAAATTTCAGCCTATGCTTTTCAAACTTATAAGAACTCAGGAATACAAACCCTTGAAAACTTATCAGAAGACAAATGCCTGTGTTGCAAGAACTGAATGGGAAAGGTATAGGAAAAAGGATCAGTGGTAAGCACTGACTCCATTTTAATATAGTATGGGCACAGTGTGGATGTGGAATGTTTATTTAATGAGGTTTGTGGCTGACAGCTTCTCATGTAGCTGAATGAACCGTGTCTCTTGGTTTTCATGTCCTTGTGGGGTCCCCTCCCATTACATGTGGGCTGGACCTAGAAACTTGCTGATAATAAATAGAAAAGGGCAAACATAATGGGATGTCACTTCTGAGAGTAGGTTACAAAAAGGCTGTGATTTTTGTCCTGCTCACCTTCTAGTGCCTTCTGTCTTGGGAGCTCCCACTCTGAGGAAAGCAAGCTGCCATGCTGGGAGCTGCCTTATATACAGAGAACCCACATAGCAAAGAACCAGTGTCTCCAGCCAACAGCCCCTTAGGAACCGAATCCTGCCGACAATGACATGAGTGAGCTTAGAAGCAGATTCCTTTCCAGCTGAGCCTTCAGATGACCATGAACAGGCTGATACTTTGATGGCAGCTTTGTGAGACACCTTGAGTCAGAAACAGATAAGCCATGTCTGGAATCCGGAATCCCAGAAATAGTGTGATAATAAATGTTTGCTATTTTCAGCCATTAAGTTTTGGGGTCATTTGTTACACGGCAATAGATAACTAATACAAGGATCAAGCATCATACCTGTAGCATAAATGACCCTTTCAAATCCACCATTCCACAAAGACCAGCCCTAGTCCCAGAGAGGGGTCTGTCAGACTTTGTGCTTGTGTGTGTGTGTGTGTGTGTGTGTGTGTGATCCAGAGAAAAGGAGAATAAGACTACCATTTACCTCTGCCAACCACCACCTCAGTCAGAGTAACTCTACCTGCATATTCTGCTTACAGAAGGTTTCTGCGTGTGTGTGTTGGGGACAATAAATCACCAGACCAGCAGCGACAAAGGTGATGACCACAATAACTGACCATGGCTTCCATATAACAACTGACATAAAATTAACCTTTTCTTAAAGCAAACAAAAGGTAATACTCACTATAGACAACTTAGAAAATACAGAAATAAAAAGAATAATTGTTTTTCTTAGTTCTAAAACTCTGATTTAAAAACTTTTTTCCTCTTTTTTTGCCACAACCTCTTATTTTTACACGGTGCATCATTAGGATCTTTGATCTCTTCATACATTTCACTTTAATGGTCTAATAATATTCCATTGTGTATATGCTTATTTGTGTCATAAAGGCTGCTTCCATGTGGTTGTGGAAGGAGAGCTTGGCTTCTGCTTACAACTCCTATAAATAACGCTGCAGTATGTACCCTTGAGCATAAAGCCTTTGCCATGGTAAAATGTTCTTATATTCCCACAAATGACTGAGTGGAAATACACACCTGGGCCTGATACAGAATGCCACATTGTTTGTTCTGCAAAAGGGCTGTACCTATTTACACTTCCACACCCAGTGCAGCGAGGGCCCATGGCATTAAACACTGCCCATCCTCTGAGTATTCGTCCAGAGGAGGGAAAACATTCGTCAAGAGGCTTATGTTTTTCCTTTCACTGATAGCTAATGAGGCTAAACCTATCCCTCCCATTCATTTGCATGTTTTGCCACCAGTAATGATCTGTTTCTGTCATCATGGGTGGGTCCAAGGCCCCACCCAGCCCAGTTTTATGCTGTTTAGCTTTTCAGTCTCAAGCTGGATTTGTCTATCCCATTGTCATACTTGGTCCACTGTAGTCCAGGGAGTGTCCTGGATTACAGTTGGTTCCTCAATGAATACACCCCCGTGAGGGCAGGCGGGGCTGTGTTTTGCATTCCATGTATCTGCAGTGCCCACACAGTGCCCTGCCCAGTCTGTGCTCAGTGTTGTGGGAATGTGAGCCTTCATCCCCATGGTATCTGAGGAGAATTACTTTGGGTTGTAATTTCCATCTTAGTGCCTTAGTTTCAGGCTCTGGTTCTAGAACTGTGGCTACTCCTAGCTACGAAAGCCACCTCAACTCTCTTTCACTTCCTAACAAAGTAAGTCTTTCTGGGCCTCAGGAATCTCTAATCCCTTCTCTAGAGCCCCCGCCCCACATACCCCTCAATACCCCTTGCCCTCCCCTCTCACACACTTCAAGGGTCAGTTAATCCACTTGGGAAGCCCATCTGTCCTGGAGAGTTCTGTAAATTGAGATGATCACATTTATCAGTTAGTTAAAGGCTTCATTTAGCCCTTGCCCTGAGGCATGCACAGAGAGACGTTTTCTTGGGCAAACTTAATTATTGCGTCAGAAGAAAAAACATGTTCTCATGTTAGTCTTGGGGAGGGAGCAAGAGTCAGCAAGGCTTCCTGTAATTTTCATTACCAGTAATGACATTTTCCACAATCCTGAATTCATTAGGTTATTTTTATTCTTTCTACATTCCTTGTCTAAATGGCGACAGAATCTATCAAGAGCAGGCTTGACAGAAGTTTTTATAAATTTGAGGAATTGTTGGGAATTTTGAAAGGCCACCTAATCCGTGCCTTGACCCTCTGGCAGCAGAGTCATGGCTAAGCCCTCTGACGGCTAGAAACCTCATCGACTGGTCAAGATTTGCAGAGAAAGGACTTCCACAGAAACTCTCCCAACCAGGAAGACCCCTTAGATCTAGCAGTCCCCTTTGGACAGCAGCTGCTGTGGCAAGACTTTCAGCCTGGACAGGACACGGAAGTCACCTGGGGAGCATTAAGTCTTGAGGCCCACGTCACACCCAGATCAATAAATCAGACCCTCGGAGACGGAGCCAGAAATCTGTGTTTTTCAGTGGAGCTGAGGTGAAGGTGTGGCAGGCTCTGTCTCTGCTGACTCATCCAGTGCCTCCCCTGGCAGGGACATTCAAGGAAAGGCCTTTAAAGGTTCATCGTTCTCATCCTGTCTGAACATTAGAATCACCTGGAAGATTGAATGACCTGTGGGTGTCCGGCCCCGCCCCACAGTCTCTGACTGCGTGGTCTGGGGCGTCACTCCTTTCTGAGAGCTCCCAGGGCTCACTGCCCGTCCAGACCCTTTATGAACCTTCATGGCCCCAGGCCTTCATCAGAACTAGGAGGGGCCACGAAATATTTGCATATGCCAGGGCACCCACTTTGCAAGGCGCTTAAAGATCCCTGGAGGCCTTTCTAGAGACACTCTAATGGCTCATGGAGCCTGATTTACTTCTACCAGTTCATGTACAAAACAGAAAACAAATGCCTGAAGAGGTCCAGGGACTCACCCAGGACTAGGACTCCGTGGCAATAGCACAAAAGGAATCCTGAGCTGTGCTGTGAGCCAGCAGCTCTTCTAGATTCGTGTTGCTGCTCCACAGGGGTATTACTCAGAGAGATGATATCTCATCGCCTGGTGCGGTGGCTTGAGATGTGTGCCCCAGAAGACATCCCCATCCTAATTCCTGCAACCCATGAGTGTTAATTTATACAAGAAATCAAGGTCTTTCCAGATGTTAGATTAGGTTAAAGATCTTAAAATGGAGAGATTATCCTGATAATCTGGGTGGGGAGGCCCTCTATGCAAACCCAAATGTCTTAAGAGGGAGGCAGGAAGAGGTTTTATACACATAGAGGAGGAGGAGAGGTGAAGACTGAGCAGAAAGAAATTTGGATATGCTGTTCTGAAGACTGGAGAGGCGTGGCCACAAGCCGAGGAGTGCAGGCAGCCACCAGCAGCCGAGAAAGGCAAGGAGGGGCCCTTCCCCTTGAGCCTCCAGACAGCAGGCCTTCCATCTTTCAGAGCTTGAGAGAATAAACGCCACCTGCTTGAAGCTTCCAGGTTTGTGGTATTGTGTAACAGCAGCCATAAGAAACTAATATGCCTAAATAAGGCAATTTAAGGATTATGAAATGCAGTTTGGAAGGTGTGTCTATGTGACTAGTTCTAACCCATGTTTTCCTGGGGCCCCAACTCAGGCAGGCAAAGTTACAGGCCATGCATAGGATTCAGAGCTTCCCACAGGGTCCCCAAAGCTGAGTTCCAGCCCTCCAGGTGCTTGCCTTGGCCTTTCAGAGTATCCCCCAACCCAGAGCTTCTCCCAGGTCTGCCTGTAGGGAAGGTGTGTGGGCCGCAGCACAGGCCTGGCTCCTGCAGTGCTGAAGGAAAAGGAGCTGCCTCTCCTTCTTCCTCACAGCTGAGTCTAGGCACAGTGACACCCCAGCCAGACATGGCTGGGAAGGGAGGGTTTCATGGGGTCCTTCTCTGGCCCTGTGACCCCCTAACTGTAGTCTCAAGCTCACCAGGACCCCTGCCCCCTTACTGACCAAATACACATTAGATTCACCCATGAGGAGCAATTGGAATTTTATCCTTCAGAACTCAGCTCAAACATCCTTTTCTCCGAAAGCTTCCCTGACCTCCCAGAAGAGGTCACTGGGTTAGTTGGGGGCCCAGCGGGAAACAGATGGTATATTTAAATTGGGTAATTTGATGAGGGTTCAATGAAGGGACTGCCTATAAAGTGTGGCAGGGGTTAGGGGAAGCCTTGAGAAGTGGGGTGGTCCTCTAAGCCAGTGGGGCTGAGTTATGGGGGAATTCCTACCTCTCTCTGCCAGCGGGCGTGGAGCAGGAGTGGCTCTCAGAACGTGGATGGAGGCCAGGGCTCTCTGTAGAGGACGACGCAGAAGGCCAGGGGCCAGGGCAACGAGCACCTCTTCCCTCCCGCTTCCTCCACCTTGGGTCTCTCACAGGGGCACCCTCCAGTGACCCCGCTGGAAACAGGAGCTGCAGGGAGCCGGGTCTGCACTCCTCACATCTGGGCCTCCTGAATCCGTGTGCCTGGGGGATTGCTGTTTGTCTCCTCCCATGAGGAAGGACTCTGTACATCTCGTTCCCTGTACAGCTTCTGAGGTACAATGAGCTCTCACTAAGCATCTGCTGATTAATGGGTGCCCCAGAGATGGGGCTGCACCATCCTGGAAGGCATCATTAAGGATCCCACTGAAAGGGCACAGCTCCTCACTTCCTCAGGCGGGAGGCTACCCTCCTGTCCTCTCTCATCAGCTCCTGCATTTGGGTGGTCCAAGAGAGAGCCAAGGGGCAACCCCTCCTCATCTCCAGCTCTCACCGCCATGGCAGGCTCCCGCAGCAGGGCTGCGTGCTCAGGGGCCACCCACAGGGCTCGGCTTTTCCCCAGACATGGGGCTGCTCCCCTGAGACACTTGGGTCCTCCTCCCTGCTCACCCCCCAGCCCCTGCCATGGACTGAATGTTTGTGCGTATTTGTTCCCCAACCCCTCTGCTGAAGCCCTGACCTCCAATTTGGTGGGATGTGGGGGTGGGGCCTTTGGAAGGTGATTAGGTCTTGATGAGGTCACAAGGGGAGAGCCCTCATGATGCACTGGTACCCTTGTAAGGGGGTGCAGAGACCAGAGCCCTCTCTCTCCCCCATGTGAGGAGCAAGAAGGCGGCCTGTGAACCAGGGGGAGAGCTCTTGCCAGAACCTGCCCACGTCGGCACCCTGGTCTCAGATTTCCCATCCTCCAGAACTATGAGAAATGTCTGTTGTTTAAGCCACGCAGCCTGGGGAATTTTGCTTCAGTAGCCAGAGCTAAGGCAGCCCCTAACTGCCCCTTCCAGGCCCCGAGGCTTCCCTGGGTCTGGCCCTTAGCTCAGCCCTTGAAATTCCCCTCAAATCTTACTTGTGTGGCTCCTTTATCCCCAGGGGAGCTGCAGGCCCTGGTCCCTCAAGCTGTCTCTTCAGACAGACAGGGAGACAGACCACAGAAATGATAAAAGCAGCAGCTTTGGCTCCGGCTCTGTGGCCAGCTTTGAGGTAGGTGCGGGGGCCGGAGAAGCAGCCACGAAGGGCTCACACCTGGTCCCCAGGCAGAGAGCCCAAGGCCATGCTAACCTTGTGTTAGGGCGAGGGCTGTGGTCTGACGGTGGGACAGGGGGTCAGGAGCAACGGGGCAAAGTGGGGCATGGATCTGGGCCCCAGGGCCACCAGGCTAATTTCTGGACTTGGGTAAGTTTCTGTGCCTGCTAACACCAGCAGACAGGCTCCTTACAGGACAGACTCAAGGTCGTGGGCAAACTTGAGGACCCAACTTCAGGCAGGTCTCCAGCCTTCTTCTGTTGTTTCCAGCCGCGCTAGATTTGATTCACTGTGAATGAGAGCTTCAGAGTCTCCTAAAACAGCTGTCTTGGTGCCCAGCTGCCCACTGAAGTCATCCAGGGCACTCTAGAACATACAGATCTTGGGGCCCCTCCTGCAGACATAGAATTGACTAGGCTGGGGGGAGGCTGTTGACAATTTTTAAATGTTCTCTGGTGATTTGAGTGTACAGTGGGGTTGAGAACCACCAGTCCAAAGAATGTCTAGAGGAAGAAGAGAATTATTTTTTTACTCTTCTGTTGCTTGTCTCAGTCTATTAGGTGGAAGACACTTTCCAGTGTCCATTATTTCCACCTTGCAAAACAAGGCACTGTCTCACAGATCTCATAGATTTTATGTTTTTCAGACCAATGGTCTTCTGTGGAATTGAGTGCTGTGGGCTCAGGGAGGAAAAGACTCTGAGTGTTGGCTTTTCATCCTCTTGTTGGAGCACCAGCTGGGGGAGCAGATGGAACGTCTGAAGGGTTACTCATTGGGTCTTGGGAGGAAGCTTTGACAGCATCCATGAGAGCTTCAGAAAAACATCGCCATGAGATAGTAAATGTCCACACTTTCAAACCACCATGATTATACATATGTATAACTTGGAATAATTTTAAAACCACTTGAGAGATCAGGTGAAGATGTGTGGACAGAGTATTATGCACAGATATGCACACTGGAGACCACCAACTTCTTTAGCAAGAAGAGAAGGAGGCTGTGCTAGGTGGCAGGGCTCAGTGGAGAAGAGGGCTGGTGACAGGGAGAGTTGAGTCTAGTGTTAAACCAAACAAATAGAAAATCTATGCATGAAATATCATGGCAACTGTAAAATACAAGGAAATAGGCCACAATTTTCAAATAATTTCTAGTATTGGCATCTTTCATATGAATTATTCTCTTTTTCATGTTTTTTACTATTTCCTAGATTAAAAAACAGGCATGTATTATTTCCATAATCAGAAAAGAAATTATAACAAAGAAGTCAATTGAACGGCAAGTTGCTATTCTCCCTGGAGGTAGGGGTTCTATATTTAGCAAATAAAATCTAGGATGTTTGGTTGCCTTTGAATATCAGGTGAATGTCAAAATTTTAGTACAAGTATATCCCAAATATTGCATGGGCCATACTTATACCAAAAAAAAGTATTCATTACTTACCTGAAATCAAATTTAACTAGGCATCTTTTTTTTTTCCTCCAGGCATCCTTTTTTTTAATATAATTTATTTTATTATCATTAATCTACAATTACATGTGCAATATTACGGTTGTTAAACTACCCCTTCATCAGGTCCCCCCCACCAACCCCATTACAGTCACTGTCCATCAGCGTAGTGAGATGCTATAGAATCACTACTTGTCTTCTCTGAGTTGTACTGCCCTCCCCGTACCCCCACAACATTACATCTGCTAATCGTAATGCCCCTTTTTCCCTCTTATCCCTCCCTTCCCGCCCATTTTCCCCAGTCCCTTTCCCTTTGGTAACTATTAGTCCGTTCTTGGGTTCTGTGAGTCTGCTGCTGTTTTGTTCCTTCAGTATTTTTTCTTTGTTCTTATACTCCACATATGAGTGAAATCATTTGATACTTGTCTTTTTCGGCTTGGCTTATTTCACTGAGCATAATACCCTCTAGCTCCATCCATGTTGTTGCAAATGGTAGGATTTGTTTTCTTCTTATGGCTGAATAATATTCCATTGTGTATATGGACCACATCTTCTTTATCCATTCATCTACTGATGGACACTTAGGTTGCTTCCATTTCTTGGCTATTGTAAATAGTGCTGCAATAAACATAGGGGTGCATCTGTCTTTTTCAAACTGGGCTGCTGCATTCTTAGGGTAAATTCCTAGGAGTGGAATTCCTGGGTCAAATGGTATTTCTATTTTGAGTTTTTTGAGGAACCTCCATACTGCTTTCCACAATGGTTGAACTAATTTGCATTCCCACCAGCAGTGTAGGAGGGTTCCCTTTTCTCCACATCCTCGCCAACATTTGTTGTTGTTTGTGTTTTGGATGTTGGCCATCCTCACTGGTGTGAGGTGATATCTCATTGTGGTTTTAATCTGCATTTCTCTGATGATTAGCGATGTGGAGCATCTTTTCATGTGCCTGTTGGCCATCTGAATTTCTTCTTTGGAGAAGTGTCTATTCATGTCCTCTGCCCATTTCTTAATTGGATTATTTGCTTTCTGTTTGTTAAGGTGCATGAGTTCTTTATATATTTTGGATGTCAACCCTTTATCAGATACGTTTTTTATGAATTTATTCTCCCATACTGTAGGATGTCTTTTTGTTCTACTGATGGTGTCCTTTGCTGTACAGAAGCTTTTCAGCTTGATATAGTCCCACTTGTTCATTTTTGCTTTTGTTTCCCTTGCCCGGGGAGATATGTTCATGAAGAAGTTGCTCATGTTTATGTCCAAGAGATTTTTGCCTATGTTTTTTTCTAAGAGTTTTATGGTTTCATGACTTACATTCAGGTCTTTGATCCACCTTGAGTTTACCTTTGTGTATGGGGCTAGACAGTAGTCCAGTTTCATTCTCTTACATGTAGCTGTCCAGTTTTTCCAACACCAGCTGCTGAAGAGGCTGTCATCTCCCCATTGTATATCCAAGGCACTTTATCAAATATTAATTGACTGTATATGTTTGGGTTAATGTTTGGATTTTCTATTCTGTTCCACTGGTCTGTGGGTCTGTTTTTGTGCCAATACCAAATTGTCTTGATTACTGTGGCTTTGTAGTAGAGCTTGAAGTCAGGGAGTGTAATTCCCCCTGTTTTATTCCTCCTTCTCAGGATTGCTTTGGCTATTCGGGGTCTTTTGTGGTTCCATATGAATTTTAGAATTATTTGTTCCAGTTCATTGAAGAAAGCTGTTGGTAGTTTGATAGGGATTGCATTGAATCTGTAGATTGCTTTAGGTAGTATAGCCATTTTGACAATATTTATTCTTCCTAGCCAAGAGCATGGGATGCATTTCCATTTGTTAGTGTCCTCTTTAATTTCTGTTAGGAGTGTCTTGTAGTTTTCAGAGTACAGGTCTTTCACTTCCTTCCCTAAGTTTATTCCTAGGTATTTTATTCTTTTTGATGCAATTGTGAATGGAATTGTTTTTCTGATTTCTCTTTCTGTTAGTTCATCATTAGTGTGTAGGAAAGCAGCAGATTTCTGTGTCTTAATTTTGTATCCTGCAACTTTGCTGAATTTAGATATTAGTTCTAGTAGTTTTGGAATGGAATCTTTAGGGTTTTTTATGTCCAGTATCATGTCATCTGCAAATAGTGACTCCAGGCATCCTTTTAATTTATCTGGTAACCCTACCTGGAGTCAGTGAATGGCCCAGGGTAAGTGTGGGAATCCCCAGCAAGGCCCCTGAGAGCTCCCGGGTACCAGGACAAGGGCTGTGCTGGCCTCCCTGTCCAGAGTGGAGCAAGGCACTATATATGTAATGGTGACACTCCCACAGACTACCGTCAATAGTCTCCTTTCTTAGACTAGAGTGCAGCTGCTTCAGTGTATCATCTATTTCACACAAATGGTAATAATAATGTTTATTTGTGCTATATGTTAAAATTCTCAATGGGCATAGTATTGTCAATCACTGTTATGGATACATACACAGTTTTGTATCTCTGCTGGGTCACCCCCCACGTGTCAAGGTGTGTCATCTTAACACACCTTCCCTTCTCTAAGGTAGGGGCTCTTCTCAGGCCCATTTTGTGGCTGAGGAAACTGGTGCTCGGACAGGACAGAAACCTGCTCAAGGTCACTCAGGGGAAGGATGGCAGAGCTCACTGCCCTACCTCAAGTCTGGTTCAGAGAAGCATTTCTGTGCATGGTACTCTGGCACTTCACCGCTCTATTCTTTTAGCCATGAAGCAACCTTGTAAGGTGACTACTGGGATGGAAAGCTAAGCCCCCTGAGTCCCTCGCCATCCCAGCTCAATTTGGTTGGTCTCTTCTAATCTTTCTCCCTCTCCCTCGCCCCTCCACTACCCTCCTATCTCTTTCTCTCCCCTCCACCCTTTTCTTCCCTTCTCTTCCTCTCTCTTTCTCCTTCCCCTCCATTCCTATCCCATTCCTTCTCCCTCCCTCCATCTGTCCCCCACCCCCCAAGCTGCACTAAAGTCCCTTAAAGAAACTTCTAGCTCTGCTCACTTGCTCTGGGGTGTCAGACAGTCACTAGAGCTCCTCTACTTCAGTGTTCTCATGAAAAACAAGAACAATCTAGATGCATGAGCTTGGCTCTCGGTGGAGAAACCTTCCCTGCTGGAGTTGTGGCATTCCCAGGTAGCCTTTGGGTAGGGTATAGTGAATGTTTCTTCAAAAGCACCTTTTCCCCACTATCCAGGGCTTTAACTGCTGATTAATGATCCACATTAAAACAAACAACAAAGTACCCATGATGTAATTGAATTTTCTGGCTTGATTTCTTGCCAATCTTACTTTGTCTACAAAGAACCAAGATCAAGACTTTTGAGAAAAACTCCTATTTTAACCAGTTGTACTTGTTGCTTGGTGAGACCCTTAAACTGAAGTCTTGCAGGAAAGAAATTGTTTCCCATTTTTCTTATTTCTCTTAGCCCCTTCAAGGTCTAACCCCAAACCAAATCCTGAAACTGTCTTGGCAATCCAGAAAATTAAGTGAAACAAGAACACCGTAGTAACCTAAGAATATATTAAATGGTCTGGCACAAATTAATGAAAACCTCTTTGCTTGTAAAAGAAAAATAAAGATTCAGTTCATTCAAACAAGGAAAGCTCTGTTGAGGAAGCGTACATTTTCCACTTGACTTCAACACCTCCCAACGCAGTGAGCAGTGGGGAGCATGTGCACGCATGCCATCTACACGTGTGGCGTGAGGAAGAAGAGACATCCAGCACAGGGCTGAATCCTCCCACAGACAGTGAGAGAGTCATTTTCATTCTCTGAATGAGGACAGAAACTAAGAGGTCTAGCGATTTGCCCAGAGTCTCTCAGCCAGTTACGTCATGATGTTGGACCTGAGCCCAGCGTTCCACCGTGACTCTGCCTCCCTAGTCGACCGACGCCTCCAAAGTCTGATGAAGGATGGCTACTTCAAAGGCCAGAACTGACCAAATGAACCTGCAATTGGCCATGGACCATCTCCAGGGCCTGCCTTTTGGACTGATCCTCATTGCTTTAGGGAGGCCCCTGATGATTTCTCATCACCTTCAAGGTCATCCTTGGGACCCTTCTCCATTCCTACCTGTTTCTCTCAGGACCAATGGTAATATCTTTTCCAGCTTCAGCATGAGGGGCAATGTGGACATCATAGATCCCAACCAAGAAATAAACGGTTTGCATCCTCTTCCTGAGTTTGGTGACCTGGGGCAAGCTATCTGAGCTCCAGGACTTAGTCTTTTCATTTGCAAAGTGGGTACACTGATCATTACTCTCAAGGCTGTGTAAAGATTAGTTACTCACTGATGATTCTGAGTAAGCCCCTGTTCTGTTGCAGACACCATCCTCCACCTCTTCCCAGCCTCAAAATGTCCCAAATCAGCCAGAGCCCTGAATGAGTGGGAAAAAGAGCATGTGGAGGAGGCTCCCATGCAGAGGCCTGTTAGCATTCCTCTCAACACAGAGTAATGCACCTCTCATTCTAAGAATCAGCCTGGAGGGAAACTGTGGCTAGGGTGGAATGGTGTTCGGAGATCTTTAGTCTCTCCCTGGGGCTGGTGGGAAGCCCAGGCTGGGACGTGGACAGATCTCTTCTCACAATTAGGGATCAGGTCCACCAACCAGGTGACAGCTACCTGGTACTCAAGTACCTGTCAGGAAGCTCTTGGGAAAATGAAATCCTGGTGACAACTAGGGGTGGCGGTGTGGCCAGTTCAGGCGACACACTCCCACAGTCCTGCAAGGTGTTGCCTGTTTCAGGCGTCCTGTGCCCGGAGTTCCTCCTGCCGGCCTGGCTCCCCAGCCAGCGCACGCCCTCTGCCAAGGACTGAAGTCACGCTGTCTCCCCCTCCAAAGCCTGCTCTGTGGCTGTTCCAGGAGCTGGGCATTAGCTTCCTTTCATTTATTTGGAGAGGATGAATTCTGCCAGGGTTGTGCTAACCATCATTTAGAGATTATTTTTGGAGATGGCAAACTCTTTAGCAGTAGGCGTTGGAGGTTACACAGCGACCATGAGGTGAGACTCGGGCACTCCAGGCAGCCCTGCCAAGGGGAAGTCACTATCCAAAGGCACCCTGGGGACTGCGTTTACAGACTCACCTTTGGAATACGCAGTGTTGAGCATGCTGTCCTCCAGCCAGGATGGGGCCTGCTCTGCTGGGGCACGACTCACCCTCATGTATGTTGGGATGGTGCTCAGGGGCAGATTGATGGAAGAAAATGGAGCAGGACCCAGAAACACCTAACTACCTCCCTCATGGTATCTCATCGCACAAGGGACCAGTGTCAGGGAGACTGAGCACCAGGCACTGCACGTTTCAGACGTTCAGTTCCTTTTAACCCTTGGCTGCAAGGTTAAAGAGCTGTCTGGCCCCTGGACCCCTGTGGCCAGTTCCTGCATCCTTTGTGATTTTCTGTCTTTGTGATGAGAGACATAGCTACAGCTTTCTAAGCTGCTCAGAGGCCTATTGCACACCGTGTAAGGGTCATGTTGGGGTATACTCCTGGGAGGTTACGGTGGGTTCTGAGGACCCCCAAGGAAGCTTCCTTGCAGACTGAAGGAAAGGCCTTTATCCTTTTCAACCTCCAATGAGGTTTAAAGTTTGAATGGCTCTTAGAAACAATCTAAGCCAGTGACTGTCTTACTTTATTGACTGAATCCACTGTAAGAATCACATTATATATCTGTATTAGTTTGCTGGGGCTGCCATAACACAATACAGACTGGGGGCTTTATTGACAGAAATCTACTTCTCATAGTTCTTTCTGGATGCTAGAAGGCCAAGATCAACAGGTTTGGTTCCTCTGAGGCCTCTCTCTGGCTTGTAGATGGCCTCCTTCTTGCTGGGTCTTTGCATGGTCACCCCTCTCTGCACTTGTATCCCGGGTGCCTCTGTGTGTCCGAATGTCCTGTTCTCATAAAGACATCAGTCGTATGGGCTTAGCGCCCATCCTCATGGCCTCATTTAACCTCCTCACCTCTTTAAAGCGTCCATCTCCGAAATACAGTTGCGTTCTGAGGTGTTGGCTGTTTAGGCTTCAACATATAAATGTTGAAGGGACATGCTTTAGTTCATAACAGTGTCAAAACTCAGAGCACAAAGAACGGAAATACAAGTTTTATAAGAAATAGTACTTAGTCTTCCCATGTGTGAGGCAATTTGATATTTGTTATTCAATTCTGTTTAAAAATAGAATCTATTCTATTAAAAATAATGCAGGTTTTGACTTCCCAGAATGATTTCACAACCCATTCTTGGCTCCATCCCACAGTTTTTAAAACTGTGTTCAAGGCCAAACACTGTAAGGATCTGTTTCAACACCGATCTAAGGAGATAAGTGAACACTGATCAGGGGCAACGCCCTTATCTTAATGACAGGGAACTGAGGCCATGGGTGGGCTGGAGCGGGCCTGGCTGGGGACTCTTGGTATTGCTGGTGGCCCCCGGATGGGAGCCTGGGTATATGAGCATTTTCCTGAGAGGAGAGTAACAAGGGAATGTCAGGATAGAGGATGACTGAGAACCAGGTCTGAGACACAGTGTAAAGGGTCAAAATGGGGGGACCAAACCTGTTCCCATTCAAAAAGCAAAAGCAAGTGCAGGGCAAAGAAGAGAAAGAGCCTCCAAAGGGGTCAGAATGTGGACAGATGCAGGGGTAGAGAGACAAGCCAGGGGCGAGTGGCCTGAAAGCATCCTTAAGGAGGTCAAATCTTATCTGCATTGGAGATGGGTAGGTGGTGTGTGGGGGTCGACTCCTGCGTGCTCTGAGCTAGAACAAGTGTCCTGCAAGACCACCTCATCATGCTTGCCTTTGCTAAAGAACAGAAAGGAGTTCTGGCTGGAGCCAGGGTGACAGCATTTCATAACTGAGCACTACTGTGACATGTTACTCTGAAATGTTCAGGGAAGCCAAGGAGAAAAGGCTTTCACTTCTGGAACAATCACTGAAGTATGTCAAGCTGCATAGAAAAGTCATTCCTGAAATTCCCAGATGATCATTCTAGTATTTTGCTAATTACCTTCCTAAAACATAGATAAAATTTAATCACTTGCTTGAATATACATTTATTTTATCTCAACAGAATATACAGCTATTTCTTTGGAACTAAGTACACATTATTCAATGTGGCATTTGAGATCTAGGGCCCTTCAATATCTTCTTCCACTGAAATCTTTTCAGTTTTCTCATTTGCCATTTATAGCTCCCACCACTACTACCATACATGTGTGTGCCTAACAAGACTGTAATAATACCAGGTATATGGTGTTCTGCTTTTTTTCCTAATAAAAAATAACTGCAAGATCTATCATACATAAAAAGAGTATAAGCTGCTTTTTTAAATAAAAATAATAGCAAAAAAAGGTCATGCAGAAAAAGACTATCTCACAGGTGAAACAAGAAAAATAAAATCTACCACTCAGTGTACACAACAGTCGTTTATAAACACATTAGAAACCCAACAGAACAGAAAATCCAAACATTAACCCAAACATATACAGTCAATTAATATTTGATAAAAGTGCCTTGGATATACAATGGGGAGATGACAGCCTCTTCAGCAGCTGGTGTTGGAAAAACTGGACAGCTACATGTAAGAGAATGAAACTGGACTACTGTCTAGCCCCATACACAAAGGTAAACTCAAGGTGGATCAAAGACTTGAATGTAAGTCATGAAACCATAAAACTCTTAGAAAAAAAGATAGGCAAAAATCTCTTGGACATAAACATGAGCAACTTCTTCATGAACATATCTCCCCGGGCAAGGGAAACAAAAGCAAAAATGAACAAGTGGGACTATATCAAGCTGAAAAGCTTCTGTACAGCAAAGGACACCATCAGTAGAACAAAAAGACATCCTACAGTATGGGAGAATATATTCATAAAAAACGTATCTGATAAAGGGTTGACATCCAAAATATATAAAGAACCCATGCACCTTAACAAACAGAAAGCAAATAATCCAATTAAGAAATGGGCAGAGGACATGAATAGACACTTCTCCAAAGAAGAAATTCAGATGGCCAACAGGCACATGAAAAGATGCTCCACATCGCTAATCATCAGAGAAATGCAGATTAAAACCACAATGAGATATCACCTCACACCAGTGAGGATGGCCAACATCCAAAACACAAACAACAACAAATGTTGGCGAGGATGTGGAGAAAAGGGAACCCTCCTACACTGCTGGTGGGACTGCAAATTAGTTCAACCATTGTGGAAAGCAGTATGGAGGTTCCTCAAAAAACTCAAAATAGAAATACCATTTGACCCAGGAATTCCACTCCTAGGAATTTACCCTAAGAATGCAGCAGCCCAATTTGAAAAGGACAGATGCACCCCTATGTTTATTGCAGCACTATTTACAATAGCCAAGAAATGGAAGCAACCTAAGTGTCCATCAGTAGATGAATGGATAAAGAAGATGTGGTCCATATACACAATGGAATATTATTCAGCCATAAGAAGAAAACAAATCCTACCATTTGCAACAACATGGATGGAGCTAGAGGGTATTATGCTCAGTGAAATAAGCCAAGCCGAAAAAGATAAGTATCAAATGATTTCACTCATATGTGGAGTATAAGAACAAAGAAAAAACTGAAGGAACAAAACAGCAGCAGACTCACAGAACCCAAGAACGGACTAATAGTTACCAAAGGGAAAGGGACTGGGGAAAATGGGCGGGAAGGGAGGGATAAGAGGGAAAAAGGGGCATTACGATTAGCAGATATAATGTTGGGGGGGCACGGGGAGGGCAGTACAACTCAGAGAAGACAAGTAGTGATTCTATAGCATCTCACTACGCTGATGGACAGTGACTGTAATGGGGTTGGTGGGGGGGACCTGATGAAGGGGTAGTTTAATAATCGTAATATTGCACATGTAATTGTAAATTAATGATAATAAAATAAATTATAAAAAAAAAAACCGTGTGTTCTTCCCCAGTTGTGCTTCACCCCTCCCTCCAAGTAATGGTCATCCTCAATATTGCCTTCATCATCTTTTGCTTTTCTGTAGTTTTCAGTATAGCATTTTTAAAAATTACATTCTCTCATTGCATATGCTAGTGTTTAGAAATACAGTTGAATCTTATGTGTTGGTTTTTTTTAATCCAGCAAATGTGGTAAATTCTTCTGTTAGTGCTAAACATGTATCTGCAGGTTCTTTGGGGTTTTCTATAAAGTCCTGACATCTGCAAGTAAGGCCATCTTATACTGCTACTTTCCAATCTTTTTGACTTTTTTTTTTCTTCTCATTGCACTGGATAAGCCCTTCAGTATATTACTGAATAGGAAAGGTCAAAGCAGACATTCTTGTTATTTTTCTGATCCTAAAGAGAATGCTTTACACACTATCACATGTAATTTGCTTTAGGTTTTGTTATGTGCTCATTATTTAGGATGTTCTTCATTACAAGTTTTATTTTGTTTTGTCTAGTTTTTAAATCATTAACGGCTGCTGGATTTTATCAAACAGATCTTTGCATCTCTGAACATGATTCTCGTTTCTTTCATCTGCTGCTATGGTGCATCACATTCACCGATTTCAAAAATTAAATCAATTTTGTATTCCTAGGATGATCCCAAAGTTTCATGATGTATGATTCTTTACCATTTTGCTTTAAAGTAGTTTAAGTTCTTTACAGTATTTTGTTTAGGATTTTTTCATTTCTATTTATAATGGAAAACTGACCTGTAGCTTCAGGTTCCTGCAATTCTTTGTCTGATCTTAGTATCAGGCATCAGATACCTCATAAAATGAGCAAGGATGTGCTTTCATTTTTTCTATTCTTTGGAAAAATATATGTGTGGTAAAATTATCTCATCTTTGATGTTTGACAGAAATCAGCCCAAAGACCATTTAGGGCTTGGTGTTGCTGTCACGAAAAAAATGCTAGGAAGTAGTAAAGTTTTCTATTTTTATCTTGAAACAATTTTAATAAATTGCATTTTTGTATATATGTGTCCATCTCATCTTTTATTGCCATGAAATTACTCATAACATTTTTGTTATTAGTTTAACATCTGCAATATTTAGTTATATTCCTAATTCCTATTTTCTTTTCCATTCCCAATTTTGTTGTGCAATACCTTTTTTTGATTAATCTTTGCCTATTTTATTAACATTTTCAGATAATTGATTTATCATGTTTGTTTTTATGTCATTAATTTCTCCTTATATTGCTGTTCTTCCTTCTATATTTTTGCTGTGATTTTTCTAATTTCATATTTTGGATGCTTAACTCATTAATTTTGAGATTTCTTTTCTCCTGTAAGCATTTCAGGCTATAGATTTCCCTCTAAGTACCATGAAGGTAACACATAGTTTTTTTTTTTTTTGGTATCATTAGTCTACAATTACATGTGCAACATTACGGTTACTAGACTCCCCACATCATCAAGTCCCCCCACATACCCCATTACAGTCACTGTCCATCAGCGAGTGAGATGCTGTAGAATCACTACTTGTCTTCTCTGAGTTATACAGCCCTCCCTGTGACCTCCCCTACATTATGTCTGCTAATCGTAATGCCCCTTTTTCACCCTTGTCCCTCCCTTCCCACCCATCCTCCCCGGTCCCTTTCCCTTGGGTAACTGTTAGTCCATTCTTGGGTTCTGTGAGTCTGCTGCTGTTTTGTTCCTTCAGTTTTTTCTTTGTTCTTATACTCCACATATGAGTGAAATCATTTGATACTTATCTTTTTCCGCCTGGCTTATTTCACTGAGCATAATACCCTCTAGCTCCATCCATGTTGTTGCAAATGGTAGGATTTGTTTTCTTCTTATGGCTGAATAATATTCCATTGTGTATATGGACCACATCTTCTTTATCCATTCATCTACTGATGGACACTTAGGTTGCTTCCATTTCTTGGCTATTGTAAATAGTGCTGCAATAAACATAGGGGTGCATATGTCTTTTTCAAATTGGGCTGCTGCATTCTTAGGGTAAATTCCTAGGAGTGGAATTCCTGGGTCAAATGGCATTTCTATTTTGAGTTTTTTGAGGAATCTCCATACTGCTTTCCGCAATGGTTGAACTAATTTACAGTCCCACCAGCAGTGTAGGAGGGTTCCCCTTTCTCCACATCCTCGCCAACATTTGTTGTTGTTTGTGTTTTGGATGTTGGCCATCCTTACTGGTGTGAGGTGATATCTCACTGTGGTTTTAATTTGCATTTCTCTGATGACTAGTGATGTGGAGCATTTTTTCATGTGCCTGTTGGCCATCTGAATTTCTTCTTTGGAGAAGTGTCTGTTCAGATCCTCTGCCCATTTCTTAATTGGATTATATGCTTTTTGTTTGTTGAGGTGCATGAGCTCTTTATATATTTTGGATGTCAACCCCTTATCGGATATGTCATTTATGAATATATTCTCCCATACTGTAGGATTTTTTTTGTTCTACTGATGGTGTTCTTTGCTGTACAGAAGCTTTTCAGCTTGATATAGTCCCACTTGTTCATTTTTGCTTTTGTTTTCCTTGCCCGGGGAGATATGTTCATGAAGAAGTTGCTCATGCTTATGTCCAAGAAATTTTTGCCTGTTTTTTTCTAAGAGTTTTATGGTTTCATGACTTACATTCAGGTCTTTGATCTATTTTGAATTTACTTTTGTGTATGGGGTTAGACAATGATCCAGTTTCATTCTCTTACACGTAGCTGTTCAGTTTTGCCAACACCAGCTTTTGAAGAGGCTATTTCCCCATTGTATATCCATGGCTCCTTTATTGTATATTAACTGACCATATATGTTTGGGTTAATATCTGGACTCTCTATTCTGTTCCACTGGTCTGTGAGTCTGTTCTTGTGCCAGTACCAAATTGTCTTGATTACTGTGGCTTTGTAGTAGAGCTTGAAGTCAGGGAGCATAATTCCCCCTGTTTTATTCCTCCTTCTCAGGATTACTTCGGCTATTCGGGGTCTTTTGTGGTTCCATATGAATTTTAGAACTATTTGTTCCAGTTCGTTGAAGAATGCTGTTGGAATTTTGATAGGGATTGCATTGAATCTGTAGATTGCTTTAGGTAATATAGCCATTTTGACAATATTTATTCTTCCTAGGCAAGAGCATGGGATGAATTTCCATTTGTTAGTGTCCTCTTTAATTTCTCTTAGGAGTATCTTGTAGTTTTCAGGGTATAGGTCTTTCACTTCCTTGGTTAGGTTTATTCTTAGGTATTTTATTCTTTTGGATGCAATTGTGAATGGAATTGTTTTCCTGATTTCTCTAACAATAGTTTTTTAAATTACATTTATTTACAAATGTTTTCTAATTCTCATTTCTATTTCTTTGTCCCATGAATTACTTTGAAATTTGTCTTTATAAATTTAAAACTTATCTTAAGTTATCTTTTTCATTATTAATTTCTAATGTAATTATGCTGTGTTCAGAAATATGTGATCCATATGATGCCAATTTTTGAAATTTGTTGAGGGTAGCTTTATGATCAATATGTGGTCAGATTTTATGAATGTTTCCAATGTGAGAAAAATGTGTATTCGCCATTTGTTAGATGTGATAGCTACTTTGTATCAATTACTTACAGATGCTCTGTTAAAATATTCCTTTAATAAGGGAGATTTGTCAATTTCTCCTTGTTTTAGCAACTCTTGCTTTATATATATTTGAGGCTGCTATAAGTAGTAAAGTGTAAAATTTACTTTTCAGGTTATTCTTTCTCTAATGCATTTTATTCCTTCTTTTGCTTTCAATTATTCTGAGTCTTTAGGTTTTACAGTTACCTCTTGTTGAACACTATACAGTTGGATTTTGGTTTTTCTTTTTAAACTGATGGTTCTCATACCTTAGGGATATATTTGTTCATTCATATTTAGTGTGACTAGATTTTATGCCTATAATCTTACTATGCAATTTCTATTTGCCTCATTCTTTTTTCTTTCTTCTCTTTGTGTCTTAATTGGATGGAGTGACTTACGATATAATTCCATTTTTTGCTTCTACTTGTTTTTTTAAAGGTATGTACTCTATGTTCTATTAATGATTCTTAGTTCCTTAAATGTACGTATTTGAGAATACCTAAAGTTTATCAATATCTTTATTGTCATCTCAAATGATACACTTAATACACTTTTTATAGGTTTGATACTTTCCAGAGGTGGATTTACTGTGAAGCTAATGAAACATAAGTGTCAGAAATCTCCATTTGTGTGGGCTCTTTCCAAGATGCTGAATCTCATTTTTGGCTTTAAAATTCAGGATTTTTTTTCTTAAAAGAGTTTTCTTCCAATTTTACAAAGTCAGGATTTCACAGGATCACTATTGGTCCCTGATATCTCCAAATCACTGTGTGGATTTCAGACTTCTGTGGTAGCTCAGCATTACGTCTGAAAAGGTGTTTCTTATATTGTGTCTATTGTTTAATTTGTCTGGTGAGGGATTCATTCAGGGGATCTAAATGACCACATTGCTATAGCAGGGACTGAGATTGTGAAACTTGCTAAAAGACCTCTGGGTTCTCAAGTATCTCAAAGCAGGAATTAGGCTGAGAACGCTACGCAGCTGTGAACACTGCCATTTCTGGAAGCAAAGGAAGGACATAAAGAGAGTGGATACAAGAGAGTGCAAGGACAGTGGACTGGAAGCCTCTTCCAGGGAAAAGAACCCGCTCTAATCAGGGATGTTCCTGACCCTACAGCAGGGGCATCTGCAGGAGACCTGATGGACTTCAGTGGCTGCAATGAGCCTCCATTTACCCCTTCTGGGTGGAAGTGTCGATTGCAGTTATCTTGTCTCTGTCTTGTTGTGTCTTAGGATGGGAATAGAGGCAACTAACTGTCTTTTGAGTTTGCAAGTCCCTGAGCCTGATTTAGCTGATAAGGTCCTGGACTTCACAGAGTCTGATTTAATGAGATGAGACCTTTTGGGGGTAAGGATGAGGACATTTTGCTAGACACTCCTGCTCTGGCTCAGGAATGTCCCTGACTGCAGCTGGGTTCTGCTCCCTGGAGTGACCCCACAGGTATTCTCAGATGCTCCTGGAGCTGCTCCTGCTCTGTTTCTTATTGAAGTCTGATGTGGACATTGCTGGGAAGAGAAGTCTCTCTTGCGCTTTCCTTAACACTAAATAAACAAAATATTAAATATGAATAAATGTATATATTTATCCATGGTATTATATCATTTTTAATGTCTGAACAATATATCTTTGAGTGGTTACCAGAGTCAATTAAATTGTCTATTTAAATTTCAATATCCATGTGGCCCTTCACATAAACAATAAACATCCATGCCCCTCTTCCCTTTAACAATTATCGGAGGTGTTTATGAAAATTGATAAGGACTAAAATAAAAGAAGGTAGAAATGATAACATGACGCTTGGAATATGCACTTCAGGGTCCCATACCTTTGTCAAAGGGGTCTTAAGTGTTTCTGAGGTTCCAAGAAGTCCACAAGAAGAGGAAATCATGATCATGCAAGATGACTTAGTGTCCTTAATATAAACAAACCACAGCACTGTCCCAGAGGCACACTTCTGTTGATGCTGCTGGGATTTGAGACTCATGTCTCTGTGTCCTCCAACCAACTGCTCACTGTGCAGAGCAGGGTGACAGTGTCCTTTACCAGCATCCTCACAGGGTCATCAACTGGATCTCCTTGGCTTTTGGGTTTGCTTTACATGTGCCTGTGCACTGACCAACCACAGCATAGGTGTGTGACAGGAGCTCCAGTGAGGGGTCAAAGAACTGTCTCACGCTGCTCTGGCTTAATCTTTCACCCAATCCACTAGGGAGAATGTTTTTCTCAATTTAATTTTTAAGTGTGAAGTGAGAGTGTTTTTAAGGTTGAACCCTGATCCCTGGAGTGACACTGGCTTTCACTTCCTTTAGCTGGAGAACAATACATAGAAACACTTGGCCAGACAGAAACCCAGATTTCATCCTCCGGAGAGTTGGACAGCAATGGACCATGACACCTGCCTGAAGAGCAGGTCACCCTGTCATCCCACACTGTCAACTTTCATCACGCTTGGATTCGAGTGCTCTGTTCCCACTACGGAGGAAGCTTCCTGAGGGTGAGGCCCACACCTGGTCTGCTCACCACCTGTATGGGTTTCCCAAGGCTCCATAACAAAGCACCACCAACTGAATGGCTTAGACAACAGGAATGGATTGCCTCACAGTTCTGGAGACCAGAAGTCCAAAATCAAGCTGTTCAAAGGGTTGGTTCCAGGCCTCCCTCCTTGACTTGTAGATGGCTGTCTTCACGTTCACATGGCATTTTACCTGTGTGCATGTCTGCCCCTGAATTTCTCCTCTTTGTAAGGACACCAGTCATATTGGATTAGGGCCCATTCGAATGACCTTACCTTAACATGATGACCTGTGTAAAGTCCCCATCCAAATAATACCATCTGAGGTATTGGGGATTAGGAACTCAACATATGAATCTGGGGGGAACACAGTTCAGCGCATAACACCACTGAATCCTCAGTTTCTAACAGTGCTGGGCATGCAATGAATGAAGACATAAATTGGCATTTACTTTATCAATAGACTGAGTGTGTTTGAGCCCAAGATTTTATGTTATAGCAATAAATCTAGGCTGGAAAATCTAAAATGGGTGTTACTAAATGCTCATGTTAGTCATAAAAGCCTTCGTAAAGCTTAGCAAAGGATGTCTCACTTCAAGTCATGTGACTTCCTGATGAACATTCCAAGGTAAACGAGTCCTAAAAGCGCCTCTAAGGAGATGCATGGGCTGAGCCCTATACAGGGTCATTATCCAAGCATAGTTAAATGTGTGAGGAAACCTTCCAAAAGTGATGCCTTGGGCTTTGAATGGCTAGTCTTGACCTGGCACTAATGAGTTGTATGTTTGGCCATCTGGACTCGTGGCTTTAAAACGAGTGTGCCTACTCCCAGGCTCAGTTCTCTGCTTTCCATACTGCTGAACCTGGGAGGCTACCTGTGAGGAGACAGTCTTCCTTTCCTCCCTTCCCTGCCAAAAATGACCACGTTTACTTTTTCTGATTAAAATGGTAATGCACTACAAAGAAGATGCCTAATAATTCTGAAGGTAAAATGAAAAAAATTCCTCAAAACTTCAAGTCTGTGATAGCAACTGTTATAATTAAGATATATATAATTCCAAGCACTTCCAACATGCATATGTACATTTCATATATGTCATATATTCACCCAAATGGGATCACACAAGGCACACTGTTTCCTTGAATTTTCAACTTAAGAAAGCTTGACCTAGTGAGCCTGTCCAGAGCACAGTGGCATGCTGGGGCCCGTGGGCCCCACTGTGGGATGGAGCTCTTCCGAGTGTTCTAGCCCTTTGCTGAAAGACACATCACTTCTGGGTTTTGCCATTATAAAAATCATTTAATAAAATTCCCCATATGTACACATGTGTATGATCACTGGATTATTTCCTAATGTGAGACACCCAGAAGCAGAATTGTCTTGTTAAAATGAATGCATTTTATCTTAAAGATTTTTTAAAATAAATTTAAAATAAATCCAGAAATGTTGAATCCATCCTCACTCTCACCAAGACAGCATGACATTGAGTTTATCCACATCTTAGACAACATGAGACATTATTCTTTTCAAATTTTCCCAATTTGGTAAATCAAACAGGTAACGGGTCAAAATAATTTACATTTCTTTGATAATAACATGATCTGTTCATTGATCACTTCCATTTTTGTCTTTCTGAGTTTCTCTCCCATTCATTTAAATATTTGGAAGTTGTTTTGGGTTTTTATTATTCTGTTATAGAGAATATCTTTGCATATGTAAATTTTCTTGCTTTGGAATTTTTTCTTTCAGACAAATCTCTACACATGGGATTTCTGGTTGAAGGAAATGACTTTCCTTATGGTTCTTAATGTCAAATGATTTTCAAAAAGATTGAATAAGTTTATGCTTTAGACTATTTGTATCAGCTCTACTGCCATAGCTTTAGCTTCAGACATTGTGAACTAGTTTATCTCTGTTGCTTACTTTTTCCTTGTAAAGTATATTTTTTGTATTGTCTCTGGTAATTTTCTCCCTTCCATCTCCTCCATTGTCTCTTTCTGAAATTTCGATTTTTCCAATTTTGGATGTGTATTTTTTTCCCTTTTGCTTTATATTTTGTGAGATTTCTCCCTCCTTATTTTCTAGACTACTTAACGAAATTGTTATCCTGGCAAGAATATCTGTAATCTCTAAGAGGTCTTTATTGTTGGTTGCTCTTTTCTCATGGTACCTTCTTCTAGCTTTAGGTATATGTATTCTTTCAGTTTTTGCTACTTTGTAATTAGCTTTTTCATATACCTACCATCTGTATATCTGATGTATTCGTACTTAAATCCTTTAATTATTTTGGTTTCTGACGGAATAGATTGAGATTTCAACACAATTATTCGATATTTGGTTGTCCATGGCTTGTATTTCTGGCAGGTTCCATACTATTTGCAGATCCCATACCCTGCAGATAGTTTTTGAAGAGATGGTAGAAGACAGAAATTGGTGGATCTGTGACCACTTTGTAGTTCCTATTATCTTGTTTTTCTTTTTTTTTTCACTTTTGAAACATTTGTCAATTTTCAGAGAAAGCATGATTACTGTATTAGTTAGGAATTGCATTTTGCAACAAATAACAAAACCCATGCAAGAGCAGCATAAACAAGTTACAATTTTGTTTTATTTTTTCCCTCATGCACTGGGTCCTGGTTCAGAGGCCTGGGGTTGTCAGAACCAAGGTGACTGAAATTCTCCTGGCTTTCCTAATTGGAAACAGAAAATCTTGTTTTCTGAGAAAGCAGAGGAGGGAGAGGAGACAAGGAAGAAGGCATAGCACTTAGAGCAGGCAAGCAGAACTTGCCAGAAAGCCCCTGCAGACATCTGTGTTCATCTCATTGGCCACTGAAAACAATTCTTTTCCCAGCATCCCTGTAGCTGGAGATGATCATGTGACACTGTGACGGTAACAAATCCTGTTAGTTTCCTGCCTATGTCCCATTCTTAACTTCTTTCTTACTAATAATCCTTGGATTGTTGCTTAGTCTAGCTTTTTAAAATTTTTCTGATGGACTTTTAAGGCCTTTAGGGGAGGCCCATGAATTACCTTATTTTAAATCCTCATAGACTTGAACACACAGAGACTGTTCACAGTTCTTGGAATTCGGTTGGCTGCCAGTCAAGAACTTAGCAAAACATAAATATTACTTCTTGAATACTTACCATATGCCAAGCACTTTTCCAAATGCTTTACATATATTAACACATTTCATCCCACAATTGCCTTATGAGGTAGACACTATTATGATATCCATTTAACTGGTGAGGAAATTGAAGCACATAGTGGTTAAGTAACTTGCCCAAAGACACACAGCCAGAAAGGAGAAGCAAGGAATTGGGATTTGAAGGCAGGCAGGTTGCTCTCTGGGCTTCTATGCTACTGAACCACACCGGGAAGTCATAAGTGACTTTCACCAGCAAATCTTAACTATGTAATGAGAAGTGATAAAAGCAAACAAAATATGCAAGTATTTGAACCCCCTAGGGGGAAAGATGACAATTGTTGGAAGTGGGGGAGCAAAGGAAAGCTTTGTGCTGAAGACTATATATACCTCATTTCTCATCAGTGTAGATCAGGTTAAAAACATAACCATCTTCTTCCTCATTCATTCTGTGTTTGTGGAAACTTCACAGTGATCAAAGCTGTCTTGGGGCAAAGGGTGAGCCCTGCTGTAACCTGAGCTTCTGGGAGGAGTACTGCCTTTCCCCTCCAGCCCAGGGCTGTGGACACGGTGCCTGGAATGTGACTTGGTTCTCTTTTGAAGAAATATGCCCATTGTGCGATCACCATCGCATGGCCTGGTGAGAAGGCAGCAACCCATAGGACCCAGATGCAAGTTCGCTGGGACCCAGTTTGAGGCTCAGCTTCTACATCTACAAGATAAGGCCATTGATTGATTGGAAGGAACTCATGTATAAAACCAGCAGATTTTGTGTAGACTCAGATGTGCTTTCTTGTCAGACACATGCGGTTGGCTTTTTCTCACAAAGGAGGCCTCTTTGGTGTTTGCACGGAACCAAGGTGGCAACTCCGGAAGCCTAGTTTAACTTCATTTCACTACCCAGAGCCTTCCTGGTTCCAAGACTTTCATGTAACATATTTCTTACTTAACAGTTAAGAAGACCTATTTGGGGCCTTGTACACTTGAGAAATGTGTACAAGCTCCAATGCTCCATGAAAATTTGCAGTCCCAGGAGATCCGATTCGTGACTTTGCCTTTTATCTCTCTCACCACACCTCTTCCGACTTCTCTATTTCCTCTTCTATTGGAATATCCATGCCCTCTGTTCTCAAAGCACATCAGTCATTGTAGGCCACATTTTGCAGAGTAGCACATCACCTAAAAATCTCAATGGCTTACCGCAAGATGAGGCGATTTCTTAACTCTTATGAAATCTGCTGCAGATGTCATGACGACTCTCCAGTGCAGGTCTCCATATTTAGCAATTCAGATGGTTTCCTTCTTCGACCTCTCCATCTCCTCATGGTTGCAGATGAAGAGTCGGAAGGTCAAACATCTGTAGTTAATTGCTTTGGCCCAGACTGACACATCATTTCTGTTCATATTTCTTCAGTAAGAACTAGTTTTATGGCCTTACCTAACTTCAAGGAATAGAATTTATAGTTTTCCATGTAAGTGAAAGTAGAAGAGAATGAGATTTTGATGAAAATTAATTAGCTATGTTGACCATATAGACCAAAACTCTCTTCACAAAAGAGTTCCTCTCATTAACCTCTGAGCTTTTATCTTTTGTTCATCCAGATTCAGGATTACAGCACCTTGGTGAGGAATGAACTGGAAAGCCATTAGTACAATTTATCCTGAGTCAGGATCCTTGGCATTAATCTTAGCAAATGACCATCAAGCCTCTCTTTGGATACTTCCAATGTTGGAGTCTCACTACCTCATGAGCCAGAATTTTCTGAGCTGAGATTATTCAATTGGAGAATTCTTTCTTGCTCTGAACCTATCTTCCTGAAACACCCAGTTCCCAGGTCTAGTTCTCTACCCTTAAAGGTACCTGGCTCTGTCCACATTCCCTCTCCCATGACCCTTCAAATGCCTGAGGCAATCAATATGTTTTCTTTCAGTCTAGGTTACATGGTCTGTTTCCTCCAACACCCCTCACATGACCTCCAACTTCTCCCTGCTATGATCGCCTCTGTGCATCACCTTCTTTTAGTGTGGAGCTCAGGAGCAAGCACCATTTCCTTAGAGTCTGACCATCATCAAATAAAGGGTTATCACTGCCTTTTTCTGGTTGCTACACAATTCCACCTAAGATAACATTAGTTTTCCCAGCAGCCACACCACACTCTGGCCTTCTATTCCATCTGGACCTGTTGGGAATTGAGGACTAAGATTTACCCCTCTTCCCTTCCAGGGTTCTGTCCAATGGTTTGCAGACAAAAACAGATGAAAGTAAAAATGAAAAGCCCTTATTAGTGTTTGGGCGTACATCCCAAGATTGACAAAAGGCAGGCGTCTTTGATCTGAACTGGAACAGAAAATTTGTTTTGGTTCTCCAAGGCAGAAGGGTGACCTCAGCTCTCTCCATCCTGTATTGAAGACAACTGGGAAACCGTGCAAGGCTGACTCAACTCACTCATTCATCTTAAGGCAAAGTAGCTAGAACAGACACACACACACACACTGCAAGATAGCCAGGTGTACTTACAGAAGACAAGTGTCCTGGGCCCTGACCGTTTACACTTAGGAGTGAAGGAAGAAGAGGGATCTCTGGCCCCTCTAGTGGACATCCAGCAGGCTGTGAAAGAAATGGGAAAAAGAGACAATGTGGCCTTGTCTGCTAATTAAAGTCTCTCAGGGAATGTGCTGTAGTTAGTCTTGGCTTCAGACCGTTCCTCAATTTAACAGGATCATTTTGAATCATGATTTGATGATCCATCAGAGTAACTTCCCCCCTGGGCTCTGTTTTTTGCTTCTGTGTTATCCAACATACTCAGCAGGAGAGAGGCAGGTACCGACAAATGAACACAAATTTTAATATTTCTTATCAGGTGGATACTCCTTGAGTATCATTTTAGCTATGGACTAAACGTTCATCCATTTACATATGTCATGGAACGCAAGGGAAGAATAGTCTTTGCCTATGTTTCTGTTAAAACAGCCCATAGAGAAGCCCACCTGAGGAGCAAACGCTGACATGGCTTCTCTCAGGGAGCCTGTGCTGGCTCGCTTTCTCTCCAGGCACACCACCACCTCCTATTGATAATTCCACTTAGAAGCTTTCTAAGAAGCACTGTCTTGTGTTTCAGAATCTCCCACTTTCTTTATGAACACCAGGACAACATTTGTCCATTTATCTCTTCACTAAGCTGATAGATTATTTAAAGTTCAAGAGGCTTTTGTACAAGAAGAAAATATACTTATTCATCTTGAACTTGATAAAAAGATTATTAATTTTAGGATTTTAACAAACAATAAAAATTCATATATGTTGACATTTTCTTTATACATCTCCAATATAATCTTTCATAATTATGAATATAATAAAAATTTCCTAATATTTGTATTATATTCTTAGTAGCCCATCTAATCAAACTTTCCAAACATTTAATTAAAAATGTAAGTCAAATATAAAAGATTCTCTTTGATGTCTTTAAGGTTTTGTGGTGGAGGTTTATAGAAGTTTCTTATATCTGAGTCCCCTCTTCCTGTGTGCAAGGGAGGATTCCCTTGGCTCTTGGAATTTGGCATGATCCTTTGGCCAATATTGGCTCTCGGGTTCAGAGCAGAAGCTAAATATGCCTCTTTTGGGAAAAAACACTAAATTGCCAGAAAAAGACCCTCCAATACCCTTTTGCCCCATCTCAATGTATTAGTTATCTATCACTATGTAATGTATTAACCCCTGAACTCTGGCTTAAAACAGTAAACATTTATTTTCACCATTTTTGTGGGTTAGGAATTCAGAAATAGCTTAGCTGGTAGTTTTGGCTCAGGGCCTCTCCTGGCATTACAGTCAAGATGGGGGCCAGGGCTGCAGTCATCTGAAGGCTTGACTGAGGCTGGAGGATTTGCTAATTAGATGGTTTGCTTACTTAGTTATTGGCATGAGGCCTCAATTCCTCACTGACTGTTGGAAGGAGGACTGAGTTCCTTGCCATTTGGACCTCTGCATGGGTCTAATTGAGTGTCCTCACAACATGGCAACTGGCTGCCCCCGGAATGAGTTATGCAAGACAGAATAAGGAGGAAGTCATGATGTTCTCCATGATCTGGTTTTAGAAATTACATGTCATTAATACTGCAACATTCTGTTCATTAATAGCAAGGCATTAAGTACAGTCCACACTTAAAGAACAGGGAATTAGTCTCTACTTTTTGAAGGGAAAGTATAATTGAATTTGTGGACACATTTTAAAACTACCATACTCAGTGATAGAAGAGTGCATATTCCAGATGATGCAACTGCAGCGATGTGGAGATTCTATCAGCCTGAGTCTCTGAACGACGTGGTGGAGAAGAACCCTTTGCTGAACTAAGATGGATATGGAGCATGAGGAAGAAAATTAATCATTAGAATTTTGAAATTATTTATTTATTTCTATTTTGGTATCATTAATATAAAATCACATGGGCAACATTGTGGTTACTAGATTTCCCCATTATCAAGTCCCCATCATATACCCCATTACAGTCACTGTCCATCAGCATAGTAAGATGCTATAGAGTCACTCTACTTGTCTTCTCTGTGCTATACTGCCTTCCCCATGCCCCCCTTACATTATGTCTGCTGATCGTACTGCCCCTTATTCTCCTTCTCCCTTCTTTCCCACCCATCCTCCCCAGTCTCTTTCCCTTTGGCAACTGTTAGTCCGTTCTTGGGTTCTGTGAGTCTGCTGCTGTTTTGTTCCTTCAGTTTTTTCTTTGTTCTTATTCTCCACAGATGAGTGAAATCATTTGATACTTGTCTTTCCCTGCCTGGCTTATTTCACTGAGCATAATACCCTCTAGCTCCATCCATGTTGTTGCAAATGGTAGGATTTATTTTCCTCTATGGCTGAATAATATTCCATTGTGTATATGGACCACATCTTCTTTATCCATTCATCTACTGATGGACACTTAGTTTGCTTCCATTTCTTGGCTATTGTAAATAGTGCTGCGATAAACATAGGGGTGCATATGTCTTATTGAAACTGGGATCCTGCATTCTTAGGGTAAATTCCTAGGAGTGGAATTCCTGGGTCAAATGGTATTTCTATTTTGAGTTTTTTTAGAAACCTCCATACTGCTTTCTACAATGGTTGAACTAGCTTACACTCCCACCATCAGTGTAGGAGGGTTCCCCTTTCCCGGTATCCTTGCCAGCATTTGTTATTCCTAGTCTTTTCTATGTTGGCCATCCTCACTGGTGTGAGGTGATATCTCATTGTGGTTTTAATTTGCATTTCCCTGATAGCAATGTGGAGCATCTTTTCATGTGCCTGTTGGCCATCTGAATTTCTGCTTTGGAGAATTATCTGTTCATATCCTCCACCCATTTTTTAATCGGGTTATTTGCTTTTTGGGTGTTGAGATGTGTGAGTTCTTTATATATTTTGGATGTTGACCCCTTGTCAGATATGTCATTTACAAATATATTCTCCCATACTGTAGGATGTCTTTTTGTTCTGCTGATGGTGTCCTTTGTTGTACAGAAGCTTTTTAGCATAATGTAGTCCCATTTGCTCATTTTTTAATTTTGTTTCTTTTACCCAAGGAGATGTGTTCAGGAAAAAGTTGCTCATGTTTATATTCAAGAGATTTTTGCCTATGCTTTATTCTAAGAGTTTTATGGTTTCATGACTTACATTCAGGTCTTTGATCCATTTTGAGTTTACTTTTGTGTATGAGGTTAGACAGTAATCCAGTTTCATTCTCTTGCATGTAACTGTCCAGTTTTGCCAACACCAGTTGTTGAAGAGACTGTCATTTCCCCATTTTATATCCATGGCTCCTTTATTATATATTAATTGACCATATATGGTTGGGTTTATATCAGGGCTCTCTAGTCTGTTCCATTTGTTTATGGGTCTGTTCTTGTGCCAGTACCAAATTGTCCTGATTACTGTGGCTTTGTAGTAGAGCTTGAAGATGGGGAGCATAATCCCCAGTGAGAATTTTGAGATTATTTGTAATCACAGCATAACCTAGGCTATTCTGATTACTAGTCATTGTAAGACATAAACATAAACAAAACCACAATGATTAATATGTAAAAGTGGTTGTACCACAATTATGAATTTCTTACATTTAAATAGTTTTTATCTTTATTTTTTATATTCCCAAAGTTTATTTTTTAATACCCAAACATAGAGCTTCAGTAATTCTATCTGATACTAATAACTTTAGCAGATCCTTAACTAAGTACATGCATACTATTTCAGAAGACAAGAGGTCACAGATTCTGACCTAGGATTAGTTTTTATACTCTAAAGTGATCCAAACAAAATCACTGGTTGAGTTCCTTTTGATAATGAAGTTTTATTTGTGATAGCTGGATTTTTAAGCCACTGCCTTTCAAAATCTAAGGTCAAAGATTATTTTTTTTGAAACTTGGTGTCTTTCCCAGAAATGATGTATGTCTAAAAGTTTCTTATGGCTAGAAATACCTAAACTATTGTCCTGTCATTATGATAAATTGGCTTAGTCTATAAATATTAATTGGAAACTTATGTATGCCTTATCAATATTACATTATAATTAGTAAGGTCATCTCAAGGTTCCATCTACTAGGAGATGAGAGATGGAGTGTGTGCAACATTTAGGTAATTAATCATCGTGGAACACTGTGCGATTCTGTTTAATTAATTGCTACATAGGACCACAGAGCAACCAAATTGCTTGGTTTTTTCCTCCCACCTGCTATTACATAATACAGTACCCATATTTGAGGGATTCATTTAGTTTATTTGTAGTTCCCTGTGTTTATTCTCCTATCAACAGAGATGGTGAGAAATTAACTTTTTTCCTTTGAACATCGTTACAAATTCATGGCAGGCAACTTGTTTCAGGTAAACTTTATTATTATTTTCTTTTTCATGCTCATGATGGCATCCCGAATGTCTCCTTTGTTCTTTCAAAAGCAACGATTTTTTGAGAGAGACCTTATTTATTGGCATTAAAAACATCTTTCCTATTCACTAATGCTTGTCCTCCCCCAAGAGTGGAGAACAAGAATCCTGTTTTCTTTTGGTGGAAAATAGCATTGAAGCCACCAGTCTGGACCTGAGGGCACACAGGAGCTGTGGTGGGCCCTACAGCTGCCCGACATGGATCCATTCTCACCTTTTTCCTGGTGTAAATTTTTAGTGCATCCAGGTAACACTGTGCTTAGCTAGATATATCCACCATCATGGACCCCTGCAGCTGGAAATGACCCAGGCTGTCTTAGTGAGGGTTACCACAATTTCTTGTCTGGATGTTTGTAGTAGATTCCTGTTTTCTTCTTGCTCCACAAACCTCAGTTTTTCAATTTTCCTCATAGTGTACGGAGCAATCCTCTCACAGTGTAATCTAGGTCATGTAACTTTTCTGCCAAGACTCTTCAATGGTCTCCATCAAACAGAGTAAGAGAAACATCCATGAAATGGATTCCAAAACCCCCAACCACTTCTCCGGCTTTCTTACCCATTTTCCTTCTTGCTCCTTGCCTCAAAAGGAACTGGTTTATTTGCTGTTGGTCCTGGACAGCCAAGCACATTACTGTCACAGGTTCTTACACTTGCAGCCCTGCTGAAGGGAGATGCTGACATGCCCTTCTTCCAGTGTCTTTGAAGCTGAGCATCCTCCTCTTAAGCCTGTTCTGTTTTCTTTATAAAACACATCAATAGTTGATTATTGCTGCTTCTCCAGATAGATACTGAGCCTTGAGATGATGAGGACATATCTGCTTTGTTCCATGCCCTGTCCCCAACTCTGGGAACAAATGATACCTGATGCACTGTATCTTCCATAAATGTTTGTTGGATGAATGAATAAATTAAATGGATGAATAAAGCTGTGGCTCTCAATGTTTTTACATTTGAGACATGCTTTGAATATTCAATAGCACACCAAGGAATCCTCTCACAATGTATTCCAGCTCATATTGCTCTTCTGCCAAGACTCTGCAATGGCTTCCATTGCTACTAAGTAAGAGCTACATCCATACAGAGGCCTCAAAAGCCCTGTGTGATCTGAATATTGAAAACATAACTAAAACATAAAAAGGAATTAAATTCCACTTCCAATTTCCCCCAAGTATCGACTTCACTTTCTTAAGCAAAGCAGCAGCATGCAGGGGAAATCTGCGCATGTCCTGAGGGATTCACACTTGTGAGGTTCAGTTCTCCCATGTTACAATAGCGTGGTACCAGCTGACTCACTCCAGGCCTCTCATGTCGGTCTCACAGCACCCTGTACCTCATCCACATGTCCATATAGACCATTGCTGTGTGCTGGTCCTGCAAGCTCCAGAGACAGCACAGAAGCGCTGACATTGACAGTGACCCACAGGCGATGTTCATCCCCTTTTTACTGACTTGACTGTCCTTCTGTAAAGGTCCAGAGAGCACAGCATGACCAGTGGGTGTGAGTGAGAATATCAGCTTGGTACTTCTTCCTTTCTTTTATTTATCCCACAACTAATTGGAGGGGGGCTGATATTCTAGCCTGGTATTATGAAGAACAGTCCAACAAGGACTCCTAATGGAATAGATTTGGGCAGGCAGTGAATTCCCCACCTCAGCAGAAGCTGAAGGACAGGTCACCAGGGCTGCCAGACAAAGGTGTATCAAGAGCAGGCCGGCTTCCCATTCTGGACACCAGGTCTCTCTGATCTTCTTCCTTTTGTGCCCCATGGGCTGAGTTATATGGCATGCTGTCCTTGAGAAAACCCAGTGAAGTCAAGGGCCAGCCCGACTCCCATGGGTACTCTCACAAATGAGAGGTACCCTTACGTCTTCAGTAGGCTCGTTTGCTGACAACGATGGTACAGAGCAGAGGGAGCTGGAGAAATATACTTCTGTGATCACGTTACATCAGCATCACAGGATGCATTCAAGGTTAAGCTGCTCTCCAAACCAATAAAATGAGTTTGGTCTTTACATCATTTTTAAGAACGCCTCCCTCCCGTCACTTATTCTAGAGAATTGATATTTAAAAGTTATTTTTGGCACTTGTCAATATACATTCCTTCCAGATGTTACCCAAAGGTCTCAGGCCAGTTTAAATGACATGGAAGACTCAAAGAAGTCATACGACTTTGAAAAGAGACTAGAATTGGTGGTGAGTTTACCCTGTGTCTTGAACAGGGGTTTATTTGCTGAAGGCAGCAAAGGCAGTTTTAGCCTGTCCTCAACTCATTACCAGCCAAAAACATTATTTATATTTAAAGAAAAATAATCAACTGCTTTTTTTGGTGTTCACACTAGTTTTCCCTCTATTTAGACTGAGGTCAGTGTAGCCGTGTTTTCAGCTAAATTGGACACCCCCAACCTCCTGGTCTCATCTCTAATTAAAGAGATAGGACCAATGACATTTTAAATTTCTTTAAAATTGTTCAATAAACAAACGCACATTTCAACATCCAGCATCTATTTGTTCTGAGATGTTCTCTGTTTCTTCCTCCATATTACGTGCCTTTAAGGAATTTATCTGCCCCCACCCCACCTCCGTGCTTTAAATCTGACATTCATTCCAGTTGGATGGAATGGAGATCCTGAGTTGAAAAACAGTGTCTCTTTTAGCTTGTCCAAATTCCTACAGAAATGAACAAAGTGGAACCTGGGAGTTCTTGGCTAGAAGGAATTTGTTGATGGAGATTAGGACCTAATGTTCTTCTTTCAGTTTTCAAACTTAGATCAAGAAATAGTCTCATTCTGGAAACCACCCCATAAGAAAGATGGAAGAAATAACTTCTTTGTAACAGGGTCTGGACGTCAAACTTTAAATATGTGTAAGGATATGTGCTTGCAAAGGAGTTTTGTTGTAGCGTATTTCTGGAACCACAAATGAACTTAACTGAGTAAGCCTACGGTGTTTGCCTTCCTTCCTGTGCTGAAAACCTGATTTAGGTGGTTGGGGGCTGCGGTTGGGGGTGGACTCTACAAAGAGAAAGAGAAGAGAATTTCAGTTGAGTATATATGTTTCATTTTCTGTGCTTTCACTCTGTGGCAGATTGTATTTTCCAAAAAAGGGTGCAACAATACCATCGGCCCTGCATTTTCTTCTACAGTGTGACTCTGCCACTCGCATAAGACAGGTAGTGTTTATGTCTACTCCTGTTGAATTCGGTAGACTTATGAAAGCAACAGGAAAAAAGGAAAGCAATGCAACTTCTTCCCTATCCACTAGAACATTAGTGCTGGAGACCTGAGCTTCTGTGTAAGAAGTCTGACTCGCCTGAGGCCACCATCTTGTGAGGAAGCCCAGGGGATGTGGAAGGACCACACGTAGAAGTGGAGTGAAGGGATCGTCAGATGATTCCAGCCTCCTGCCCTCAAGTCACTCCTACCTGTCCCAGGCTTCTCAGCAGAGGTCACGGACCTCATGGAGAAGAGACAAGCTATCTTGCTGTTAAGACTGAATTCCAGGCCCACAGTATCCATGAGCATGATAAAATGGTTGTTTTATGCTATCATTTTTGTGATGGTTTGTTACCCAGCAAAGATAAGTGGAATACCTTACTGAACTCACACAAGCAGCATGCCCTGTATGAGGCCCCGTGATGAACGCTGTGGCCGTGGAGACCGTGGCAGACCCTGCCACCCTAGCAGGGGCCTGACCCCTTAGAAGCAGCACCTGGCGCTGCGAGAGCGCAGGGCTTGGGGGAGGCATCAGAGAGCTGGTAGAAGACCACCTGATGGGGAGGATCCCAGTAGGCATCTGAAGCTGACATTGAATTGGTTTTGAGTAGGATTTGGCCAGCAGAAGAAAGTGAAAGAGTTTTAGGTGGAGAGCAGAGTCTGCTCATATGCACTAAACCACCAAAGACATGGGATGGAGAGAGAATTGACATTTTTCTCAGCTTGAGCTCAGTGTTCATGGGGAGAGGTGAATACAGCAGGACTCAACAGCACGGGATATGGCTGGATCACAAGAGGCCGTGGTACCAGGCCAAGGAGGTTAGACTCAGCAATGGAGCATCAAGGAAAATGAGGCTAAAAAGAGTGTTCCCTGCATTTCTGCATGGGAACCTGTGGGCTGGAGAAGAGATGCCTCAGCCCATTTTCAGCCTCTTTATGGCCAATGACATGCACTCTCAGAAAGAATCCTGCAGCCTGGATTCATCAACTGACCTCCTGGCTCCAGCCACTCTGACTCTTGGGGCCCACGGGGGTGGTGCCATATCTTCCTCAGCAGCAGCAATGTGGGTACATGGTCCTGCCACATGGGCCTTCCTAACTGTGTCACTTTCCCAAAGTAACACAGGGCTGGCATCTGGGGCTGCTCGACAGAAGCTCCCATGACAGTCTTGCTCCCAGAAGCCTGCTGGGGCTCTGTTGCCTCCCACACCCTAAGCACTAAGTCTCAGCCAGCCACAGGCAAGGGCCCCTGCATAGCTCTCTGATGAGCTGTCGGTGGCTCGGGACCCTCCCTGCCTTTCAGCAGAAGCCGAGACCTCCTTCGGGGACCATGGCTGCACTGGAACAGATCTGCCTGAGGCCATTTTGCTTTGAACTCTAGGGTAACTTCAAGAGTTGAAAGTACCATTTACCTGAATGACTGATACGTACATTCAGGAGAGAAAAGCAGCCAAATGGTTGATTTACGTTTATGGAGGGATTGTAAGTAAACTCACATTTATGAGCAAACTCCTCTGTGTTGAGTCCTGGGCTGATTCTCTCAATTGCAAATCCTGTGCTAGAAGCCTTGAACCTCGATAAACCTTAGTTTCCTAGAGTCATTCACTCTAGTTCCTGAAGCCGATCTGATACATATCATGTAAAGCATTTGGTATATATATCTGGCACTGGACAGAGAACAAGAAATACCACATTACCCACAGTCGGGGGCACAAAGTATTGCCAACTCCATTTCAAATGTCAGCTCACGAAGGCTGAGAGCTCATCTGGGCCCACAAAGCTTGAGCTGGAATTCAAACCCAGATCTCTTGACCTCCAGGTTGGGTATCTGCTGGCAGATGCCTCAGTGCCAGCAGCCTTGTCTTTTGCTGGACTTTTGTGGCAGCTGTGGGTGAGATCTTCCCCCAGCCCACCTTCTATTCTGCAGCCACAGAACCCAAGTAAACCAGCCTCTCACCATGTCACACTTCCCAGGTTGACACTAGTCCCCTTACTTAGTGTAGCCACATCACAGAGGAAGAAAGGAGAATGGTGGTAGCCAGAGACTGAAAGGAAAGAACTGTTGTTTAGTGGATTTGGGGTTTCCATTTGGGATGCTGGGGAAGTTCTGGAGATGGATGGTAGGGATGGTTACACAATGATGTCAATTCATTCAATGCTCTTAAGCTATATACGTAGAAATGGCTGAAATGGTGCACTTTATGTTATGCATATTTTACCACACTGAAAATGATGCATCCCCTAAAGGAAAAGGCTCAAACTCATTGACTTGGCACATAACAACCTTTACAGAAGATTGTGTATTGGATTTCTGATGCTCCTTCCAGTCTTATCTGTCTGTTAGGACTGCCATTCCCTCTGTTATATCCAGTCTCTCAGCTTCCACACACACACACACACACACACACACACACCCCATATCATTTCTTCTCCTTTTTCTTGCTCAGGCTATTCCTCTGCCTGGGATTTTCCTCAATGCCCCCTTACCTGTCTTCTGGTAAAAGTGACCCAGGCAAGGCCTCGGCAAGGCAACCTTTCCTCACCATGCCCCAGGGGCCTGCCCACACTATGAACTCTGAATTGTTTGGGGCCCGCCCCGCCAAGAATTTTAATAATCATGTCTTATATCTTTCCCCACTAAAATGCAACTTCCTCCATGTCATCCCTGTGGCTCCAGTTCCTTGTACCAGCAAGGGCCCAGTATCAAACAGGCTAAGCTGGAAAGCTACCTGAGTGGCAGCCAGAAGAGCAATGGGCCTTGGGCGAAGGCCTGGAGCCCTTCCCTAGGAGAAAAGGTCACAGAGGGGACTGCCCACTCAGGCAATGATGGCCACTCCCCTGGCCAGTGACCTCACCACTATATCACTAGCTATCTGTGTGACCTTAAGCAAGTTGCTTAATATCTCTGTGCCTCTGTTTTCTCAACAATAAAAGGGGATAATAATAATACCTATATCCTAAGGTTGAACAGTTCCAGGCCCAAGAAAATGCTATGCAGATCTTAGCTGCTATAATTATGATTCTGTTGCTAGTGTTCTCCTGAGAGGCCAGCAGAGAGATTTTTGAATTACTATTCTGTAGATGACCAAGCCGAAAAAGGCATGTAATTTGCCATCTTGGGGACAAAGCCAGGTCATTGTTCCCTCAGGATATCTCACTTGACTTTTCTGAGGTGGAGACAGCCAAGCTGTCTGCGCAGAGGGGCTTGTAGCCTGGGGCCCCACAGGCAGCCTTCCTGCCCTGCACACAGCAGCCGCTCCATGTCCAGGGCAGGTTTGAGAGTGTAGGTCTGTGGAGTGGGTCTATGTTTGGGGACAACAGACATGGCCCTGTCAACTCTGTGCCGTCTGGCCTGAGCAGTGCTAGGGGAGGCGGGACCGCTTACAGCTAGAAGATAAACATATTAACTGAACTTTCCATCTGTCATTTCAGAGAGCCGTTTACTGCCTAGCTGTGGTTGGAAAAATTAAGTCCTTGTAATTTAGAGTCAACATTTCTCGCGGAATCATGTTAGATGAGCTGGCGGAGTTTGCAGGCTCTCGGCAGAGCCGCCTGTAATCAAAACAAGTTTGCTGGGGCACGCTGTCAGCTACCCTGCCGGAGGCCCAGCCGGCTGTCCTGGGCTGTGCATGGGGTGCTGCAGGCCACGGGAGGGCCTGGGCACACTGGGCCACAAGCCACGGAGGTTAGGGCGGAAGGAACTGGCCGCAGAAGGAGCTGCAAGGGGAGGGAGCTCTGGCCTCCTTGGGCCTTCCCATGTACCTAACATAAAATGGATCTTCCCCTGTGTACTGGTGAGCTGGAATTGTCATCACAGAATACCACAGACCACGGGGTTTAAAGAGCGAATATTTATTTTCTCACAGTTCTGGAGGCTTGAAGTCCAAGACGAATGTGTCCGCAGGGTCGGTTTCTTCTGAGACCACCCGCCTTGGCTTGCTGATGGCCATCTGCTCCCTGTGCATTCACATAGTCTCCCTCTGTGTGTGTCTGGGTCCTGATTTCTTCTTCTTATAGGGACACCAGTCATAATAACCTCATTTCACCTTAATTACTTCTTTAAATGCCTCATCTCCAATAGAGTCACATTCTGAGGTTACCAGTAACCTGGCACTTCAACATATGGATTTTGCGTGGGGGACATAGTTGTGACCGTAACACCTTGTAAAGTGTCTGTTTCAGGTTTGCTCATTCTCACTCCATCCAGGAGAAACTGCGTTGGTCGGCTCCATTTTGCAGAGAAGGAATCTGAGGCTCTGGAAAGGTGGGTGGCCGCCCCCAGCTCCCACAACCAGCCAAGGCAGACGGAGGGCTCAGGGGTTTAGCATCACAGCACGACTGTGTGCACCCCACAGGCCCAAGAGGCCAGGTACTACACACCACACAGGCTCCTCAAAAATGCCAGAGGCTGCGATGCAGAGTGGCAGGGAGGCTGGCTTCCGCTTGAGGCAGAACTGTCACCAGTGAGTGAAGCAAGGGCCCTGTCTAGCAAGGTCTCCACCCCGGGGGAAGTCCAGCAGATGCCTCTGCCTGGCTTGGGATGCGGTCTTCAGTGACAGACTCTCCTCATTCACAGTCTACTCTTGCTAGACCCACAGATTTATCCAACTTGGGGGTGCCCCCCAGATAATTTCCTGTTCAACCTGGTTTTGCTAACTAAACTTTTAGGGCCTAGCAGATACTAGATCATTTAGTTCAAAAAAGATATCTGAAATCACAGCAGGCTGCCCCAGAACCAGGGATACTCAGCCCCAGACCTCAGTTGAGACGTGGAAACTGAGGCACTGTGTATAGCTCCAACTTATCAGACCCGACCTGAGGCTCAGGCCCTGGATTTGGTTCAGCCCTGCAGCGTGCTGGGTGTGGGGAACTTTTGACTTCTCTGACTCAGTCTGATGAAGGCTGTCGTGACTGTGTGGGTGGGGCCATGGGGGGTGGGGAGGAAGCAAGGGAGCATATCCACTCAGCCCCACCTGGACGCTGCCTCTCACACCCCCACTCCCAAGCAGAGATGGGCAGGCTGCTGGCCCAGACCCGCAGCGCGATGCCTGGGAGCAAAGGCACAGGGGAGTGCTCCCCCCAATGGGGTGGGCTAGAGAGCCGCCTCCTCTTAAGGACCTCACTCCATCCTGGGTCCACCCCCCTCGATGGAGCTGGAAACTGAGGCTCAGAGAGGGTCAGTGACTTGCCTAGGCAAACACCCAGCAAAAAGTCAGGACTGGAGCCCAGACCTCCAGTTTCAAACCCGGTACAGTCCCTGGAACTCAGAGATGCCTTTCGGGTCCCCACTTGGGTTCCCAGCTGCCAGGGAAGTAGGTGGAGAGACACCTCTCTTTGAGGGCCCATGGAGCCTTCTGGATAGAGGCCAGAGAGTCTATTTACAAAAAGGGGACAGTTATCTGACACTCCTCCTGTCATTAACTGTCCCCCAAGGCCCCACACACATCTGCTATCACTTCCCCACCCTCCCTGCCCTCTGCTTGCCCTAGCTGGCAAGAAGGAAATGTAAGTGTGGTTCCCTCAAGGGTCTGAGGTCTGCTGGCCGTCTGTGCATGGCGATGCCCTGCTCCATCAGCCCCACCCTCCCCAGGGCTGCCCTGGCCTCCCCATGCTTTCTGAGGAAGCCACACAGGGAAGGAAGGGCAGTGCCTGTGAATTAAAAGGCCCCTGTTCTTTGCACCGGGATGCAGAAGGCTCCCCTCTGACCATGAGCCTGGGATGTGAGAATGAAGAACTCTTCTAGTGAAATAGGGCTCTTTGCAGGCATTACGATTAGCACACACAATATAGGTAGGTGACGGGGAAGGCAGTACAGCACGGAGAAGACAAGTAATGACTCTACAGCATCTTACTACTTTGATGGACAGTGATTGCGATGGGTTTGGGGGAACTTGATAACATGGGTGAACGTTGAAACCACAATGTTGCTCATGTGAAGCCTTCATAAGACTGTGTATCAATGATACCTTAAAGAAAAAAAAGAATGTCCACATAGAAACTGGGACATTCCCAAGCTGATGCCATGTACTTTTTTTTTCCCCAAAGAGTCTAATGCAGTTTATTTTAGAACTGAACAGGACAGCCTGAATAAAAGAAAGTTTTATCTTGAACTTTCCTGATAGACATTTTCTCCCTAGGCTCCATGTTACCAATTTAACAGTTCCGTCAGTGGCCTTCATAATAATAGTCACAAAGGATGTATACAAATTGTGTCATTTGGTTGAGGAGTGGCGTTTGAAAATAACGATCTTTCCATTCTTTTTGCTTTAAAACAAATCTCAAAACATTTATTATGCTTAGCTCATAATTCAGTTGAATTTTTCTTCTAAAAATAAGAGTAAGAGAATCATTCACTTTATAATATATTCAAAGGCAGGACTCATCCATGTTTTCCAGTGTTCCAAGGAGTGAAAATAGTTGTCCAACTCAACAAATGGAGCAAAATGTGGGTTTCCTACTTTGGCGTCTCTGTTTTAATGACCACAGGAAGTCCTTTGTTGTTTTCATCTTGGTTTCAACATAATATAGTATCAATATCCTTTTCTTCCTCTGAATCTTGACCTGGTATCCAACACTGATCTTTTACATTCAAAAAATGAGTGTTTCAAAGCTTCGCACTTCCCTTCCTTCAGACCCTGCCGAGGGGATTTTCCTTCCCGGGGCGCACAGCCCGACTGCAGCAGACAGGCGCCCGGGTTCTCCTTCACGCCCGCGCCCTCCAGCTTGTCCTCGGCTTGTCCTCGGCTTGTCCTCGCAGCACCGGGGCATGTCGGCGCCCCCAGCTCGCCGCCGGCCTGACCCGCTTCCGCCCGCCCCCCTGTACTTTTCTATACTTTTTTTATTGGAGTAAATGTGATGATGAAACTATCAAAAAATAAAAATGTGGCTCCTTGCAGTGTCCAGGGTGGCTTATTGTGCTCTTCTTGGAGGTTCCCTCTAGCTGTGCAGTGAATCTGATGTTCCCAGACTCCTTGCTATGGGACTTCAACGATGGCCCCAGGATTCCTGCCCCTGTGTACGCACACCTTTTATAATTTCCTTCTCCTGAGTCTGACAGGACACATGAATATGATGCCATAGTGCTCCTGGCAGGTTACGTTATGTGGCAAGAGGCACTGTGTAGATGTGATTCGGGTCCCTAGTAGGTTGACTTTGATTTAATAAAAAATTACCTGTGAGCTGATATATTTCTGTTGTTTTAAGCCACTAAGTTTGTGGACATGTGTTTCACAGGTACCAAAAACTACCCCGTATCCTCTCTCAGAGGGTTTAGCTTCTATTGCTAAATCTCTCAGAGCCTAGAAGTAAGGTTTGAACTACACCTGGTGCCCCAATGGGCAGGGACATATCTCAGTTCAAGCACATTTGAAACCACCAATGTGCCTATAATATAAAGCTGAAACATGGTAAAGGGACGGAAGTGAGGGAGAAAGAGAGAAAGAGGGTGAGAGAGATGGAGAGAGAAGCTCCTGCAGCTTTCCCACACATTGTGCTTGTCACGGCAAACACTCATCTTGCTTCTGTTTTACATCTTCATTTTCCTTTAAACCCTTTTATTCTGAGAGCACCATGAATGAAACAGAACTCAGTGAATTAGTCCTCACAGTCTCTGACCAGTACTTTTTGTCTGGAGCAACGGTGCAGACTAAGAGTTAACGCTGAAGGGGGAGCACACCACAGAGGGGACCCCATCTGGGCATGGACCCTGCATAGCTCTGTGTCACCTGTAGACCTCAGGCTGTGTGGGTATGAAAATGCTGCACCCTCAAAAGTGCCCGAGAGTGAATAATTGTGTAAAAAGCAAGTATCTCCATTTTGAAGCTGGGAAGCAAGAAAAGGAGGGGGTGAAGGCATTTGCTTCGGTTTCTGGGACCAAATGTCTGGTGTCGCCTTTCGTAGGTGATGGTCAAAGCAGTGAGGGTGTCGCTAAACCAGAAGCACTAAGAAACCTTCCCAGGGGATTGCCTGGTGCCATGTGGGCACACGGAAGCCCTTGTGGTGGCCAGTAACTCTGCTCAGAGGCAGCTGGTTCTCTTCTCCTTCCCATCACAGGGAAGGCTGGCCCTCCCTGTGAGACTGAGGGTCATCGGACTAGTTCTGTGCATGGCGTGTGAGTAGAAGTGATGTGTGTTATTTCTGGGATGAAGCATTTAATTGTGGGGGGAGCACCCCATTCAGTTCCCATCCCTCTGCAATCTGCTCCAGGTGGCGGAGGCCGTCAGCCTGTACTCTGCATGACGACAGTAGGGAGCAGAGTCCCCGGATGATCCTCTGTGGATGTGGAACCCGAGTAAAGAACTGAGCTCTGCTGTTTTAAGCCACTGAGGTTTGATGGCTAGCTGTTGCTGTAGCCCATACTGACAAATGAAGCCAGTCGAGCCACTTGGTGCAGGCATTCATCCCTTCTGCCCAGGGGCCAGCTGACATGGCGTAATGGCCCGAACCATGCAGTAAGACTACCTCATAGAGAATTAGTGGGGCTGAGGGTGTCTGGGACAGCTAGATTTTTCTGGTCACTAAAGGAGTATCAAAATGTACGAGAATTCTTAAGACATGGACTTTTTTTTTCTTACTTGTACACAGATGCAAACACAGTGTACGTGAATTTTGTTTCCCACCTTTTTGCTCTTTTTAATCATTTCTTCATGTTTTTGTAGCATTTGTAAGCATCATTTTTAATGTCTGAATAAATATTTCAGGGTGGATTATGAAAGAACTTACTTAATCACGTCCCCTGTGGTGGGACATTTAGATTGTTTGCAATTTTACACTAGCATTAAGTACCACTGTAATAAACATCTTTATGCATAAAGCTTGTTTTCTGCTTAATATTATTGACTTTGGCTAGGTTCCCCGAAGCGGAATACTCAGACAGAAATGTCATGAAACCTTACCTTTTTCAAACATTTATATTAAGAGTAAAGCATTCATCCACAGTGATGCCACAGGATGGCCAGTCCAGTGAAGGCAACACATGCTTTCATTAATGATTAAAATGGAGTCAGGCCTGGACCATCAACCTGCCTGTTGGCTATCACTCTGGACCACAGTGATATGGGCCAATTCCCATAAGGCCAAGCCAGCCTGGTGGGTCTGACCCAGGAATGGGGATCCAACAACTTCAGCTCAGTACTCTGGCTCTAGTCAAATTACACAATTTCTGAGGGTCCACCATCATCCCTTCCAAATACCTCCATTCCATCCATAGGCCTCTGTGGTCCTGCGGGTCTACCACAGCCCTCCTCTTTCACCTTGTCGATCCCAGGCCCTCTGCAGTCCCAGAGCCAATGTACCTGTTCCAGACCCCTGGTCCCAGCCATTGCTTCTCTCCAAGTGGCAGTGCCTGCAGTTTCCTGGGGTCTTACAGGCTGGAGGGTGGGAGGGACCCTCTCTACACACTCATGTAAAACACCTTGACTGACTACACGCCAGGGTCCTTGGGGCCCAGCTTTCCCTGCCCCCTCTTCCCAAGCCTTGCTCTAATCCACGGGCCTCACTTATATCCCTGGGAGGCTGAGAGAAACCAGAGTGGCTTCTCCCAGGGCTGAACTCAAAACTTCCCTCCTTCCACCCTCAAGCCAACCAGTGTCCCAGGCAAGACTTTCTCTTCTTGTGGACAGAAGGGCATGGACACCCTCCTTGACCAAACTGTAAACAAACTTCTCGAGCCTTCAGTCTCAATGAAGGAATCACCCTTGGCACACCAAGGCCAGGTCTAGCAAAGAACCATGCTTAACTAATTTATTGAGACACCCCCCCCGTATTTGATGCCCCATCAAGCTCCTTTCCCTCAACCCTTGATACCCAACCAAGTTCCTCTTGGTAATTTTCTATCCTCTCCTTCACTCTGATTGCTGGTGGTAAATCCTCAGTTAACCCTGTTTGCATTTGGAGTTGAGTTCCTCTTTCACCTTGTCGATCCCAGGCCCTCTGCTGTCCCAGGGCCAATGTACCTTTTCCAGACCCCTGGTCCCAGCCATTGCTTCTCTCCAAGTGTCTCTCCCCTTGGTGACTCTCCCCTATTGCAATAATCCTGAATAAAGTCTTCCTTGACTTTTTAACAAAGGTCAGAGTAATTTCTTTTTGACAGGGGACATTCTTTTCCATACAGAACATCCTCATGAGAGAAATTAACCGGTAGGGGGCTTTAGGGAATGACTGCCAGCCCCACCCACCAGGTGTGTCCCCTCCTCAAAGGACACCACTATTAGTACAAAGTCAACACACGCCAGATCTCCATGACTGCTGCCTTGGTGAACCCCAGCTCTGCCACCCCAGCCATCATGGGTGAGTCAGCAGATGGCCCAAACTCTTTCTGGACCATAGAAACTTCAGTATTGCACCAGACATCTCTGCTGTGAAACTTCTGTCCTGTGTATCTCTAATCAGTGGGAGAGATAGGAAACCCTGGTAAAGGAGTTTTGAGTGTCTTCCCTCAAGAACTGAGAAACCCACACCCCACTTACCTGGCATCCTAGCCTCACCATCACCTCACAGCATTTCCTAAGGTGAGTTCATTCATTAATTTGCTCCACACACATTCGTTGAGTTGCTCGTATATCATCTTGTGTTAATTGATTGATGGGGATTTGATATCTTCAGTTTTTTTCTTCACTTTTAGTTTTTATTGCATTCATTCACCAAGGAATTTCGAGGAGTTGAGCACCCATGAAGTCATGGGGACCCCACTGTGAGCGTGAGGCACCCAGAGCCCCTGCCCTTTTGTAGCGTCTAGTCTTAGATCTGCCAGGGGCAGAGGACCCCTGCCAGGAGGGTCGTTGCCTGGCCTCACTGTCAGAAACCTAGTTTCAGAGCAGAAAATGAAGCAATTACACAAGTTCCTTTGTGTCCATATGATACTAGCCACTTAGAGGAGATTGAGCTAATTTGCAAGACGTGACAAACAGTAATGCTTAGTATATTCCCCACATCCTTCCTCTCTAACTTTTTCTTTCTCCTTTTCCTTCCATCCCTCCTTCCCAGAACCTTCTCAGAAGGTTATTTAGGTCATTCAATTTTGACCATGTAGGTGGGGTCCCAGATGTCCCAGCAGTTGAAAGGATGCAGCCATTATCCAGAATGTCCCAGTAGAGAAACTTTACCTCGGGGGCTGGTCCTTCCCCCTTCCCCCATGAAGCCCTTTGCTGGTCCTGTGACAAGGTGACATCTGCCTCACTTCCCGGCCTGGAGCCCTGGAGCCCAGGGGTGCTGTGACTGGGGGTGTTGGCAGATGTTTCTCTCCCTTCCTAGAGCCAGTATTCAATCTTCTATGACTTACTTAATATTTTCTTTAAATTGATTCACTCATATTACCTAAATAAATAAAATTTAAAAAGAAACTTTAGATCACAAGTATAAATATAGAATTATTAATACATGCTATAAATAGAAGGGAACTACATTAAAAAGACCATGAAAATGAAACAAGTTTATTCAATTCCAGCAAGATAGCATTTTGCCAAGTTTTTCAGACTGACTATTCTCTTTGTTAAAAAGGGAAATTATCCTGTGTCAGAGCAGTGTTACAGACATGCTTTTATGGACTGAAGGAGAATAACATTCACATTACAAAATTCAGTGTTATCTTATTCATGTATTCATAAATATTTATTGCATGCTTGAGTGGGTGGCCCTCGGGACTAAGAATATAGCATTAAATATAAGATAGATGATGTTTTCCTCTCTTATAGAGTGTATGATCTACCAGGGAAGACAGACAAAGACCAAGTAAATAAAAGAAAAATATCTAATTGTGAGAAGAAAGTAAAGCAAAGAAAGGAAAGAGTGGAGTGGACATTTTAAATGTTTGCAGCAGGGGAGGGATAATGGGACAGAGTTATGTTTTGGACATATTGAGTTTTAGACATATTCATTCTGAATAGACATTTCAATGGTGATTTGACCTAGGCCAGTGCAGAGAAGCTGAGGCTGAAATAATCAATGCAGGGGTGTTAATTGCATTGCGGTACTTGAAGCCCCGGGCCAGATGTGATTCCCTGTGGGGTGTGTGTCAACCGATGCCTGAGCCCTTGAGGTTCCCACGTGAATGGTTGAAGAAGATGGCCTGCCAGGGGAGGCAGGCGGCCAGCGTGAGGGGCCCTCTGTGGTTATCTGGAAGCATGATGAGGGAAGGTGTTTACCCAGCATGGAGTGATCGACTGACAAATGCTGCTGAAAGGTTGAGACAAAAGAAGACAAAGAATCCACCACTAGGTTTGACAAGATGCAGTCATTGGACCAATTTTGCTGGATGAGTGGGAGGGCGAACCCTCAGTTGGAGTGGATAAAAAGGTAGGACAGGGAATGAGGGAGGGGAAGCATAGAATAAAGACTACTCTATATTCTTTCAAGGAATTGTGCTGGTACTTAAGAACTCACATGTGTAGCTGCACCTGGAACTTCTCATGAACCACCCAACATCAGGCCATGGACTGCGTGTCCTGCAAATTCATCCTGGAAATCCCGGACCAACGTAGCCCCTTCCCTGTCTGACCCCCAAGACTGGCGGTGCTCTTGGAGTGTGACCCCAGGTGCATTTCCCCCCGGGAAGGGGCTTGCCTCTCTGGGTGCCCAGAGCCTGGTAGGCTGCACACAACAGAGCTGTGCAGCAGAAGAGCCGGCACACAACGGGACCCTTACTCCAGAATGCAGAGAGGCACCCCCCACCCCTCCCCGGGCAAGTCATGCACCAGCACAGATATTTATTGATCTCAATTCACATGATCCAAGAAAAGCTTGGCCACAGAGCTTTCTGGTCCAATCACAAGGATATGGGGGTCAGGCACAGGCAAGAGAGAAGGAAATGGAATTTTAAAAAATCTGTCCTTAAGAAAATAACTCTTTGTAAACCTGATTTCTATGAGCCTGGTGCATGCAATAGTGAAATGCTCTGTTACTCTTCAGAGGTGGCAGTGAATAGGGGCTCTGTCAGCCTCTGGCAAGGCCTCCAAAATCAAAACACACCAGGGAGATCAGAGAGCAGCCTTCCTGGAGTCGACTGTGAGCACAGCCTGTGAGGAAGTGGGCCTTCCTCCTGCAAGCCCTGTGCCTAAGTGAGACAGAAAAGCCTTTGCATTCATGTGCATTTCTATTTTGTATTAATAGAGCAATGAACTTGCACCAAGACCACATTTGTGTTTTCTCCTCCAGCTATTTCAGGAGGCTGCCTCCACACTGGCCTCGTCCACACCTGTTCTGCTTTTGTATATTTGACCACCAATATTAAGAAAAGTTTGCACTAACCACCAGAAAAAAATTGGGCCAGCTTGACTTCTTTTGTCAGAAGACAAAGACAAAAGCCTCCCAGATGCCAGGGGTCCGGTGTTTGAATTCTTTAATCTTTGCTGACACTTTTGCAGACAGGAAACTTAATGAGGGAAATGACTTGCCCAAGACCATGGTGGGGCTGAGAGCTGTGCACCCCTGGTAAATGATTTCTTCTGATGTTTTCCACCCCATCTTGAGTTACTGGCAGCCAGCGAGATTTCCATCCTGACTGCAGGACATTTCATAACAATGTAGAATGTGAAGTTATAGGCCCCAGTTATCCTGAGGTTACATTCTACCTCCCTGGGGCTGGCCTGCTCTGTGTGGCTCCCGCTGTGAGTGTGATTCCTGCTGGGGATGGTGATGTCATCTGTAATGGTGAAGGTGAATGCCCTCAGTCAGGGCAGCTGCGCCCTGGGGTTCCCATTCCCTCCACTCTCTACTTCCTCCTGGAGGTTGCCCCTCAGTCCTGCACCTGTCTGTCCCCCATGAGCACTGGTTCTGTGTTCCCCACCTAGAGTTCTCCCCACTTTCATATCCTTTTTTTCATGGAAACCCTGGCACAGTTCTGGGGCTCCAGCACCAGCAGCTCCCTTTCTCTAGATAAAGAAGCTGAGGCCCAGAGAGATGCAGCCACTTGCCCCAGGACACAGAGATGAGATTCAAGCTTAGGTCTCAAAGCCTTAGGCTCCCAGGGCCACACTGTTTCTCTGCTCCGCATAGCCCTGCTGTGCCAGCTCCGGACATCTCTGCCTTTACTCCTTTCCACTGTGCTAAGGCCCAATGACCAAGTTGGAGAATGGAGCCCGTGGGTTCAGAGAGCCACAGAACCCTACTCACCTGCCAATGGTAGCCATGTCACCACCTTCACATATTTTTACCATTTATTAAATATTTAATGTATTTTCTTGTGTGTTTTCTCCCAATTACTCCAAAAGGTTAATATTGTTATACCTATTTTACAGAGGAAGAAACGGAGGTGAAGGGATTTGGCCACAGTCACATGTGATGCTAGGTAGTAGATTCATGATGTAAAGCCAGATTCATCTGGTGTGACCTGGTTGGAAATGAGGGCAGTTCCTAGCACCATGCATTTTGCCTGGTTGATACACTTGTTTCCTTGTTTATGCAAACACTGTGTCAGTTACACAGCCAAGTGGAGGATCTGGAAAGATCCTGAGCACGCACTTCATGCAGCTCCTGAAATGTTCTGCTGGAAGGGCTGTGCAGCTCGCTTTGCCCGGGTGGGGGCCTCACTGCTCCCTCCCTCTTTCCTTTCCTGGTGCATGGCCCTCCAGAAAGACCATGTTTCCTTTCATTCTTTTTTTTGGCCACTAATCCTAATTTGGAAGGGGCGAATACAGATCCCCAGTCATGTTCCTCTACCCTGAACCTCAACAGCTGTGGATATTATGTGTTGACAGTTTGGGGACTGATTCAACCTGCTCACTTTGGGGACCACTGTGCCTCTTTTCTCAATACCTCCAAACCAGAAGGCAAAGTTATCAATTTTCTGCCAAAGTTTCATTTCAACCACACCCAAATATTATCCATGACTGATGTGAGCCTCTTGGCAGTGTTAGATTCTATCTTAACAGCTAGGCAACAAGGGGCAGCTACAATGAGTGAGCAGGAAGCATGCAGAGGCTGAAGATGTAAAGGCTTCAGCTCCTCCAACCCAACCTCCTCTTGGCAGCTCAGAATCTGGGCAGACATATGAGAGCGCTTTCTCGGAGCCTGAGTCTCCACTCAAGCTGTATAGCTTCAAAGTCACAGACCCAATGTGAACTCTCTGAAACACCAACTCATTTATTCTTGGCAAAACCTGGCTTCCTGTCCCAATAGAAATGAAAGCGTGAAGGCTTGTAAAGTTGACTCCAAAAGCATCATGCATATCTACAAACTCTTAACGTCCCACATTTGGATGAGCTGCATGGAGATGGATCAGAAACACATGGAGCACATTTTTCTTTAAATTACACTGTGTGCCTCCAAAATTAAGGGAGAAGAGCTTGGCATGGTCCATTTGGGAGTTACAGATCTATGAGCACTTGAAGCCTCAGGAACTGCTCCCCAGGCAGAGGATCCTTTGGCCAACTTCCCCTGACTCTTATTTCCCTCCCAGTGGAACTTGATTAGGGGGAAAGGAAATGAGGAATTGATGAGGACGTAGGCGGGTAGGGAGAAGGTCCTCAGGAAGGTAAACTGTCAACGTGAGGATTATAAAGCCATGTGGGTGATTTGTGAGGTTTGGGATGAAGCTTAGGTTCTATTGGCTTTTCCCTGAGTGACTCAGGCAGTCTTATTTCTGAGCTGGCCATGGATCTTGCAAATGAGAGCGCACATCATTTAGAAACTATTCTCATCCTGGAGCGGCCAGAGCACGTCAAGTGACTGGAACCACGCGGACCTCTTCCATGAAGCCCGGTAACGCATAGGTGGTGCTGTCATGCACTATTTCTCAGATGTTGTTTCAAAGCATACTCTGTTATTTTCCACCTGTTTACATTTAAAACAAAGCCCTGTTTTCTAAGTCAATTCTTTTTTTGAAGACCTCCAAATGAGACTTTGAGATCAAGTCAACTTTTGACATCCAGCCAAGACCAGATCTCATATGTTCAAGGTTAATGACCATCTGGTCTGGAAAAGGCCAGAAAGATTACAAGATGTGTGGAAAACACTGAAGACAAGCTCTGACTTGCTGAAGCATTTGTGGACCCACCCAAAAGCTGAGCCCCTCACCAAGGCCACCATTGCATGAGCCTGCCTGATTTGCAATGGTCTGTCTATAATGTCAGGCACTTGCGCTGGGCACTGAGGCCCAGCAGAATGGTCAGATTCTTGTTTATTGCTGGTTTGGGGACAGTGTGGAGCAGGGCGTGGAGCACAAGTTTGGACAGCAGCCCGGCCTGTGATTTAATCTCAGTTCAGCCTTCCAGCTTTGGGGGAATCCATGGCTTACTGTGCCCCTACCCTGCTCTTTGTGGTGTGTAACCCCAAAAGAGCTCCTCAGCTCTGCTGCCCTCAATCCTGGCTTTGAGGGCTGGGTTTACACACCTTTCTTAAGCCTGTGGGTTTTAAAATCAGAGGTCTCTCTCTCTCCTAGCTGCAAGAAGCCTGCTGGGGCTTGAGTCAGGAGATTAATTTCATGTTGCCCTTTTCTAGGGGTGTACAGTAGGAGGATGGGGCTACAGGAAAAAGGCACACAGACATCTGGGAGTGAGGAACCGAGGCTTATAGGCTTTGGGACGTTACCTCGACAGTAAGTGGGGTCCTCACATCTGCTCTCTCTAGGTCTGCACTACTCAGTGCTGCTGGGCAGGGCTTCAGGAGGGAGTGAGGCCATGTCCCCCTCCCAGGAACACCCCTTGCATGGGGGAGACAGAGATGTAAACACAGAATAACTGAAATGCACATGGAGGCAGCTGCATTTCAGGCAGGGCATAACTATTCTTAAACTCAGACATTCCTGTACTTCCCTATTTTATAGTAAACATGTAGCCCTTTGGTTATTAGGAATAAAAGAAGGTTAAAAGTGTAAAAAAATGACAATGGAATACACAAAATGAAGAGATGGGGAGGAATGGCTCTATAGCATTGCAGCACAGGGAAGGCTTTACCTGTCAGCTTCCAGAGAGCCTTAGGAAGAGAGGTGAGTGGAGGCTTGTCAGCCCATCTGCAGACACATGGACACTACAGACACTGGTTCCCCATCCTGGAGACAGGATGGCAGGGCCTGGAACTAGGAACAGCTCAGCGTTGCTCAAATGCCCAAGAAGAAGTGGCAGGAAATGAGGAAGGAGAGATCAGGGCCTGATTGGAAAAGCTCTGGGTGCCAGCTGCAATTCTTATCCTGAAGAGAGTAATACAAGGAAACCAAGCAAGAGCCTGATCCAGGGGCCACACATGCAGTCTCTTTGGGGTGCCCGGAAACAGGGCTAGGGGCGGGAGACAACCTCATCCGAGTTTATGTTTAACCTGCTTGTAAAGGCCGGCAGTAAGACCGCCCAGTTTCCGAGTTGTACTGTGTCTTGGGGAGGGGTTGTCAGGGCAGCAGCCCAGAGCACACCTGCCTTCCCTGGGCTCCGCCATCCCTCTTCCTGCTGTGGGGAAGGGGCCCAGGGGGTTTCAACAGGCCATCAATCTTCCTCAAGTCAGGCTTTGTCTTCAAGAGGGCGGCAGTGCTTGGAACCGCTGCTTGATGGAAGCCCTGTGACCCTGTGGTATAGAAATAAAGGCTAATTTACCATAGGAAAATCAATCAGACACCACAGTGGTGATTCGGAGGTCTGCCCATCACACTTCCACCTCAGCCCCCACTGTGGAGATGCTGCTGCAGGCTCAGAGGCCTGGCCAGCCTGTACAACTACCCCAAGACACGTAGATGCTCTCTCAGTCAGTGCTCCCAAGGGCAGTGAAGGGACGCCGGTAGGAGGCAAGTGCGCCCACGTGGGCAGAGCCTCTCCTTGAGGGCATGCGGCCCTTCATGCCAGACCCACCCAGTGAGACACTTTGTTCCCTTGGTTTGGAGATTTTCCATCAGAGTAAAAGTCCCACTGCTAGGAGTAATTCACAGGCAGAGCCATGCTAGGTGTTGGTTTGCTCTTGGCTGGGTGTTTGGTAGCATTCCATTGGTATGGAAACGGACCACTGGCAAATGCTTTCTTGTACATTTGGTAGCTCTGACTGGTGATTCAGAAGTGAAGACTTCTCAGGCAGTTCACAGTCATTGCTGGGGTATGTGTGTGTGTGTGTGTATGGGCCCACACATGCATGTAGGGGACATAAAGAGCAAGGGTCACCAGGGAAACCCAGAGTTCCTAAGGGAGGCTCAAGGAAGGATTGAAAACATAGATAGAGTCTGCTAACTAGACCAGGACTCCATTTTACAGCCAGGGAAACTGAGGCAGAGGCTGCCCAAGGACCCACGGTTAATTAAAACAGAGATACAAATCCAGGATATTGGCTAAGACCCCTGTGAGCTCCATCACCAGGATGTGGGACGTGCTGAAGGTCACGATTACCTGAGCGTCTGGAAGTTGTCACCAGTCACTGCCTGCAGAGGAGCCGGGCAACATCTGTGCTCAGGCATTACTACCGTTCTGCTCCAACCCCTGGGCAATGAGACCATTCCTGACCTTCTTAGAGTCTGCTGCTCCAAGCCCGAGTGTGTCCCAGGGAGGCCGTATCTGTGACCTCCTGGGAACCCCTGACATGCTCTGACCATCGTCCATGGTAGGGTTCTGCCTTTTCAGTCTGCTTTTCCTCATTGCTGTGTGTTGCATAGCGCATATGCCTTGACAATATCACATCCCGCCTGAGTCCTTTGGGTGCACCTGATGAAGGTGAGTTCCTTTTCAGCATCTTGCTTGACTCCCTCCTTCCATTAATACCTACTGAACATTTATTCTTTATTGGTCACCATTCTCAGCACCAGGGATGGGGAATGCACAAAACAAAACCAACTGAGGGGAATGTTTCTTAGAGAGCTGGGGTCAGAGCTGATTCCAAGGACAGAAGGGAAAAGACCTCAGTCAGTTGTGAAGTGGCACTGACTCAATACCCATTCTGCATTGAGAACCTCTCACCCTCCCCAGGGACCTGGAAGCCCTACCTGCCTACCTGTCACTCACCAAAGCAGCAGCTCTCAAGTGTGCATCGGCATCCTGTGAAGGGCTTGAGATGGCACTGGTTGCTGGGCGCTGCCCAGAGCCTCTGGTTCAGTGGGGGTGGGGGTGGGGCTGGGACTGTGCGCTTGCAGCAGGTCTGCAGAGATGCGGATGCTGGTCGGGGTGCGCTTGCAGAAGCGCTGCTCTGGAGCGCCCTCTTGTGAGAGTGACATCAGAGGTGCTGGTGGGCCAAGGCAGACCCTGGGCAGAGCTGCCTTGGAAGGTGAAAGAAGCAGCAAAGAGAACCCCGGACGCTGCCGCTGCGCAGGAAGACCTGGGTCGGGCGTGGCTTCCGTCCTTGGAAATGCAGCCACAGGAGGATCTCGCTGTGTCTGAGTGTCCCCAGGAAAAGGGTCACTGAACAACACTGAATAATTGACACTTTGCAGGATCCCAAATGGGAAGGGAACCAGAGTGGCCTTGGTTGTTGGAAGGGCAGGGAAGGAGCAAGGAGTGAATGTGTGTGGGCTAACCTGCTGCCACGTACAGCACCGCACGCCTGACACACATCATCTACTTAATCCTCCCACAGCCTCGACATTGGTGCTATGATCCCCGTGTTCCAAAGGAGGAAAGAAAGGCTCAGAGAAGTTAAAGAACCTGCCCAAGCTCACAGAATGGGAGAGAATGGGAGAGCCTGGATCAGAGTGCATCCTGGTGCCTCTGGCCACACAATGCTACCCAAGAGCAGCCACTGTTCCCGTTAGCACAGGCACAACTTGGGCCCCTAAAGCCTTTTGTCAGGGAGGAGCTGAAGCAAGCTGCTATGGTGTGAAACAGGCTGGTTGTACACCCAGTGCGGTGAGAGAGTCCCAGACCATTGTGAATTCTTAGGAGACTTTTTTTCTGCTCTACTCTACAAGTAATGGCCACTGGCTCCTATGTGTATGGCTCCTAAGGCACTTCTATAGGCCAAATTGTGTCTTGCCAAAGTTATATGTTGAAGCCCTAACTCCCCATCTAACTTGGAGATAAGCCTTTAGGGAGAAGACTGAGGTTAAATGTGGTCATAAGAGTGGGGCCCTGATCTGAAAGGACTGGTGTCTTTATAAAAGAGGAAGAGCTACCAGAGAGCTCTCTCTCTCGGTCTCTCTCTACCGTGTGAGGACACAGAGAGGAGGCAGTTGTCAGCACACCAGGAAGGGAGGCCATGCCAGAAACCAAATCCTGCTGGAACCTTCATCTTGGACTTCCCAGCCCCTAGAACTGTGAGAAAATGAATTTCTATTGCTTAAGCCACTCAGGCTCTAGTATTTGTTATGGTAACTCAGGCCTACCTACTGGACATGGTCTTCAGTCTGAGGAGCTGACCGAAGCTTCAGGCCATGACGGGGCTTCAGAATAGTGGGATGGGCTTTGCTCCTGAAACCCTCCCATACCTTTGCTAACTCCATGGGCCAGTGTGGGTGAGAAATGGAATTCTGTATTTAAAAAGATCTCTCTCTTTTCCTGCAAATTTAATTAACAGACGCTCTATCCAAACTTTGTTCTGTTTCTTGGTCGACACACTGTAGATCAGGGTTTTTCAGGCTGATACTTTCCCAGATGTATCCAAAGGACTTTACACACAGCCTAATGTTCAACTGTTTGTCACCTGGAGAACAGCATAATTGTGTTGCCTTATTGGTGAATTCCATTAGCCTTCAATAGCCTTTAATTGAAGTAACTTGATTATGGACAAAGCTACATAAGGTCAGCAAAGAGATTTGCTTTTGAATCGCAGGCCAAGCTTGTAACGTGTGCACCAAGAATAAGGAGGAATCATTTCTGGACAGAAACTTAAATTTTCCCAGCAGTGATACTAGTTCAAAATGGTTGTCTATCTATCTATATCATAAATATCTATAATTTACCTATCAATCATCCATTTATCTACCAATCTATCATCTATCTATCTGTTCGTCTATCTTGGACATTCCCCAGATTTCTAGTGAAATGACAATAATGGCACATGGAAGGGAAAAATTTTACAATAGAAATGAGAATAGAGCCTAGGCACTAGCAGACTGGAAAGGGTTATGCCTGGCTCTTTAATCATAATAATAACTTAATCATAAATAGGAGCAGACAGCCAAAGGTCATCAGATTCTTGAGAGAATCACTAACAAACTTAAGTAAGTGCCAACAAACCCCTGGCTCCCAGCTGCCCCTCACCCTCACTCCCAGAGCAGCTGTGGCCACCAGTTCCTGAGCCTGGAAGGGGTCGGTGGTGTTTGGGAATCCTCGGTCATTCACCATTTGAGGCCTTGGATTCTGCTCAGCCATTTACCAGTTGTTGTTCCACTTTGTAGCTTACCACATTTTGTTGATATTAACCACTCCTCCACTTCACTCTCCTTTGAGTGGGGTTTGGTGAGGGAGCATGAATTATCAGAAACCCCTTCAGCATATTTCCAGATCTGGAAATACACACTTTCTTCTCACTCTTCTTAAAAAATTCACTTGAGGATATGCTACAAAATAATGAAAAAGTGAGTTAATGAAGAGAAGAAAATGCATACTTTTAAGAAAATGAAGATATAAACCAAGACTCAATGCTGGGGAAATCTAAGGATGGCAGCTCTGTGGCAGTGTTAGAAACCAACTGGCCCAACCAAACGGTCCCAAGAAGAATATTTTCAGGAAACAATTGGATTTTACAATGTATGATTTTGGGGCCAGGCAATCTTGATTGGTGATGAGGTGAAGACAACATATTCTTTTTGTAATGATAAGGAAAATATATACAGTAGACATTCCAGGAAAGGTGTATAAGAAAACCATGAAGTACACTAAAATGTTGCATGATATGAACTTTCAGAGAATTGCTTTGACATGGAAAGATGTCACCCGAGTAGCACCAATTTACTGGCAAAGCTAATATACCTTCTCTATGGCCCTAATGATCCTATTGGAATATTACATAATAAAAGTGACTTTTTTATTCTTAGAATGAATCTATAAGCAAGGCACAGGAGACTTACAAAAGTTTTATGAAAGACCTTCTTTCATAAATTCTGATAGTCATATTTTTTTCACAGTTTGGCATCCTTGAAGTTGGGGTGTACTTTATAATCAATGGTGTATCATTGGCAGCATTTATGTATGTATTTATGTATGTGTGTAACATAAACCAATGGTGTGTCTTTGAATTGATAATGTTAGATTCAATAAAATATGAAATATACTGACAGAGGAGAAAGAAAATATTTTAAGCCTTAACAGACTGAAGTATGAATAGACATGGCAGAAGATGAGTTGGAGAAAGAATGGAGAGAGGGGAGAAAGCAGAGGCTTTAATTCCTTCAACTTACATGGTAACAGAGGCTTTAATTCTTTCAATATACATGGTAGAGACTCAAAAGGTACTCTGTAAATAAAAGATCAAGAAATAGCTTTGAACATATTTTAAAGTATTAATGGTAAGCTAGGAGAACTGCCTTAATTATAAATATAAATAAAGTTTGGGCTGAATAAAATCTGATGTAAATAATTTAAATTTTCTATTTTTTGATGGGGGGAGTCAAGAGTCACTGTTGAGAGTTGGCAGGTCAAGAAACAGAGCTCTGGACATATTATTTAGAGCTAAGGCTGTCACCACTAGCAGAAACTTAGAAAACTGATTATCCTCAGAGAATAGGGTAGGGAGGGAAAAAGGAGAAATAGATTTATTTTATTCTTTCAGCATTATTTGGATTTTTACTACTAAATGCATTACTGTTATAGAATTAAAGCATTAGAAAAATAAATTCTAGCACTGAAAAATACATAACCAAACTTATTAATTATCTTATACAATCCCCAGGTAAGGTGGATATGTCATTGCCTGGCATAGAGAATGTAAATAATGTAAACACAGGCATCTTCTTCTCAGGTGATGAGATGCAGTATCTCAATCTATCTGTGGCCCAAACAGCTATGCATTGTTGCTATGCATTGCTTCAAAGTAGAACCAACTACTCAAAACCTTCAAATTGTAGTTTTTGTAGACAATTTTCAACCAAAGTGGTTTATAAACAAATATATTTCTTTAAATAAATCATTCAATTCACTTAAAGTTTGCTTCCATCCCTGGGAAGTAGCATTGCTCAAACCCAAGTCTGGAGTGCCAAAATTTATAGATTATTTGATTCAGGTAGTTAACTGATTTCAACAGCTCTGAACATTTTCGAGAGTAAGACTGTCATGTCTAACAAGGTGTATGTGTGTTAGGGCCTTGATCCCCCATTAAAATCTGTATTTTCTAGTGGATTCAAAATAATTTTCTATGAAGGATTATAGAACACACAGACAGACACATACACACATATCCCCAAGCAAGAACTCAGGCCTGAGTCATTTTTGGGCATCTGTGTTTTCCCAGGAGAAGGCCAACGTTTCCTTTGCTCCACTGCTTGCCAAAACTTTTGGGGTCTGCATTTAATCAGCATCCAAGAGCAGCTACCCATCCTGTAGCTGTTGGAGAGGACAGTCTTCAATTTGTCGACATGTGATAGGGATAATTTCTTGAAAGATCATTAGCTATGTCATTCTCCCTGGTATTGTGAAATCCACATCTATATCAGATCAGCCTAGCAAAGAGTCAGGCACCTGGATTGCACAGGAAGTCACTTTTACTAAATTGTTTTGTTGCATGATGCCATTTCTCTTGACCAAGAGGTTACCCTGTGTAAGAACTGACGGAATTTTCCTAGGAAATCAACCACCCTTCCCTGCTACATTCTCTTTAACTTCTGGGCTAACTCTAGACGCAGCTTGTTGCCAAAAACTGTTGAGATTTTTGAGGTGAGCTGTTCTACTTCACCGTGTGGCTGACCTCCACAGCCTGTGGAACACACTGGTCCCATACTCACATCGGTAGCAAGAATTCTTAAAGAACAAAACTCACCCTTAGGAAGTGGAATATCATTATAGTATGTGATTTTTAGCCTTATTTCTGGATTCATTTTCTGTCCTCTCCTTTGCTTCTTTCTCCTTTTCTTTTTATACCATTTTAGCCTGTCTTTTGTATCCTTACAAGTCACCCTAATCTTTTTGTAGCAAAAAGGGATACATACATGAATAATTACAATAGCCCTCACACCAAATTCATAAGGTAAATGTCCTTGTTCCCATTTCACAGATAAAGAAACTGATGACTGGAGACTGAATGTGCCAACATGGTACAATTAGAACCTTTGCTGTGTGATTCTAAAGTGCACTGGTCTCGGCACCTTTTCCTGTCATAAAAATGTCTCTGTAAAGTTCTTAGGAGCAATGCTGTTTCCCAGAGACTGCAAAGAAATCATTAATGAAGTAAGGATTATGTTGGAGAGGGCATTGGCTCATACACCACTGCAGCTGAGTTACAGACCTAACCACCGTATGTGACCATGCCCAGGCCACGGCAAAGAGCAAGGCCAGCTGCCTGCTTGGGCCGCAGCTGATCCGGCTGTGCTGCTCTTCCTGGCGAGGGTCAGACGTGGACCCTACATGCTGCCGAGGACAGGGCGGGGACTCCCAACAGACAATGTAGCGCGGCAGGGGGACCTGTGGGCCTGGGCTTCTTCCTTCCTCCAGCTCTGTGTTGCCCCCTCTGTCCTACCTGGCTCTCTTTTCTCACATGGCGCTTCTTGAGATTCTGGGCCAGGCACAGACAGATATGCCCGCCCTGATAGAGGACAGCGGGAGATGACTCAGCACACTGCCCTTTGGCTTGCACAGATTCACCTCCTTGATCCAAAGAGATGATGATGAGGACAGAGCACAGGTACAGCTCAGTGTCATGCACCCCGGGGAACACTGGCTCCTGGTCGGAGGTCCCCAGGCCTTTCTTCTCTGTGCCTTGTAACCCTAGGCTGTGAAGCCTTCTCTGCAGGAGTTCGGGGAAGTGCCTGGCTTTCTCCTCTCTCTGGCCCCTGGATTAGCCCAGCACTGGGCATGTAGTAGGTGCTTAAGAAACACCGGTTCCCTCCTCTGGTCCAGTCCTGCGTTTGGCCTGGGAAGCTCTTGCTCTTCTGCCTCCCCCTGTGGATGCCGGGCCGCCTAGGCTCCTCCTCCCACTCCTGGCTTTTGCTTGTACACACTGGACCTGATCAAAACTCCATGATTTATCAAACACCTCTCTCCTCCAGGCCTAAGACCCTTGGGGATTTTGAAAGGAAACAGTCTCCATGTGCTTCCAATCGGCTCTATTTAGCTCATCATGTTTGGTCAGAGCTGGGGGATGTGCGGGACACCCTGGAACTGGTTCATGGATCTGCTTAAAGATGTTTTTCTTAGAAGCAGGAAGTTACATCCTGCCAAGAAGAAATGAAAATAAAGCCCCCAAGGGTTCTCCCTGAGTGTGCTGGGAGCTGCGCTGAGCTGTGACAGGGCGCTGGGCCCTGCCAGGGAGGAAGTTGGGATGGGGCCTCCATCTGAAGCTCCAAGGATGCAGGCAAGGCGGGCCCCCGCAGGGTGCTGTCTGGGGCAGAGCAGAGACACACGGCCTCCCACTGCCCTGGGGGCTGCACGGGGCCCCTCCTTCCCTTGGATCACCTGCTCACTCGTGCCATTGGCTGCTTCGTCCTGTTCCTCTGAAGCACCACAGAGGCCATGGGGCATGTGGGAAGGGCCCAGGTGAAACTGGTCCAAATACTGGCTTGCACCCGATGATCACGTGTCCTTGAACAAATTGCTTTATTTCTTTGAGCAGTAGATTTGGGCCGTGAACTCAGGGGCAGCCCTTCCCATCGCCCCACACTTCCTTATGTCCCTCACCATTAGCCACCTTGCCTCTCCAGCCAGGCTCAAAGAGGGCTGTTTGTTCAAAGTCCTTCACCAGTGGAAGCGAGCAAACAAGCATCCCAGGAGCGCGAAGAGGAGCCAGGCGGGCCTTCCTGGGGGAGGGAGGGGGGTTTTCCCTAGGCTGCGGGTGGCACTGGCGGGGCGCTCCCCGTGCAGGCTGTGCGGACCTGGGCAGAGCACAGGCAGCCCCGCCGGAAGGGACCAGGGGAGCAAGTGCTCTGTCTCCCCTCTGGGAAAACTTCTTGGCAGATGGCGTAGAATTCATTTCTACCTTTTTTCATTTATTCAAGAAATAATGAGAGCCTTCCATTTACTCAATAAAAAATGGTATGGCCTTGGCCTAATGCCCAAGCCAGTTCTCTCATTTACTGACTTGGCAATCTTGGGAAAACCATGTAACAGTCTCAGTTTTCTCAACCATAGAATGGGGACAAACATCTCTATCTTACTGGTCCTCCTGTAGATCCCGCACTACTTAAAGTCCCCTGTTCCCCAGGGACCTGGCCACTGGGTCGCTGTAGCTCTGCACAGAGGTCTGTCACAGCCCCAGGGATTCATGATTGCTCACCTGTCACTGACATGGGTTTCTGAGCTCCTGGAGGACAGGGGCTGTGTTTTGTTCCTCTCTCTGCCCCCAAACTCTAGAAGGGTCCCCTGCTCACTCAAGGGTAGGAAATGAATGAATAGGAAATTATTCCTGCTTAAACATTATAAATATGATTTATTTCTCTGTCATGATCTGAGAGAGTACCTGGGCTTCAAAAATGGACATGCCAGATCTGTATGACAAGGGTGGGACAGAGGGGTAATTGAGGGGCTGTGGTCACCTCCCAGCCAGCTGAAGGGCTGAGGAAATGCTGAGGTTAGACAAGATGTCTAAAGCCAGACAGTGAGACTCTGGAACTCAGGATTCAGGGTCCCACTCCATTCCAGGGGATGCAACTGCAGGCACAGGGAAGTGTAACGCCCAAGTCCTCCTTTGAGGCACCTTGAAGTGATCAGCAGCAAACGGCCCTGGACTCCGGGACTTGGAACCGGAGTGGGCGAGGGCTATAGATGTCAGCTCAGCCAAAGAAATGAATTTTCAACAATTGTAACTATTTGACTCTAGAATTAGCTCCCTCAGGAGTTTGTAAGGTTCCCAGCCCTGAGGGTTTTTATATAAAGCCTTGCTGACCATATTTAGGAATGTCTTATTTATAAGTCATAAATCACTGAAGATTGGATTATATTCCAAACGGTGCATGCACAATTGGTGATACATGACCTGATTTTACAAAGTACACAGACCAACTTTTAAAGAAATTGTGGGTTTTTTTCAGTTAAATTAAGTTTTGGGGTTATTCTCTATGAATGGCAGGTGATATGTGTTTTTCACTTATGAAATAAAGGCTTATTTTAAGATAAATATACCAAATATAATACCATTTATGATTACTCAAAAAACATTAAATACTAAAGTCTGAATCTAAAAAAAAATATGTACAGGATTTATATGCTGAAAACTATAAAATATGGATGAACAAAATCAAAGAATATCTAAATAAATGGAGAGTCATACCATAGATTGGATGCTCAACATAGTAAAGATATCAATTGTCCCCAAGTTGACATACAGTTTAATGCCATTTAATTAAAACTCCAAGATTTTTTGTAGCAAATAGCAAAATTATTCTAAAATTTCTATCAAAAGGCAAAGGCACTTGAATTGCCAGAACAGTTTTTTGAAGGAATAATAAAATGGGAAGGATCAGTCTACCTGATTTTAAAGCTTTTTGCATACCCATAGTAATCAAGGTTGTCTGGTGTCAGTGGAGGACAAACACATAGATCAGTGGAACATGGTAAAGAATTAAGGGACAGATCCACACAGACATGCCCATTTGATTTTCAACAAAAGCCATTCAGTGGAGTAAAGACAGCCTTTTTAACAAATGGTGTTGGAGGAATTAGCCATTCATTGACAAGAAGAAAGAAAGGAAGAAAAAAAATCATGGACTTAAATGTAAAACATAAAACTACAGAATTTCAAAAACTATAAGAAACTCTCTAGCAGCTAGGGCTCAACAAAGAATTCTTAGACTTAGCACCAAAAGTATAATCCTTATATAAATGGAAAAAAATGATAAATTAGACTTCATAAATATAAAAGTTCTGCTCCACGAAGGACCCTGTCAAGAGGGTCAAAAGACAACCTATAGTCTGGGAGAAATCATTTGCAACAAAGAGCTAGAATCTAGAATATACAAAGAAGCCTCAAAACTCAACAGTAAAAAATCAAGCCATCCAATTAGTAAATGAACAGAAGACACAAAAAGACATTTCACCAAGGAGGATGCACAGGTGTAAAATAAACGTAAAAAAAAATGTTCGACATCATTAGTCATTAGGGAAATGCAAGTTAAGGCCATAAATGATAAATCACACACCTATCAGAATGGCTAAAATTTAAAAAGTAGTGATAATACAAATGCTGGAGAGCATATAGAGAAACTGGGCACTCATCACACAGGAATGAAAGTTTATCTTACACGAAAACTTGTACATGCATGTGTATAGCAACTTCATTCTTAATAGAAACGGAAAACAATCCATATGTTCTTCAATGGTGAGTGGTTAGAAAATGTATCACAGAGGACTAGTCAGAAATAAACAAAAGTGAACTTTTTTTTCTCCTAACATGCATGCAACAGCCTGGATGGATCTCTGGAGAGTTACGATGAGTGAAGAAAGCCAATTCAAAAAGATTACTTACTGAATGACTCCCCTTAAACAACACTCTTGAAATGACAAAAGTGTAGAAATGAAGAACCACAGATTAGGGGTTGCCAGGAGTCAAGGAGGGAGGCTATGAGGTGGGAGGGATGTAGGTATGGCTACCAAAGGGCAACAGGAGGGATCCTTGTGGGGATGGAGATACTCTGTATACTGGCTGTATCAATGTCAGTATTCTGGCTATGATGTTGTCCTATAGTTTTGCAGAATGTTGCCATTGGGGGAAACTGGGTAAAAGGCATAGAGATCTCTTGGTATTGTTTCTTACAACTGCATGTGAATCTGCAATTATCTCAAAATAAAAATTTAATTGAAAACTAAAAAAATATGCTAGTTAAAATGAGCCCATTCAAAGAAAACTATAGAAAAATAAGAAAAATTTGGTGAACAGTGGTACATGGACACGGCAAAACTTTTGAAGGAATCACTTGAATGACTGGAGAATGGGAAACACTGGCCAGGGTTACCTCCAGATAGGATGGTGCAGGGTATCTGAAGTCAGAAATCCTGGCTCAAGTCCTGCCATCAACACTTAATAGCATTGCAGTGCTGGACAAGCCATTGAGCTCCTCTAAGATAGGAGTGGAATTTAAGATAGATATAAGAATAAGATGTATCTTAAGATAGGAATGAAAATTATCTTTTATGTCTGCTTCATAATACTATTATGAGACTCAAGTGAGAAAAATTAGGAAACAGTAACTATTCATACCAGGGTCCTTTCCCATTCTGAGATTCTGTGATTTTATATTAAATTAAAGAGGTCCTGTCAACACCATTTATTTCAGTTACTATGTAAGATGCTGAGTCCAGGTGGCCCTTCCTTTCTTCCACCTTCCTTCCTCCCTCCCTCCTCCTTCCTTCCTTTCTCCCAGACTATGGGTTGTCTTTTGATCCTCCCTCTCTCCCTGCCTTTCTCCTTCCTTTCTTCCTTACCTCCTTCCTTCCTTCCTTCCACAAATGTGTACTGAGTGTCTGCTATATATCAGCTCAGGGCTACAAGCATGAGCCGCAAAGCCAAATGAACCCACTCCATACTTTGAGAAGCTAACATGTGCTGTAGTGGGGGTGACAGATATAGCCAGGTCACTACATGAGAGGTAATTTCTATTCTACCAAGACACAAACGAGAGTTCCTAATTCATCCTGGTGGTTTAGAAAAAGTTCTTTGGAGAAAGGGATGTTTAAAATGTACTTTAAAGGTGAAGACAAAGAAAAGGAGGAGGAGGGGGAGGAGGAGCAGGGTCGGGGGAGAGGGGAGAGCGGAAGGGAGAATGGGGAGGAGGCTTGCACTTCATGTCTGTCATTATCCAGAAGGTTCCCAGAGTGAATCCATGGCAGCAGAGGTCCAAGAGCAGCATTCCTAATGGGCAGGCAGTCTCTGTTACTATCCCACTGGCCAGAGCAAGTCACCAGTCTGACCCTGATTCAACGGGGTCAGGAAGGGCTCCAACCCTCCACGGAGGAGCTGTACGCTCTGTGGCTATTTTGTGATCCACCATAGGAAGTGAGCTTAATTAAAATAGCTGCACCTCCCCAGCTCACTGGACAGCATCTCTCTGGGACTTCTGGGCTCCCCTGCTCACTTGCCACTGGTATCTTTTCTTGTCATTCAGTATTTATTATTTTTAACTTGATCTAGATTCTTTCTCCCTCTCAGTTTTTCATGCTCCTTTATTGACTAGAGGGCTTCCTGCTTTGCAAGCATTCGTGTCCTCCCTAGGCCCTGACTGAGCTGCACACCCACCTGCCAGGGAGGACTTTCTCCAGGCTGTTCCTCCTGCTCTCCTCACTGCCTGCCAGAGCTCAGAGATGGGTCCACAGCCAGGGACACTAATATAAAAGGCACAAACAGGTATCATTTGTATGAAGATTGCACACCATTTAAGAACCTCTCTCCCTTCCCTCCTACCCCTTTGGTTTTGGAGGAAGCGTGTCTGTAGTCCTTGGCTAGCCTTTTGATGGCTGCAGAAATGGATGTTAGTAAAGCCCCAACAACACGAGCTCCCTGCTCCAGCTTTCCCCTCGCCCACCCCATGTGCTCACGGCCCCACTGGGCACATTCAGGCCCCTGAGCCTGGAGGGGCCTGCTAGGTCTCTGCTGAATCTGGCTGCAGCTTCCCCTCAGGTGCCCCAGCTGGGTGATGTCCCTTTGGTATGCAGTGGTGGCACCTGCGGTCTGCACCCTCAGTGGGTCCCTGATAGCCACAGTTCATGTGAAAGAACATGCCACACGCTCTCTCTGGCTAGGCCCATTTTTTGCCTGGTCTCTTTGCCAGTTAAGCATATTCAATCTGGAAAGCCCCTTGGGGTGAGCTAACTCCACAGTAGAAAGATGGTGTTGGAATCCCCCTCTTTCCAACACATCCTAATGTTTTTGAGATCCTGGCTTCAAATAGTACCGGCTCACCGGCAACACCCTTGGCCAGAGGCGTGGGGCCTCCTGGGAGCTGTCACTGATTGCTGACATGTGTGATGGCACAGAAAGCTGCTCTTTCTGTAACTTATTTGGAGAGATGAGGAACAGCTTTAGCCAAAGTCCTTTGACAGTAACTTAAGAAACTGTGGGATGAAGGATCCCGGATGCTCCCTGATTCTGTTAGCATTCCCCCTCATGGGTACCAAAATGTGATCTGGAGACAAACAGAGCCTTGTATAATGCAGACTTCTGCCAGAGAGCATCCCGCAGCCAGCTGGGGCCTGGGAGTGCTCGGCTGATATTGACCAGACTGCTCTGGGAATCCAAGGCATGGGACAGGGCCTGCGAGCCCTGAGACAGCTCCCTGGACCTAAATAAATCTTGACTTACTGAAATGCCCACTCAAGGAGCTTCACCCTTTAAGCCTCCCACATGAAGGTGAGCTTCCTGACCAAGCAGGGAGCAGCTAGTGATTGCAAAAATGTTTTGCTAACGTGAGGGGATGTGCCTGGGAGAGACGGTGATGAAAAGCAGATGAAGGCAGGAGTCGGTGCTGGGGCTCCTCCTGGGGAGCATTCCACTCTGGGCAGAGGGGCCCGCCAGGCTGGGGAGGTCTCCGTGTCTCCGACATCAGCTCCAGTTTGGCCACATTCGTGGGAAATGTTCCCACGTGGGGGGCGAGGGACATGTCAAGTGAAGGACGGAGAGTTCCAAAGCTGAAGTTTGCTGCACAAACACCCGGACGCCCCTGACTGCAAATTTCCCATCAGTCAGTGTGGGTGACGGCAACCTCCTCCCTGGGACCATCTGGGGTCACAGATGGGTTCAGCCCGGCCCACTGGATGGCAGACTCTTACTTTCAGAGAAGTAGAATAAAGACACCTGGCTGCTGCCTGGTTGGTGGGAGCCTCTTCTGCTGCCCTCATCATCTCCTCCTCCTGGCAAGCTCTTATTTACTCATCAAGGTACTGGCCAGGGCCACCTCCCCCAGGAAGCCCTCCTTCCTGGCTCTCCAGGCTTTATCATGCTGCACGCATCACCTGGCATCTGTGCGGGTCGTTGAGGTGCTCCCTTGCGGGCAGGCCTACATGGATTCTCTCTGAGAAAATAGATGCTAAATAAGCACACATTTGACCCATAAATGAACATGTTTGCCTTGGTTTTCTCAACTTCAGAATAGTGAAGGCAAGTCATTAATAAAGTCTTATTGCTCCTAACATTCAAATCTTAAAATAGCGTGTGTTTCCCCTCCACTTGCACTCCCTGAGGCGGGCCCTTCCTCCTGGGAGCAGCTCACTGGCTGTGGGAACCCACGCAGGCTGGCCCAGCCGTGGACCAGGCTGATTACCTTCCCCTGATCTGCCCCCACACTGTTCTCTCCTGAGCATCGTTCTTGCTGCTTCATACCACGTGGGCAATCCTTATGCAGAAAGTTCTGGGTCTGGGGACCTGGGTGCCTGGCAGCACTAGATCAGGGATGGAGGCAGGGGAGGGCTTCTCTGGCCCTCCTATATACTCAGCAGTGGTGAACTCCGTGTTCAAGTACTCAGGTGGACAGGTGCTCTGATTTACACCCACAACAGGCACAGAGACACACACATTCACACTCAAACCCACACCTGCTTATAGGCGGTTGAGCGAAGGGCTAGGGATGCAGACCTAGCTAAATAGTCCCAAAATGTTTATCTTTGAGGAGACATTAAGTTTCTTAGGGTTATTTACAAGAAATTTACTGCTCTGATTCCCTCCCAGGATAGCAGCTTCCTGGTCTGGGAGCTTATCACTCAAGGCTGCCTGCTTTGCTCCCAAGGTGGGCTGAGTTATTGTCTGTCTGTTACAGAGTATGTTAAGATAGTTACTTTTTAACAAATTGGGTTTTAAAATGCAATCTTATTTTCAAGATGGAATCCTTCCCGTTTGTTTTGGGCTTGCTTGTTAAATTGCCCAAGTTGCATTGCAAATCACTTGATTAGGGCTGGAGGAAGCAAAGCAGCACCTGGGTAAAGTCAGAAAAATAAGCTGGGCCTCCCAGCAGGCCAGAGCAAATCTCACAATGGATTATCTTGCTTTGTTTTTTCCAGAGGCCCTCACCCTATTCTAAGCCCATGGTCCGTCTCACTGACAAGATAGAGCCACGTTCCCAAAGAAAATAAGTATCTCCATGGACCAGAAACAAATGTGAACCAACATGACCAGGGCCGAAGCTGCAGTGATGGATGATGGTAACCACAAAGCTGACTCGCAGTGGAAGCAGTGATGGAGCGCACCCCACTGTCGTGGAGTGGTCTGGACCGAGGCTCCCTGTGTGAAGCCTGTAGGCAACTTGGACTCCTGAACCTGAGGTAGGTGGCTGCTTGTGGCTATTGACAGCAGTAAATATTTCTCTGGGGTGGCAAGAGGCAAGAGAAGCAGCCACCCATCTGAGAGCCAAGGCAAGCCATGCCCTGGGCTGGGGACAGGATCAGCAATAGCCCTGTGGGTGAGAACCCTGGACCACCGTGTAAGAGATGTGGTGGTGTAGGAGTGCTAGGGTCTGGCTAAAGACAACAGTAAGCCTGCCAGACAGGAGTGAATGTAGGGACAGGAAAAAGCAACTAAAAGAGAAAAAAATACTACTCCTGTACACACTAGGAAATGTATACCATGTGGAGAAAGCCACCACTGTAACAGCCAGAAAACAAAGCAACTGGAAGAATTGACTCCAGAGGAAATGAAGAAAACTCGAACAAATCCACTCATGGGTTAAGTACAATTGTGTTGAGCAACTATGCTTTGTTAGGTTCTGTCCTAAGTGCAGGTGATGCATCAGAAAACAGACAAAAATCCCTGCCCATGACTGGGGAAGGGAGATACACAAAGTAATTTACATAGTTGGTAAGTGCTACAGAAAAAAAAAAAATGGAGCAAATAAAGTAGATCATGAATGTGAGGCTGAGGGACAGTAGGTTGCAGTTTAAACTGGGTTTGAAAATAAAGATATTTAACATGTTCCAAGAGATAATGAAATACTATCAATCAAAAATAGCAAGTGTTTACAAAATAAAAACAGGTGACTGAATCAAAAACAAATGAATATATAAAAGAAAAATTATTAGAAATCTATAAAGTGAAATATAATTCTTAAAAAACTTAAATCTCAATGGATGGGATAAAAACTAGGCAGAGTAAAAGACAGTTAATAAAATGGAAAACAGTGTTGTGAAATTTATGCAGAATGCCACACAGAAATATACAGCGATCAAAAAGACTAGCAGAAATTGAAAAGTTGAGTAAAGCCAAATGTTGGTAGGGAATATAGGGAGGGATGTGGGAACCTCATACAAAGCTGGTGGAAGTGTAAGCTATATTACGGCTACTCTAAAAGGAAATCTTGCACTAATTTAATTAGATATATTTAGATATATTCCAGGAGATAGGTAGATAGAGTAAACTAGTAGCACATTTATGCTCCAATTAGAAGTAATGAACTTGAACACCCAACACGGATGGCTATTACAAAATACAGCACTTAATGAAAAAATAAGAAACCCAGTGATCTAAGTAACATGATATTGTTTCACAAATGCATGTTCAGGAAACAACACATATTAGTTAATATCACATAGGAACAAAAATCTACACATGAAACAGACCAAGTGGTCTCTCTTGTGGGAGGAGGGGAGGGAAATGGAATGTGGTAAAATAAATACATGAATAAGATAAGTGAGGGATCTTGGATAGACCAAGTGGCATAAAGTGAGGTGTGTCGTTAACTCAACCCTCTGTGTCCAAACTCTATAGAAAGAAAAAGAAAAAAAAAGAGAAAAAAAGAAAGCATGGATATTTGAAAGAGAAATAAGATATATGGAGGGGCATTAAGAATCTCTGACATTCATCTAATGGAAGTTCCCAAAGTAGAGCAAGAACAGGGAAAAGAAGAGGGGTAATGTTTGATGTGGTAACAGGTGAGAATTTTCAAGAGTTAACAAAGGATGGGACCTTCCAATTGAAAGCACATACTCAGATAAACAGAAATAAATCTGTGTCTGAATATACACTGTAACAAAAAAATCAGACATCAAAAATAAAGGTGACATCTTAAAGTCTACTTAAGGGATTATTTACAAAGGAATCACACCCAGGTGGATAGCAACTTCCCACAAGCCACAGTGAGGAAGACAATGGAGAGTTAATCTTTAAAGAAACTGCCAGTTTAGAATTCTGCACCCAGTTAACTTGCATTCCTGAGTACTCAGATAGTTTATCCCTTCCTTACCCTCACTGAAAGAACTGCTCGAAGATGAGTTTCAGCAAGAAGGAAAATAAATCCAGAGAAGAATGGGATACAAAAAATGGTGATAAACATATTTGGTAGATAACTCTTGACAGAAAAAATAAATATGGAAATAAATTATGGAAGGTGATGGGCAGGAATGTTTGGAGGGCACTAGAAGCATACTAATTCAGTGTCTTGTTTGGGATGAAGACAGAAATACTGAGTGATTTTCAACATTGCTAGAAAAATATATGTGTGATTTTGGAAGGTGGAAATGCTAGAAGATATTCCCTCAGTAGTAATAAAAATCTCTAACTTCCAAAACAGCCACTTGGGGACAAGAAAGAAAGAGAACACTATTACTCCAATAGAAAACAGGAAAGGAGGAAAAATATAGCCAGCCAAAACAAAACAAAACAGGCATAATAAGTGAACATGACCGTAAATGACAGAAATGCATAAAAAATGAGAATAATAATGAATAGAAATGACTCTTCCACTACAAAACACAATCAAACTGGATTTTTAAAATTATAACATAAGTTGCCTACAAAAGATTTTCCTGGAGGAAAAGTCCCGTTAACTAAATCTTTGAGACAGGTAGGGATTAGGTAGGTGAAGAAGGCAGGTGAGGCTGTAGGGCAGATGGACAGGCCTAAAGGTAGGAGACAGCATGGTATGTCAGGGGACTTGGCTGCGTTTCCTGGGACATAGCAGGCCGGAGGGGAGAGGAAGGGAGCAGTGACAGAGGGGGCGACCTCATTGTGAAGAGATGGGTGGCCTCATTGAGGAGTCTGCTTGTACCCTGAAGGGACAAGCACGAGGTTTCAGCAAGACCACTCTCTCAGCTTTGTGGAGGGAGGGAGGCTGGGGGCAGCTGACAGGCCATCTATGTGATGCTGTCACTAGGGTATTGTGTCATCCAAGTAAAGACTCGTTCAGCTGTTTTCTTTCCTTCAGCCTTTGCTTAGCACCTACGTTGTGCTAATCCCTTGCTTGTCACCAGGGAAACAGAAAAATAAGACAGAGTGTAAGTCGGAGGAGAGGATATCCCAGGGCAAAATACCTCTGTAAACCGAAATCAGTCAAAGGGAGAAATAAAGTTTGAAACCCGTTTATTGTTTACAAACTGCAGTCCAGCGCCAACTCTCTCCCCTTTTCCGGAAAAAGCAACCAAGCTACCCCCTCCCCTTAACCTCTCAGGTTCAGACACGCCCTCGGTTGCCAAGGTAATTATCTATTGACATGGAGATGAACTTCTCTCCACCCCTGAGGACATGCAAATACACCAAAGCCAGGTGAGGTATTCTGGAAATGTAACAGTTTTACCCACACTTAGTCTGTTCTCTGTGGTTAATACTTTGGATGGGGAGATCAGCCCATAAGTAGGTGGTTGCCTTATATTGCAATAAAAACTGTAATGGAACTAGTTTCTGAGATGTCTGAAAATGAGCTGGTATGTCCATATGGGGGAACCAGGGAGGTTGTCCTTAGGGAAGCAGCATCATATATGCTGAGTCTTGAAGGATGGCAAGGCTCCAGTAGAATGCAGATGGCAGAGGGACCTCCATGCAAAGGCCCAAATGCATGAACATGTAAGGCTGTGGGGGGTTATAAAAGTTAAATGGTAGAGGTTGTTTTATCATCCACATTTTTCACAGGTATAGAAACTGAGAACTGGAGAGGTTATTTATGCTGCTTGTCAAATGTTATGCAACTTGTAAAGGCAGCCATGATTAGAACCAAGGTCTCCTGGCCCCAAGTCCTTGCTCTTTTTACTACTCCAGCTACAGCTCTTTCTTCATTGCTGTTTAATTTTATTCAAAGAAATGATAATGAAAAGGTATTGTTTCTGGAGTGATGCATTTGGGGTGTGTACATGTGTGTGTGGGTGTGGGTGTAAATGTGCTGGGAATGAGTGCGGTTCTGGGTGCTCTGGAAGCCAGATACCCATTAGCTGACCTCTAAAACCATGCCTTTGTGGATGACAGATGTTTGGATTCAACTATGAGGATGGAAAAGTTGCTTTTCCTTCCAGGGGAAGAAAGCATTATTTGAGGGTGAAAGGCAGCCATAACATTGCTGATGAATATTGCTCACTGTGGAAACACTCTTTAAAAGTGCCTTGTTTAAAAGAGGGTAATGCATTCAGAAGCTTCTAGCCCACTGGATTTAATTGCAACTAGATGCCAAAATAAACCCCGTGTTAACAAACCTCCAACTTACTGCTGACTTCTCACACTTGCTCCCAGCTGTAGTGGAGAATGGCAGTCAGATGCTTGGATTGCTTGCGCTGCATATAAAGAATGCACATGTGAGTCTCCAGCTGCTGTACAAATAGGAAAGTGTTCTTTTATGAAAAAGGCTGCCCCGGCCTTGCAAGGTTATCTGTGGATTAGCTCTGGCCTTTTCATGTAATCAAGACAGCCAAATAACCATCTGTTATTCAACTGGATATGAATAATGCACAGCTCACCTAATGTTCATTAAGGGTAAATATACTTTTCATTAAGCATCTTGAGTGATATTTTCATTCATGTTCCGAAGTTGTTCCAAAGGGCTTGACTTTAGCGCAGTTTTTATTAAAGTACACTTTGTTCAGAGATTAAAGATGGCGGCATGAGACGTGAGACAGAGTCTTCCTCCTAAAACCACATATAATATGAAAATATAATTAATACAACTACTCCTGAGAGAGCAACAGGAAAGAGGACTGCGCCAGACTGCATACACCTGGAGAAAAGAGCAGACCACATGGAACAGGGTAACATACCAAAGCTGGGGCCCGGCAGGACCCAAGACCTTCCCCCAACCCAGCTCACTGGCGGGAGGAAAAGAAATGGAGCAGGGAGGGAGTGGAACCCTGGGACTGCTGAATACCTAACTCTGGAGATCTGCTTTGGGAGCACAAACCTACATTTCATGGTGCTTGCATGGTACTCTCATGAGTAGGGGGTTGGAAAGCTAAGACAGGCAGAATTCCTGGACAGACTGAGATACCAGCCACTTGTGGTGGAAAGCAGGGATCCATATCCAGCTGCTCTGGAACAAAAGAAAGGCGGGCAGTATGAGAGACTTCCTAACAATGAAGCCCTTAGTGAGAGGGCTGCTAAAGGGGCAAGGATTGCACAGAGTTTACTACTCAGAAGCAAGGACAGGTAGACAAAATTGTCTGAGTGCACTCTGCCCAGCAGGTTGGCAGCTTTCACGAACTTCAGATGCTCCAGATCCCTGCCTGGCAACACAGCTCTAAGGACCCCCTCCAGGATACACAGCCTACTGCACCTTTCTCCCGGCCATCCCCACCTGGCTCATAAACCAGCAAATGCTACCCTGGCATTAGCCCAGCCAGAGAGAAGATCTTTCTACAGCAACTACAAACGCAAAGCATAGAGGCTTATACCTGTGTGCTCGGCCCACTGGTTCAGGCAGTGGAGACAGGCATAGCAGCCGGGAAGCAGGAAACAGCTCTTTCCTCCCCCCAGGCACAAATACCACTCCCCTGTGACCCCCAGCATTGCTTCAGGGGCTGAGCAGCTCCAGAGAGTAGAGCTTCTGGGCACTAGAGGGCGCCTTATACAAATATGAAATGCCAAAGGAACCTGGTTCAGAGTAAAATTATTAATACAATTCCTGAGAAATATTTAAATGACATCAACTTCATGAATCTTCCTGAAAGGGAGTTCAAAATAAAATCATTAACATGATTGTGGAGGTACAGAAAGATATTCAAGAACTCAGGAATGAATTCCAGTCGGAGATACAATCGTTGAAGAGTACAATGGAGGGTATTAAAAGCAGGTTAGATACAGTGGAAGAGACGATAAATGAAATAGAAACTAGAGAAAAGGAATACAAAGAAGCTGAGGCACAGAGAGAAAAGAGGCTCTCTAAGAATGAAAGAATATTGAGAGAACTGTGTGCCCAAGCCAAGTGGAACAATATTCACATTACAGGGGTACCAGAAAAAGAAGAGAGAGAAAAAGGGATAGACAGTGTCTTTGAGGAGGTAATTGCTGAAAACTTCCCCAATCTGGGCATGGAGATAGTTTCTCAGGCCATGGAGATGCACAGATATCCCAACATAAGGGACCCAAGGAAGACAACACCAAGACATATACTAATTAAAATGTCAAAGATCAAGGATAAGGACAGACTTTTAAAAGCAGCCAGAGAGAAAAATAAGATCACATACAAAGGAAAGCCCATCAGGCTATCATCAGACTTCTCAGCAGAAACCTTACAGGCCAGAAGGGAATGGCATGATGTATTTAATGCAATGAAGCAGAAGGGCCTCTAACCAAGAATACTTTATCTGGCAAGATTATCATTTAAATTTGAAGGAGGGATTAAACAATTCCCAGATAAGCAAAAGCTGAGAGAATTTACCTCTCACAAACCATCTCTACAGTGTATTTTGGAGGGACGGCTATAGATGGAAGTGTTCCTAAGGTTTAATAACTGTCACCAGGTGTAATAAAACCACAGTAAAGAAAGGAGAACAGCTAATTACTAAGCAAATGCAAAATTAAATTAACTATGCTCAAAGTCAATCAACAGATAGACAAAGAGTACAGAATATGATACCTAATATATAAAGAATGGAGGAGGAGAAAAAAAAGAGAACCTTTAGATTGTGTTTGTAATAGCATATTAAGTGAGTTAAGTTAGACTTAGATATTAAGGAAGTTAACCTTCAACCTTTGGTAACCACGAATCTAAAGCCTGCAATGGCAATAAGTACATACCTATCGATAATCACCCTAAATGTAAATGGACTGAATGCACCAATCAAAAGACATAGAGTCACGGAATGGATAAAACAGCAAGACCCATCTACATGCTGCCTACAAGAGACTCACTTTAAACCCAAAGACATACACAGATTAAAAGTGAAGGAATGGAAAAAGATATTTCATGCAGCTAATAGGGAGAAAAAAGCAGGAGTTGCAGTATTTGTATCAAACAAAGTAGACTTCAAAACAAAGAAAGTCACAAGAGACAAAGAAGGACATTATATAATGATAAAAAGGTCAATCCAACAAGAAGATATAACTATTATAAATATCTATGCACCCAACACAGGAGCTCCTACATATGTGAAACAAATACTAACAGAATGAAAGGGGGAAATTGAATGCAGTGCATTCATTCTAGGAGACTTCAACACTCCACTCACTCTGAAGGACAGATCAACCAGACAGAAAATAAGTAAGGAGACAGAGGCACTGAACAACACATTAGAACAGATGGACCTAACAGACATCTACAGACCTCTACACCCAAAGGCAGCAGAAAACACATTCTTCTCAAGTGCACATGGAACATTTTCAAGAATAGATAATATACTAGGCCACAGAAAGAGCCTCAGTAAATTAAAAAATATTGAAACTGTACCAACCAGTTTCTCAGACAACAAAGGAATGAAACTAGAAATAAATTATGGAAAGAAAATGAAAAATCCCACAAACACATGGAGGCTTCACAACATGCTCCTAAATAACCAATGGATCAATGAACAAATAAAAACAGAGATCAGGCAATATATGGAGACAAATGACAACAATAATTCAACACCGCAAAATCTGTGGGACGCAGTGAAGCCCGCGCTAAGAGGAAAGTATATTGCAATACAGGCCTACCTCAGGAAAGAAGAACAATCCCATATGAGCAGTCTAAACTCACAATTAACGAAACAAGAAAAAAAGAACAAAGGAGGCCCAAAGTCAGTAGAAGGAGGGACATAATAAAGATTAGAGCAGAAACAAATAAAATCAAGAACAATAAAACAATGGAAAGAATCAATGAAAGCAAGAGCTCGTTCTTTGAGAAAATAAACAAAATAGATAAACCCCTAGCCAGACTTATCCAGAAAAAAAGAGAGTCTACTCACATAAACAGAATCAGAAATGAGAAAGGAAAAAATCACCACAGAAATACAAAGAATTATTAGAGAATACTATGAAAAATTATATGCTAATAAACTGGATAACCTAGAAGAAATGGACAACTTTCTAGAAAAATACAGCCTTCCAAGGCTGACCCAGAAAGAAACAGAAAATCTGAACAGCCCAATTACCAGCAATGAAAGTGAACTTTAATCATATACCTGCCTAAGAACGAAATGCCTGGACCAGATGGCCTCACCACTGAGTTTTATCAAACATTTAGTGAAGACCTAATACCCAACCTCCTTAAAGTTTTCTAAGGAGTAGAAGAAGAGAGAATACTTCTAAACTCATTCTATGAAGCCAGCATCACTCTAATACCACAACCAGGCAAAGACACCACAAAAAAAGAAAATTACAGACCAATATCCCTGATGAACATAGATGCAAAAATACTCAACAGAATATTAGCAAACCGAATTCAAAAATACATCAAAAGGATCGTCCATCATGATCAAGTAGGATTCATTCCAGGGATGCAAGGATGGTACAACATTCGAAAATCCATCAACATCATCCACCACATCAACAAAAAGAAGGACAAATACCACATGATCATCTCCATAGATGCTGAAAAAAACATTTGACAAAATTCAACATCCATTCATGATAAAAGCTCTCAACAAAATGGGTATAGAGGGTAAGTACCTCAACATAATAAAGGCCATATAAGACAAACCTACAGCCAATATTATACTTAACAGCAAGAAGCTGAAAGCTTTTCCTTTAAGATCGGGAACAAGACAAGGATGCCCACTCTCCCCACTTCTATTCAACATAGCACTGGAGGTCCTAGCCACGGCAGTCAGACAACACAAAGAAATAAAAGGCATCCAGATTGGCAAGGAAGAAGTCAAACTGTCCCTGTTTGCAGATGACATGACATTGTACATAAAAAAACCCTAAAGAATCCACTCCAAAACTACTAGATCTAATATCTGAATTCAGCAAAGTTGCCGGATACAAAATTAATACGCAGAAATCTGTGACATTCCTATACACTAACAATGAACTAGCAGAAAGAGAAATCAGGAAAACAATTCCATTCACAGTTGCATCAAAAAGAATAAAATATGTAGGAATAAACCTAACCAAGGAAGTGAAAGACCTGTACTCTGAAAACTACCAGACACTCATGAGAGAAATTAAAGAAGATACCAATAAATGGAACACATCCCATGCTCATGGATATGAAGAATTAATAATGTCAAAATGGCCATCCTGCCTGAGGCAATCTATAGATTTAATGCAATTCCTATCAAAATACCAACAGCATTCTTCAACAAACTAGAGAAAATCATTCTAAACTTCATATGGAACCACAAAAGACCCAAATAGCCAAAGCAATCCTGAGAAGGACGAATAAAGCTGGAGGGATTATGCTCCCCAACTTCAAACTCTACAACAAAGCCACAGTAATCAAGACAATTTGTTACTGGCACAATAACAGACCTATAGACCAATGGAACAGACTAGAGAGCCCAGATATAAACCCAACCATAAATGGTCAATTAACATATGATAAAGGAGCCATGGACATGCAATGGGGAAATGACAGCCTCTTCAACAGCTGGTGTTGGCAAAACTGGACAGCTACATGCAAGAAAATGAAACTGGATTATTGTTTAGCTCCATACACAAAAGTAAACAAAATGGATCAGGGACCTGAATGTAAGTCATGAAACCATAAAACTCTTAGAAGACAACATAGGCAAAAATCTCCTGAGTATAAGCATGAGCAAGTTCTTCCTGAACGCATCTCCTCGAGCAAGGGATACAAAAGCAAAAATGAACACATGGGACTACATCAAACTAAAAAGCATCTGTATGGCAAAGGACACCATCAACAGAACAAAAAGGCATCCTACAGTATGGGAGAATGTATTTGTTAATGACACATCCAACAAGGGGTTAACATCCAAAATATATAAAGAACTTACACACCTCAACACGCAAAAAACAAATAACCCGATTAAAAAATGGGGAGAGGATATGAAGAGACAGTTCTCCAAAGAAGAAATTCAGATGGCAAACAGACACATGAAAAGACACTCCACATCACTAATAATCAGGGAAATGCAAATTAAAACCACAATGAGATATCACCTCACACCAGTAAGGATGGCCAGCATCCAAAAGACTAAGAACAACAAATGCTGGCGAGGATGTGGAGAAAGGGGAACCCTCCTACACTGCGGTGGGAATATAAGCTAGTTCAACTATGTCAAAAGCAATATGGAGGTTCCTCAAAAAACTAAAAATAGAAATACCGTTTGACCCTGGAATCCCAGTCCTTGGAATTTACCCAAAAAATACAACTTCTCAGATTCAAAAAGACATATGCACCCTATGTTTATTGCAGCACTTTTTACAATAACCAAGATATGGAAGCAACCTAAGTGTCCCATCAGTAGATGAATGGATAAAGAAGAGGTGGTACATATACACAATGGAATACTATTCAGCCATAAGAAAGAAAAAATTCTACCATTTGCAACAACATGGATGGAGCTAGAGGGTATTATGCTCAGTGAAATAAGCCAGGCGGAGAAAGACAACTGCCAAATGATTTCCCTCATTTGTGGAGTATAACAACAAAGTAAAACTGAAGGAACAAATTAGAAGCAGACTCAGATACTCCAAGAAGGAACTAGTGGTTAACAAAGGGGAGGGGTGTGGGAGGGTGGGTAGGGTGGGAGGGAGAAGGGGATTGAGGGGTATTATGTTTAGTGCACATGGTGTGTGGGGGGTCAAGGGGAATCCGTGTAGCACAGAGAAGGCAAATAGTGAATTATAGGCATCTTACTACACTGATGGACAGTGACTGCATTAGGGTATGGATGGGGACTTGATAGTATGGGTAAATGTAGTAACCACATTGTTTTTTCATGTGAAACCTTCATAAGAGTGTATATCTATACCTTAATAAAATTTTTTGTAAAAATGAAATCAAATCAAATAAAAATAATGATAAACATAAAAAAGTACACTTTGTTCATTTTAAGAGATATTCATCAACACCTAATCAGTGCCAGACACTGAGTTACCCAGGGTTCTTCCTCAGAGAGAATTGTAGGGCGTAGCAACAGAAAAATCTAGCACTAACTCTATTACTGTCAATCTTGATTAGTTCATCAATTGACATTTTAAGAACTAAAAGCAGATTGAAAAGGTAGAGGGGCATGGGAATTGGTCTGTTGTCTTTGTCCAGCCTATGGCCCTCCATGGACTCTGGCAGCTATAGACCCGCATATCTGCGTGGTGACTTCAACACCCTCTGTGTCCACCTTCGGCTCTTTGTCCTACTTAACCTTCCCTTTCACCTGTATTATCTTCCAACCCTCCAACTATGTGCATGTCTTTGTTCAAACCATTTCCTTGCCTGCGTGCCCTTGCATTTGTCTTCGTGGCTGAGGCATTCTTCAGGACACAACGATGTGGCCTTTGTCTGTGTGATCCACCATTGCCTTTCCTATATGGACAGGAGCTCAATAAATGTCATTTGAAGGAATGAATGCTCACATTTTATCCTCTGTGGGTTCTAGGGCTATTCTGATATCCAAAGAGAAAAATATCAACCATAAAGATTTTACATTCAGAGCCTATTGTCTTTATAACAAAGAAAATGCATAGAAGGGGGCAGTGGCATGTCTTTATCACTTACTATATGTCAAGCCCTTAACACACATTCTCTTGTTATGGAAAATACTGGAGAAACCTGGACTGGATCACTGACGGAGGAACCAAGCAGCGCTCGGAGGTCTTGGAGTGTTGAGGTTTATTTCCCACCGGTGGGCTCAGAGGGGAGTAATCTCCCAGGGTCTGAGCCCTGAGCACACGCAAGGGGAGCAGTTTATATTATTTTGATATGTGGCACTTCGGCATGCGCAGGGCAAAAGAGGAGCCTGGAGGAGGGGAGGCGGGAGCTGGGAGGGCTTTGCCAACCAGAGGAAAAAGCGGTTTGCTGACCCTGACGGCTGTGTTGAATATTTTCCTTATCACTCTCACTTAATGCTCCTAATGATTGGGTGGGATGGACAGTTTGTTCTCATCAGACAGATGAACCTTAGGGAAGTTCCCTCCATCAATCAGGATTACCCAACACAGACTGATGGAGAATTGATCCTAGGCCCAGCTGCCTGTTTCAACATTACTGCTGTGAGACTTCCAGAAGAGGCTGAGATGCTGGGTAAAGCTCACTCCTGGGGGTCTCTCCACTATCTGGGAGCACAAGGGACCCTCAGTTCCTCCAGTTTGGGGTCACTGCTTTGATTATAAGCAACCACACTGTGAGTGAGTATCATTTCATGCATCTGCTGCTGTGGCTGAGGCCATAGCAAGTATTTGGCTGAGCGCATGTCTCCAGGCCTTCTCTAGTTTGGGAAAGTCATACCCAGCTGCTCTGCTGGCTCTCCTGGGACTGCTCTTCGGATGTCATCGTGAGCCCCTCACATAGACCTAAACAGCCCATGCCAACCAAACCAGACGCCTGCACACCTCCCCATGGCATCCGCAGCATCACCCTCTCATAGTTTTCTTTCTGCTTTTCTGGCCATTGCTTCTCAGACTCCTTTTCTGGTTTCCCCAATTCTGCCCACAGTTAAAGTACTGGTCATCCCAAGGACTCTATGTTCTCCGTGCTGTAAGGGCTGGGGATACAAAGAAGAATTGCATACTGTTCCTGCCCTCAAAGAGCTTGTGGTCCTGTAATGTAAGATTGCCCTGAGGACTCTCCTAGAAGCCACGTGGGTTACAGCTGGGACACAGGAGAGCAATAACTGGTGCCTGGCACCTTTCCTTTAGAGTAAGAAAGGAACTGTGGATCTGAGTAATAAGACAAGAGTTCAAATAAGATTTACCAGGAGGCAAATGGGGAAAACAGAGGCCAGTCTACGCAGGTGGAGGCAGCACAAGGAGATGTGTAGATGTCTGAGTAGTCTGGCGGGTTAGGGCAACTGTGAGTGGCTCTGGGTTCCGGGAGCACTGAGTGCCCAGTGGGGTGTTGTAGGAAGTGGAATAAGACTAGAGAGGTAAGGAGCCCAGTCTAGATCTGGAAGATTCCGAAGGAGCGCCACCTTTCTCTTGAAGTCGGTGGAAACCCACTGAGGGCATTTTCAAAGGGGAGGAACCTGATCATACTTGCATTTTAGGAACATTATTTGTGATGTGAAGAGTATGTGCCTACTGGATTTGGGTGGTGGTGGAAAGAGGAGGGGTAAGACTGGAAATAGGAAGACAGGTGAGGAGTCTATTGCTTTAGTCCAGTGAAAGGATGAGGGCACCTTGAACCAAGGAGACCAATGGAAATTGAGAGGCCTGGCAGGGGAGAAAAGTCCAGGGGGAGAATCCACAGGCCTTAGTCCAAAATGGAGTGAAGATATGAAGTGAATGAGAGAAAGCAGTTTAGCTAACTATCCACCACTTTTATTTCTGTCTTGGCTCTCTGAAAGAAGGGTAGAAAAAAATTTTTTAAATAAACTTTTGCATTTTAAATTAGTTTTAGAGTTACAGAAAAGACTCAAATACAGTATGGCTATTGTCTACATCCAGTTTTCCATATTTGTCACAACAAATGAACAAATAATGATCCATTATTTTACACTGAAGTTCATGTTTTATTTGAATCCTCCTTAGTTTTGAACCTATTGTCCTTTTCCCGTTCCAGGATTCCATCCATGCTATGTTGCATTTAACTGCCAGACCCCCTCAGGCCCCTTCTGGCTGTGACTGTTTCTCAGGCTTTCCTTGTTTTTGATGACCTTGACAGTTTTGAGAAGTACTGGTTAGGTATTTTTTCTTTCAGTTCTGATTTTTGCTTCATATATTCTGCTGCTCTGTTGTTTGGTCTTTACACATTCAGGATCGCTTAGTTCCTAGTCTTACATTGTGGAGCATTACCCTTTTACCATTATATAATATCTCTCTCTGTCTCTAGTAATTTTCTTAGCTCTGAAGTTGACTTTATCTGGTCTTAATATAGCCACTCCTACTTTATTTTGGTGAATGTTTGAATGACAACTTTTTCGCATCCTTTTACTTTCAACCAGCTTTTGTCATTATACTGAAAGTGAGTTTCTTAGACAGCATATAGTTGGTTCATGTTTTCTAATCTACTTTACCAACACCTTTTAATTGTATTTATATTCATTTATATTTGATGTAATGATTGTTGCGTTAAGGCTTTACATCTGTCCTGTCTTTTTTATTTTTTGTTTTCTGTTCTCTCCATTTTTCACTTTTTTGTTTTCTTTTTATCTGCCTGCCTATGAGTTACTTAAGTATTTTTTAAAATTCCATTTTTATTTATCTATAGTTTTTTTGTGTGTATCTCCTTGTATAACTTCTTTAGTGGTAACTCTAGGTATTACATTATATAAATATTGACTTTGTTTTTCCTCTTGAGTTTTCTAAATTATGTTGGTGGATTGAAGTAAAAATTATAACTGATGTGATTCTAAATGCAGGCAGGAACTATTTAAGACATGTTACATATATATGAGATACATGAGCTATATGCATGCATATATATATAATGTATATTCATAACATACTATATATGAAATGTCATTTGGAGTGAGCTATAGAAAAATTATCTTCTTTTATGTCACTTTATCTCATAGATATAACATATATACATAATGTAATATATATAGATGAAACATATCATAGTCTATTCACATTTTACCAATTTGAATGGAATATAGAAAAATTATCTCATGTCATTTTATCCTTCCCTTCATAATATAATTGTATGAAATAGTTGCTTTGCATATATTTAGAACCACATCAAATAGGTTACAATTTTTGCTTCAATTGACCGATGTAATTCAGAAAGCTCAAGAGGAAAAGGAAAATCAGTTAATTGTATTTGCCCATATTTTTGCTTGCTGGGTTATTTCTGTTTCTGATGTTCCAAAGCTCCTTCTGTTATTTCATTTCTGTTTAGAGAATTTTAGCCATTTTCTAGGGTAGATCTGCTGACCACAAATTTTCTAGTTGTCCTTTATCTGAAAATATCTTTATTTCCCCCATTTCTGATATTCTCACCAAAGGATATTTTCACTCACATGAAGGACTGTAAGTCAACAGTTCTTTTTTTCAGCACTTGAAAAATGTCATGCCGCCTCTGTCTAGTCTCCATGGTTTCTGATGAGAAAATCCAATTGTTTTTCCCTTGTAGATAAGGTATCATTTCTTTTTACCATGTTCAAGATTTTCTTCTTTGCCTCTAGCTTCCAGAAGTTTGACTATGATGTGCCGTGGTATAGGTTTCTTTGGTTTATCCTGTTGAGGTCGCTCACCTTCATTCATCTCTATATTTGGTTTTATATCAGGACATGTTCAGACATTATTTCTTGGATACTTTTTCACTTCTACCCCCTTTCTCTTCTCCCCACCAGGACTCCAATAACACAAATGTTAGATCTTTTCTTTTAATCCCACAGGGCTGTGAGGCTCTGTTCATTTTTTTTTAATATAATTTATTTTATTATCATTAATCTACAATTACATGTGCAATATTACGGTTATTAAACTACCCTTCATCAGGTCCCCCCCACCCACCCCATTACAGTCACTGTCCATCAGCGTAATGAGATGCTATAGAATCAATACTTGTCTTCTATGAGTTGTACTGCCCTCCCCGTGCCCCCCCAACATTACATCTGCTAATCGTAATGCCCCTTTTTCCCTCTTAACCCTCCCTTCCCTCCCATTTTCCCCAGTCCCTTTCCCTTTGGTAACTATTAGTCCGTTCTTGGGTTCTGTGAGTCTGCTGCTGTTTTGTTCCTTCAGTATTTTTTCTTTGTTCTTATACTCCACATATGAGTGAAATCATTTGATACTTGTCTTTTTCGGCTTGGCTTATTTCACTGAGCATAATACCCTCTAGCTCCATCCATGTTGTTGCAAATGGTAGGATTTGTTTTCTTCTTATGGCTGAATAATATTCCGTTGTGTATATGTACCACCTCTTCTTTATCCATTCATCTACTGATGGACACTTAGGTTGCTTCCATTTCTTGGCTATTGTAAATAGTGCTGCAATAAACATAGGGGTGCATCTGTCCTTTTCAAATTGGGCTGCTGCATTCTTAGGGTAAATTCCTAGGAGTGGAATTCCTGGGTCAAATGGTATTTCTATTTTGAGTTTTTTGAGGAACCTCCATACTGCTTTCCACAATGGTTGAACTAATTTGCAGTCCCACCAGCAGTGTAGGAGGGTTCCCTTTTCTCCACATCCTCGCCAACATTTGTTGTTGTTTGTGTTTTGGATGTTGGCCATCCTCAATGGTGTGAGGTGATATCTCATTGTGGTTTTAATCTGCATTTCTCTGATGATTAGCAATGTGGAGCATCTTTTCATGTGCCTGTTGGCCATCTGAATTTTTTCTTTGGAGAAGTGTCTATTCATGTCCTCTGCCCATTTCTTAATTGGATTATTTGCTTTCTGTTTGTTAAGGTGCATGAGTTCTTTATATATTTTAGATGTCAACCCTTTATCAGATACGTTTTTTATGAATATATTCTCCCATACTGTAGGAGGTCTTTTTGTTCTACTGATGGTGTCCTTTGCTGTACAGAAGCTTTTCAGCTTGATATAGTCCCACTTGTTCATTTTGCTTTTGTTTCCCTTGCCCGGGGAGATATGTTCATGAAGAAGTTGCTCATGTTTATGTCCAAGAGATTTTTGCCTATCTTTTTTTCTAAGAGTTTTATGGTTCCATGACTTACATTCAGGTCTTTGATCCACCTTGAGTTTACCTTTGTGTATGGGGCTAGACAGTAGTCCAGTTTCATTCTCTTACATGTAGCTGTCCAGTTTTTCCAACACCAGCTGCTGAAGAGGCTGTCATCTCCCATTGTATATCCAAGGCTCCTTTATCAAATATTAATTGACTGTATATGTTTGGGTTAATGTTTGGATTTTCTATTCTGTTCCACTGGTCTGTGGATCTGTTTTTGTGCCAATACCAAATTGTCTTGATTACTGTGGCTTTGTAGTAGAGCTTGAAGTCAGGGAGTGTAATTCCCCCTGTTTTATTCCTCAGTCTCAGGATTGATTTGGCTGTTCGGGGTCTTTTGTGGTTCCATATGAATTTTAGAATTATTTGTTCCAGTTCATTGAAGAAAGCTGTTGGTAGTTTGACAGGGATTGCATTGAATCTGTAGATTGCTTTAGGTACTATAGCCATTTTGACAGTATTTATTCTTACTAGCCAAGAGCATGGGATGCATTTCCATTTGTTAGTGTCCTCTTTAATTTCTCTTAGGAGTGTCTTGTAGTTTTCAGAGTACAGGTCTTTCACTTCCTTCGTTAGGTTTATTCCTAGGTATTTTATTCTTTTTGATGCAATTGTGAATGGAATTGTTTTTCTGATTTCTCTTTCTGTTAGTTCATCATTAGTGTATAGGAAAGCAACAGATTTCTGTGTGTTAATTTTGTATCCTGCAACTTTGCTGAATTCAGATATTAGTTCTAGTAGTTTTGGAATGGAATCTTTAGGGTTTTTTATGTACAGTATCATGTCATCTGCAAATAGTGACAATTTGACTTCTTCTTTACCAATCTGGATGCCTTGTATGTCTTTGTTTTGTCTGATTGCTGTGGCTAGGACCTCCAGTACTATGTTGAATAACAGCGGAGAGAGTGGGCATCCTGTCTTGTTCCCGATCTTAGATGAAAAGCTTTCAGCGTCTCGCCGTTAAGTATGATGTTAGCTGTGGGTTTGTCATATATAGCCTTTATGATGTTGAGGTACTTGCCCTCTATACCCATTTTGTTGATAGTTTTAATCAGGAATGGATGCTGAATTTTGTCAAATGCTTTTTCAGCATCTATGGAGATGATCATGTGGTTTTGTTCTTCTTTTTGTTGATGTGGTGGATGATGTTGATGGATTTTCGAATGTTGTACCATCCTTGCATCCCTGGGATGAATCCCACTTGATCATGGTGTATGATCCTCTTGATGTATTTTTGAATTCGGTTTGCTAATATTTTGTTGAGTATTTTTGCATCTACGTTCATCAGGGATATTGGTCTGTAATTTTCTTTTTTGGTGAGGTCTTTGCCCGGTTTTGGTATTAGAGTGATGCTGGCTTCATAGAATGAGTTTGGAAGTATTCCCTCCTCTTCTATTTTTGGAAAACTTTAAGGAGAATCGGTGTTATTTCTTCTCTATATGTCTGGTAGAATTCAGAGGTGAATCCATCAGGCCTGGGGTTTTGTTCTTGGGTAGTTTTTTGATTATCAATTCGATTTCATCGCTGGTGATTGGTCTGTTTAGTTTTTCTGTTTCTTGCTTGGTCAGTCTTGGAAGGTTGTATTTTCTAAGAAGTTGTCCATTTCTTCTATGTTTTCCAGCTTGTTAGCATATAGATTCTCATAATATTCTCTTATGATTCTTTGTATTTCTGTGGGGTCCGTCGTGATTTTTCCTTTCTCATTTCTGATTGTGTTTATGTGTGTAGATTCTCTTTTTCTCTTAATGAGTCTGGCTAGGGGTTTATCAATTTTGTTTATTTTTTCAAGGAACCAGCTCTTGGTTTTATTGATTTTTTCTATTGTTTTATTCTTCTCAATTTTATTTATTTCTTCTCTAATCTTTATTATGTCCCTCCTTCTGGTGACTTTGGGCCTCATTTGTTCTTCTTTTTCCAATTTCTGTAATTGTGTCTTTAGACTATTCATTTGGGATGTTATTCCTCCTTTAAATAGGCCTGGATTGTAATATACTTTCCTCTTAGAACTGCCTTTGCTGCGTCCCACAGAAGCTGTGGCTTTGTGTTGTTGTTGTCATTAGTCTCCATATATTCTTTGATTTCTGTTTTGATTTGGTCGTTAACCCATTGATTAGTTAGGAGAGTGTTGTTAAGTCTCCATGTATTTGTGAGCCTTTTTGATTTCTTTCTAAAATTTATTTCGAGTTTTATACCTTGGTGATCTGAGAAGTTGGTTGGTAGGAGTTCAATATTTTTGAAGTTACTGAGGTTCTTTTTGTGGCCTAGTATGTGGTCTATTCTGGAAAATGTTCCATGTGCACTTGAGAAGAATGTGTATCCTGTTGCTTTTGGGTGCAGAGTTCTGTAGATGTCTGTTAGGTCCATCTGTTCTAGTGTGTTGTTCAGTGCCTCTGTGTTTTTACTTATTTTCTGTCTGGTTGATCTGTCCTCTGGAGTGAGTGGTGTGTTGAAGTCTCCTACGATGAATGCATTGCTGTCTATTTCCTCCTTTAATTCTGTTAGTATTTGTCTCACATACACTGGCGCTCCTGTGTTGGGTGCATATATGTTTATAATGGTTATATCTTCTTGTTGGACTGACCCCTTTATCATTATGTAATGTCCTTCTTTATCTTTTGCTACTTTCTTCGTTTTGAAGTCTCTTTTGTCTGATGCAAGTACTGCTACACCTGCTTTTTTCTCTTTGTTGTTTGCATGAAATATCTTTTTCCATCCCTTCACTTTTAGTCTGTGTATATCTTTGGATTTGAGGTGAGTTTCTTGTAGGCAGCATATAGATGGGTCTTTCTTTTTTATCCATTCTGTTACTCTGTGTCTTTTGATTGGTGCATTCAGTCCATTTACGTTTAGGGTGATTATTGATAGATACGTACTTATTGCCATTGCTGGCTTTAGATTCATGGTTACCAAGGGTTCAAGGGTTGCTTCTTTACTATCTAACAATCTAACTTAACTTTCTTGTTAAGTTATTGTAAACACAGTCTGAGGTTTCTTTATTTCTCTCTGTTTTTATTCTTACTCCTCCATTCTTTATATATTAGGTGTTTTATTCTTTGCCTTTAGTTAATGTTTGGATGGTCTGCTTTCTTTGCTATGATTTTATTTTCTCTGGGGACAGGTTTTAAGCCTTAGGAGTGCTTCCCCTCTAGAGCAGTTCCTTTAAGATGTCCTGTCGAGGTGGTTTATGGGAGGCAAATTCTCTCAGCTTTTGCTTGTCTGGAAATTGTTTAATCCCTCCATCATATTTAAATGATAATCGTGCTGGATACAGTATTCTTGGTTTGAGGCCCTTCTGTTTCATAACGTTAAATATATCATGCCATTCTCTTCTGGCCTGTAAGGTTTCTGTTGAGAAGTCTGATGATAGTCTGATGGGTTTTCCTTTGTAGGTGATCTTTTTTCTCTCTCTAGCTGCCTTTAATACCCTGTCTTTATCTTTGATCTTTGCCATCTTAATTATTATGTGTCTTGGTGTTGTCTTCCTTGGGTCCCTTGTGTTGGGAGATCTATGAGCTTCGGTGGACTGCGAGACTACTTCCTTCCCCAGTGAGGGAAAGTTTTCAGCAATTATTTCTTCAAAGACACTTTCTATCCCTTTTTCTCTCTCTTCTTCCTCTGGTACTCCAATAATGCGAATATTGTTCCGTTTGGATTGGTCACACAGTTCTCTTAATGTTCTTTCATTCCTAGAAATCCTTTTATCTCTCTCTGCCTCAGCTGCTCTGTACTCTTGTTCTCTGATTTCTATTCCATTAACAGTCTCTTGCATCTCATCCATTCTGCTGTTAAGCCCGTCGATCGCTTGTCTGATTTCTGCATTGTCTTTCCTCAGTTCCCTCACTTCGTCCCTCAGCTCTTGCATATTTCTCTGTAGGTCCATCAGCATGGTTATGACTTTTATTCTGAATTCTTTTTCAGGAAGACTGTGCATTTCCATCCCTTCAGACTCCCTCTCTGGGGTTGTCTGGTTGATTTTGGTCTGAATCATATTCCTCATGTGTTGATTTTGGTCTGAATCATATACCTTTTCATGGCTATAGAATTGGTCACTGGTGGTTGCCACGTATGTCAGCTGGGCTCTTTAAGACTTTAAAAAGAGAAGAAAAAAAAAGAGAAAAAAAAAGAAAAAAGAAGAAAGAAAGAAAAAAAGAAAGAAAAGAAAAAACAAAACAAAAAAACAACAAAAAGAGCCCACTGGACGTAGATTCTGTGGGAATGCTGTAGGTGGCGCTATTGCCCCACTATTCCACAGCTGTGGCTGCGCCGCTCCGCAGGGCCCTTTATCGCTCTGGCAGGGGTGGGAACGACTAGGAGGCTGTTGATCTCAGTGAGAAGTGTAAGTATGGCTACGCTTCCTCAGTCACCAGCTAAGGCATCTGAAACTCCCCAGGACTCCAGCCTGCTGGGCTGAGTGTGCTGGGGCAATCCGGCTCCTCCGCTGGGCTCCTGTCTCTTTAAGACCGCTGAAGAAAGCGCGCACTTTTTTTTTTTTCCTTCCCGGGAGCCGGCTGCAAGCACCCTGGCGCGTTCCCCGCTCAGATCCTGCCCCTCTGTCTCTCCAATCTCTGCTGCACTGCGCGATGTGGGTCAGCGCTCCCTGCGCAGATCACCAGGGCTGGCTACTTCGCGGGGTGTACTTCCACTCCCTCCCGGCTCTGAATCCTCTCCTCCTGCCGGTGCGCTGGGGTGGGGGAGGGCTCGGGTCCCGCCGGGTCGCGGCTCCGTATCTTACCCGCCTCTTGGGGTGCCGAGTGCTCTCAGGTGTAGCTGCACGCTGTGCGCTTTCCTGTGTATTCTCGTCTCTCTTTTAGGAATAGATGTATTTGCTGTGTTTTCGTAGATAAATATAGTGTTGGGAGGAGATTTCTGCCGCCCTGCTCACACCGCCATCTTCCCGGAAGTCTCGGCTCTGTTCATTTTTGTTCAGTCTATTTATTCTCTGTTGTTCAGGTTGGGTCATTTCTACTGTTTTATCTTCTAGTTCACTGATTCTTTCCTCTGTCCCCTTCATTCTGCCCATGAGCCCATACATTGAGCTTTTAATTTCATATATTGTGTATTTCATTTCTGTAATTTCCATTTGGTTCTCCTGTTTCTTTGTTGCAAATTCGTATTTCTTTGCTGGGAGTTTCATGTGTGTGATTGATCACTGCAGCACTTCATGATGGCTACTTTAAAATGTTGTCAAATAATTCTAACTTCTCTGTCATCTTGGTGTTGACATTTATTAACTGTTTTTTTTTTTTCATTCCATTTGAGATTTCCAGGTTCTTGATGAGACAAGTGATTATTATTGAAACCTCGACATTGTGGGCATGATGTTATGAGACTCTGGATGTTGTTTAAACATTTTGTTTCAGCTGACTTCCTCTAATACTGTTCTAGCAAGCAAAAGAGGGCATGGGCACTGCCTTTTAACTGCCATGAGGAAAAGTCCAGGTTCCCCATTCCGCTTGTTTGGAGAGCCAAAGGCAGGAAGGGTCCCTTGTTACTTCTGGGGAAAGGCAGGCGTTCTGGCTCCCTGTGGGCCTCTGGTGAGTCCCTTGGCTGGATGGAGTAGCAGTGCCTCACTACTGTTCCCCAGGTCCACCTGGACGAGGTAAAAGGCTGGCTCCCTATTCTGCCTTCCCTGATACCTCCTGGGGTGGGGAGGATGTAGAGGTTCCTTATTGTCATAGCCTCATGATGCTTGGCTCCCAACATTACCTTTGCTGCTGGGGGGTTGGGGGACAGGACCACATGGGTTTCTGTGCTGCTTGGCTGGAGTATAGTGGTTTTGTCTAAGATTTTCTATCTTTCTAGATTGTTCTATTTTCTAGCCCTCTGACTAACAAAAGCAAGCTTTACTTTGCTCTATATTTTTGTCTTTACAATTGATGACTCCAGGTTGCAGGCTTTCTGAGCTGTAAGTCTGAGATACATGAGGCAAAAGGAAAACCCAGGGAACTCACCATCATGTTTTTACTTGGACCCTAGGGTTCCTAGCTGGTCTCTTTTCCTCTCCACCTTTCAAAGTCTTCCTATGTTTGTTTTATATATAATGTGCAGTTTTTGGTTGTACTTAGGAGAAACAGGAAATGGTACATCTATACTCCCTGCCCTTAAGTGGAAGTCTCTTCATTCTCTGAAAAAAAATATTTCAATGCAAAGATATACCATAGCTTGCTTATCCATTCATCCCTTCAAGGACATTTGGCTTTTTGTCACTTATTGGTTATTTGAATAATGTTGCCATAAACATCCATGAGCAACTTTTGTGGACATTTATTTCCATTCTATTGTGTATGCACATAGGAGTAGAATTGCTGTTGATCATTCGCATTTAAACTGATGATTGATAAAGTTGAATTCAAATCTGCCATTTCTGTGTTTTTTACTCATTGCATTTGCTCTTTCTTTCTTCCTCCCTTTTTCTGCCTCCTCTGAGATTAAGAGCATTTTATATGATTCTATTTATTTTCTCTTTTGGTATATCATTTTCTCTCTTTTTTGGTATCATTAAAATAAAATCACATGGGCAACACTGTGGTTACTACATTCTCCCCATTATCAAGTCCCTACCACATACCCCATTACACTCAGTCCATCAGTGTAGTAGATGCTACAGAGTACCTACTTGTCTTCTTTGTGCTATACTGCCTTCCCTGTGGCCACCCCCCCCACGTTATGTGTGCTAATCGTAATGCCCCTTATTCCCCCTTATCCCTCTCTTCCCACCCACCCTCCCCAGTCCCTTTCCCTTTGGTGACTGTTAGTCCATTCTTGGGTTCTGTGAGTCTACTGCTGTTTTGTTCCTTCAGTCTTTGCTTTGTTTTTATGCTCCACAGATGACTGAAATCATTTGATACTTGTCTTTCTCTGCCTGGCTTATTTCACTGAGCATAATACCCGCTAGCTCCATCCATGTTGTTGCAAATGGTAGGGTTTGTTTTCCTCTTATGGCTGAATAATATTCCATTGTGTATATGTACCACTTCTTATTCATCCATTCATCTACTGATGGACACTTAGGTTGCTTCCATTTCTTGGCTATTGTAAATAGTGCTGTGATAAACAAAGTGGTGCATATATCTTTTTCAAACTGGGATTCTTGCATTCTTAGGGTAAATTCCTAGAAATGGAATTCCTGGGTCAAATGGCATTTCTATTTTTAGTTTTTTGAGGAACCTCCATACTGTTTTCCACATGGTTGAACTATTTTACATTCCCACCAGCAGTGTAGGAGAGTTCCCCTTTCTCCACATCCTCTCCAGCATTTGTTCCTAGTCTTTTTCTATGTTGGCCATCCTAACTGATGTGAGCTGATATCTCATTGTGGTTTTAATTTGCATTTCCATGATAATTAGCAATGTGGAGCATCTTTTCATGTGCCTATTGGCCATCTGAATTTGTTCTTGGGAGAAGTGTCTGTTCATATCCTCCACCCATTTTTTAATAGGGTTATTTGCTTTTTGGGTGTTGAGGTGTATGAGTTCTTTATATATTTTGGATGTTAACCCCTTGTTGGATATGTCATTTACAAATATATTCTCCCATTTTGCCTTTTTGTTCTTCTGATGGTGTCCTTTGCTGTACAGACGTTTTTTATCATGATGTAGTCCCATTTGTTCATTTTTTATTTTGTTTCCCTTGCGCAAGGAGATGTGTTCAGGAAAAAGTTGCTCGTGTTTATGTCCAAGAAATTTTTGCTATGTTTTCTTCTAAGAGTTCTTTGGTTTCATGACTTATATTCAGGTCCCTGATCCATTTTGAGTTTACTTTTGTGTATGGGGTTAGACAATAATCCAGTTTCATTCTCTTGCATGTAGCTGTCCAGTTTTGCCAACACCAGCTGCTGAAGAGGTTGTCATTTCCCCATTGTATATCCGTGGCTCCTTTATCATATATTAATTGACCATATATGCTTGAGTTTATATCAGGGCTCTCTAGTCTATTCCATTGGTCTATGGGTCTGTTCTTGTGCCAGTACCAAATTGTCTTGACTACTGTGGCTTTGTAGTAGAGCTTGAAGTCAGAGAGGGTAATTCCCCCCACTTTATTCTTCCTTCTCAAGATTGCTTTGGCTATTCGGGGTCTTTTGTGGTTCCATATGAATTTTAGAACTATTTTCTCTAGTTTGTTGAAGAATGCTGTTGGTATTTTGATAGGCATTACATTGAATTTGTAGGTTGCTTCAGGCAGGATGGTCCTTTTGACAATATAAATTCTTCATATCCATGAGCATGGGATGTGTTTCGATTTATTGGTATCTTCTTTAATTTCTCTCATGAGTGTCTTGTAGTTTTCAGGGTATAAGTCTTTCACTTCCTTCATTAGGTTTATTCCTAGGTATTTTATTCTTTTTGATGCACTTTTGAATGGAATTGTTTTCCTGATTTCTATTTCTGTTAGTTCATCATTAGTGTATAGGAATGCAACAGATTTCTGTGTATTAATTTTGTATCCTGCAACTTTGCTGAATTCAGATATTAGATCTAGTAGTTTTGGAGTGAATTCTTTAGGTTTTTTTATGTACTATATCATGTCATCTGCAAACAGGGACAGTTTAACTTCCTTGCCAATCTGGATGCCTTTTATTTCTTTGTTTTGTCTGACTGCCATGGCTAGGACCTCCAGAACTATGTTGAATAAAAGTGGGGAGGGTGGGTATCCTTGTCTTGTTTCCGATCTTAAAGGAAAAGCTTTCTGCTTCTCGCTGTTAAGTATTATGTTGGCTGTGCGTTTGTCATATATGGCCTTTATTATGTTGAGGTACTTGCCCTCTATACCCATTTTGTTGAGAGTTTTTATCATGAATGGATGCTGAATTTTGTCAAATGTTTTTTCAGCATCTATGGAAATGATCATGTGGTTTTTGTCCTTCCTTTTGTTGATGTGGTGGATGATGTTGATTGATTTTTGAATATTATACCATCATTGCATCCCTGGGATAAGTCCGAAGTGAACATGATGGATGATCTTTTGATGTATTCTTGAATTTGGTTTGCTAATATTTTGATGAGTATTTTTGCATCTATGTTCATCAGGAATATTGGTCTGTAATTTTCTTTTTTTGTGGTGTCTTTGCCTGGTTTTGGTATTAGAGTTGATGCTGGCCTTATAGAATGAATTTGGAAGTCTTCCCTCCTATTCTACTGTTTGGGAAACTTTAAGGAGGATGGGTATTAGGTCTTCACTAAATGTTTGATAAAATTCTGCAGTGAAGCCATCTGGTCCAGGAGTTTTGTTCTTAGGTAGTTTTTTGATTTCCAATTCAATTTCATTGCCTACAATTGGTCTGTTCAGATTTTCTGTTTCTCCCTGGGTCAGCCTTGGAAGTTTGTATTTTTCTAGAAAGTTGTCCATTTCTTCTTGGTTATCCAGTTTATTAACATATCGTTTTTCATAGTATTCTTTACTAATTCTTTGTATTTCTGTGGTGTCTGTAGTGATTTTTCCCTTCTCATTTCTGATTCTGTTTATGTGTGTAGGCTGTCTTTTTCTTGATATGTCTGGCTAGGGGTTTATCTATTTTGTTTATTTTCTCAAAGAACCAGCTCATGCTTTCATTGATTCTTTCTATTGTTTTATTATTCTCAATTTTATTTATTTCTGCTCTAATCTTTATTATGTCCCTCCTTCTACTGACTTTGGGTCTCCTTTGTTCTTCTTTTTCTAGTTTTATTAATTGTGAGTTTAGACTGTTCATTTGGGATTGTTCTTCTTTCCTGAGGTAGGCCTGTATTGCAATATACTTCCCTCTTAGCACAGCCTTTGCTGCATCTTACAGATTTTGTGGTGTTGAATTATTGTTGTTATTTGTCTCCATATATTGCTTGATCTCTGTTTTTATTTGGTCATTGATCCATTGATGATTTAGGAGCATGGTATTAAGCCTCTATGTGTTTGTGGGATTTGTTGTTTTCTTTGTGTAATTTATTTCTAGTTTCATACCTTTTTGGTCTGAGAAGCTAATTGGTACAATTTCAATCTTTTTGAATTTACTGAGGCTCTTTTTGCGGCCTAGTATATGATCTATTCTTGTCTTTTGGCATATCTTTTATATTTCCTTTCTTTTTTAACATTTTAGTAGTTTCCAATAGTCATTTCAAAAATAATACAACTCCACCTTCAATAGCACTGTATATACTTTCCTTGTGAAGTAAAGTACTTACCCTGTGACATTGCTGTCATCTATTTCAACCATCCCCATGCTGTAATCATGCAATACATTGTTACAATGATTTATTATATATAAAATTACATTTTAAATCATTTAGAATATGAAAAATTAAATATTTTATTCCACCCTTATTTGTTCCATATCTTATGCTGTTCTTCTCTTTGTTTAGATCAAGATTTTGACCTACGTCTTTGTCCATCTGCCTGAATAATGCCTCTCAACATCTTTTGTAGGGAAAGTTTACTGGTGACAAGTTTTCTCATTTGTTTGCTTGAGTAAGTTTTTATTCTCCTTTAATTTTGAAAGATTTTTTTCTGCACAGAGAATTCTAGATTGGTGTCATTTTTCTCTTGACACTCTAAATATTTTATTCCCTCTCTTCTGGCTTTCATAGTTTCTAATAGAAGTTTGCTGTAATTCTTACCTTTGTGCCTCTATTGGTAAGGTGGTTTTTCTCCCTCTGGCTTCTTTCAAGATTTTCTATTTGTCTTTGGCTTTCTGCCTTTTGGATGTGATAGGCCTAGGTGTGTTTTATTGTTGTTGTTTTTTTATCTTTGGTATTTATCCTACTTAGTGTTCTCTGAGCTCCCTGGATCTGTGAGTTTAGACTGTTCATTTGGGATTGTTCTTGTCAAGCTCCCTGGTCTAACTGCTTGTCATTACTTGTGAAATATTCTTTGCCATTATTACTTCAAATATTTCATCTGCCTTATTTAATTCTTTCTTCTACTTCTGATATTCCAGTTTTGTCTTTTAACATCTTTTGATATCATCTCACATTTCCTGGATGCTCTGTTTCCTTGTTATTTTTCTCATTATCATTGTTCACTTTGTGTTTCAGTTTGAAAAATTTTTAAGTTTCTTTCAACCAATCCTCAAACTCCCTGATTCTTTCCTCAAGTATGTGAAGTTTAATGATGAGCCCATCAAAGGGCATTCTTCATTCAACAGGAAGATATGCTGAGGAAATTAAAAGAGAAGTTGTTACAAGAATAGAAGGATGAAAAGAAGGGTTGGTATACTAGCCAGGATTCTTCAGAGAAACAGAACTAATAGAATAGATTATAGGTAGATAGATAGACAGACAGATAGATAGATAGATAGATAGATAGATGAGATATGATATTTATTATAAGGAATTGACTCATGCAATTATGGAGGCTTAGAATTCATCAATATCTGCAGGCTAAAGGCTTGAGAACAAGACAGCTAATGGTAGAAGTTTCAGTCCACGTCTAAAGGCAGAATAAGACAGCTGTTCCAGCTCAAAGACAGCCAGAGAGTGAATTCTCTTTCACTTAGAATTTTGTTCTATCAGGCCTTCAATAGATTGGATTAGACCCAACCACATTGGGGAGGGAAATCTGGTTTACTCAGTCTACTGATTCAGATGTTAATTCATCCACTCTCACAAACACACCCAGAATAATGTTTAGCCAAATATCTGGGTACCCCATGACTCAGTCAATTGATACATAAAATTAATCATCACAGTTGGGCATCACAGAAGGGTCATTCAAGGTAATAACTGAACAGAGCATTTTGAATTTGGCATGAGCCAGTCATTGAAGACTCCTTCCAAGACAATTTATTTGTGTGATGTCATAGGGGCAAATGTTTGATAGCTATGACTTGAAGACTGAGCAGTTATTTTTCCATTTTGCAGACTAGAAAACTGATGTTTGAGAATGTTGTCTTAGATTATTTAGATGTCATTCAGCTGGTAAAATGACAAGAAAATATATCCAGATTTTTCTAAAGTCAAGCCCAGGCTTTATCCCCTGAAGTATAGGAAGATAGGGAAAGGAAGGTTGGTGATGAAGTAGACCCATTGTTAGGGTAGTCAGGAGTCAGAAGAATTCCAGTTTGTGCTTATTATTATGACATATATTTTAATAGTTCCCCTTTTCACATTCAAAAGTATGCCAAGCTCAACAATAAATTATATGGCCACGCTATCCATTTCTCATTTCCCAATTTGACCTCCAGCAATGTATTACTTAGAAATCTTCATGGCTGTTTCAGTTTTCATTTGCTATTTAATAAACCACCATGTAAAAGGTAAGGTGTAAAACAAGGGCCATGTTATTATGTTCACAGATTTGTGGGCCAGGAATTTGCATAAGGCTTAGAGGGTTTGTCTGGTCTATGCTTCCTGATACGTGGGACTCAGTGGAGACTAGAACCATTGGGACACTTCCTTTACTTCTATGTTTGGTGCCTGAACTGTGACTGGAAGGTTGGGCTTCCAGATATGCTAATCTCAGTTGCTGTGTCTATAAACTGCCTCTCTTTTGGGCTTGGACTTCTCACAGTATGGCATCTGAGTTCCAAGAGGAAATGTCCCATGAGGGAGTATTTGGAGACTGAGATGGGAATTAACAAGGCTTTTTCTGATCCAAAGGAGCCATGCAGAATTGCTTCCATCGTATTCTCTTAGTTAGAATCAAGTCATTATGGCCAGCCTAGTCTCACAGTGGAGTAGGGACTGGCCTCCATCTCTCTGTGGGAAAATGGCAAATCTCACTGCAGATGAGTATGTGGGATGGTAGATGCAATTAATGCATTATTTGGAAATTGCACTCTGCCTTAAGGGTACATTTCTTTCTGCTTCCAGAGAGACTGGGAAAGAAAGTGAGTGGGAATTAGTGAGCCTGGCTCATGTGAGCTGTGGACCCACCTCCAAAAGACCTTACTGTTAGTTAGCAAAACCTTCACATTGTGTGTGTGTGGTGTGTGTGTGTGTGTGTGCGCGTGTGTGCACTCAGAGCCTTAACATGAATGTGGCCCCAGATCCCAGAGCCTTTCCTCATTTCAAAAGCCCCATCACACAACTGGCACATTCAAAGAGTTTCGGGCTCCAGTAGGGACTTCAAAAGGCTTTACAAAAGTTCCTTGTTTGGTTTATAGGTCTCTTACGGCTTCATATGTTTTTATATTTTTGCACCAAGTGGTGGAGAATGCAATTAAACATGAACATTAAAATGTCAGGTAGCAATTAACAAAGAAAAAGAGCATGTACTGCCTGCCAGGGGTCCTCCTCCTTTAGGCAGGCCAGAGTGAGTAGGGCATGGCCAGATGGAGTTCAGGTAAGGCCCAGACTTCCCAAAGGCCTCTGCTCCAGTGGCAAGGAGGGGCGTTGGCCAAAAGATCATCCATTCCTGTGTGAGGCTGATTATTTCTTACCAAGAACTTGTTCTGTGTCAGGAGCTGGGCTGGTCTTGGGGACACAGAGGCCCCAGAGCTGGTTCCTACTCTTGGCGACCCAATTCAACAAAGTCACACCAGGCCTCTCTTGGCCCATGAGGGCCTCACCAGGACCTCACCAGAGCCATTAGGGCCATTAGGGCTTCGCTGCCTGTTCAGCTTCCACTCCCGCTGCCCCTCAGGCACTGCCCAGCAGCCACCCCTCACGGTCTGCTCCTCTGGGCACTCATGCTTTACCTCTTCAGAAGCTTAGTCTACGCTCTTCCCTTTGCCTGGAAGCCCTTTTCTTAACTCTTTACCTAACTTCTAGTGGTTTCTCAGGAATCAACTCAAAAGCCACATCCTTGGAGAGACTTCCCTAACTTTCAATCTTATGATGCCCACCTGCCCAGCCCATCTTTTCTCTTAGGCACCATATTCTCTTCTTTCCCTGCAATTATCAGTTTGTAAGGCCATTTTTTTGTGTGCATTTATTCTTCAGCATCCACTCCAGAGGATGAGGCCAATGGATGGGAGCGAATCCAGATGATCTGTGGCCACAGATTAGCTCAGTCATCATATAGCAGACGGCAGCAGGGTGCTGGCTTCAGTCTCACCCCCCTGTCCCTGCTGCCCTCTGTGGGCTGGCCTCCATCCAGGCGCCCCCTCTCCCTGGAGTGTGGCCCCAGCCTCCCCGCTCTGGCAGAGCTCCCTAGAGCTGCGAAGGTCACAGTTCCTATGGCAGCATCTGCTTCCCGTCCTCTGGTGGCTCCTGCACTGCTGCTACCACACAGCCTGAGTCCCTTCTCCCAGCACCTCCCTCAAAGGCCACCAGTGACAGTGTCCTGAATATTCCACATCTGTCCTCCATCCCTTTACACTGTTACCTGGACCCCCTCCCAAATGCCCCACGGATCTTCCCAGAGGCTAACCCTGCTTTAAGACAAAGCTCCAACCTCCCCTTTAGCTGGGACTTGCTTGAGCTACCCTGCTTTTGAGCTGGAGCTAGTGGCAGCAGCTTCTCTGTTCACTAGGCCAGAGGGCAGGCCTAGCCAACCATCGCATTTTATCTCTGAAATCTGAGCTCCAGTATGGTGCAGGCCCTCCTTCCAGGAGGAGGCAGGGCGTAACTTAGTGATTGTGATTCACACTGTCACAGAGGTGTGAACACCTGCGATAGGTGTGTGTGATCCTAGCCACAGCCTGAGTATGTGCTCTCAGGGATCCTGACGGGAAAAGCCTCCTTCAGCTCCCTTCTGCTTCTGTTTTTCTTCCTGACACAAACCAGGAATCCTCACATCTTCACTGGACGCCCAACCAAAGAACGAAGAGGGGCTGACTCCCTCCATGCTCCACTTCCCTGAAACAATGGTTACAGCACATGAAAGCCACTCTTCTAAGCTGATAGAAAGCTATAGAGTCCAAGCGCTTAAGTGAGCTCCCGTGGGCCCAGTGTTCCAATGCTCAGCACCTCCTCCTATGTCCAGCATGGGGCCCTGGGGTATAGGGCCTCCTGCCCTCTTGAAGATCACCCTGTAGTGTGGAAGGGAAGCAGGTATTAAATGCACAAGGAGCCCCATCCCAAAATAAAAGACATAGTTGTGGGAAAATGCCAGAACAGAATGGGGTTGCCTTATGCATGTACACCCACATGCTTAGGACTCTTTCCTAGTCAGGGAGACCAAGTAGCCAAAGGATGAGCTAGAAAGCCACGTGAAGAGGAGGGGGAAGAAGTGAGGGGTGACAATGGCATGTGTGTAAAGGCCCTGGGGAGTGGGGAGTGTGATGATGTGGAGGTTTGGGAGGCTGAGGTGCTCAGGGTAGGGAAGGAGGGTAGAGAGGAGGTCAGAGCAGTTCACAAATGGACTCTGGTGAGGGGCAGACATTTATTTTTATCCCACAAGCAATAATAAATAATAAGAAGAAGAAATAATAAAGTTATTAAAAAAATAATAAGGGTTGGTCAGGGTACAGACTACTTAGAGTGAAATGTGGCTGCTGGGAATGAGGTGCATGCCTGAGATGGGATGGATATGGACTAGAATTGAGGGTGTGGGCATGAAGGCAGGTGGATGGTTTGGGGGGCCTTTCGGAGGTGACAAACTTCCCTGGGATGTGTTGGACATGGAACATGAAGAGCAAGATGCCAAGGGTCACCCAATCTCTGACAAACCCTCTACTGACCTTGGAGAAGCCACTTCTCCAGTGGGGCCGTTGCCCTTCAGCAGTGAAGACTCCTTAATGCTGAAGATCTTTCTCCCATCTCACTGCGTCGCTCCTTGGTGTCTGCCTCCTTCCTCTGCAGGAACCAAGCACCAGGGTTCCCGCTCCCTCTTCTGCCCCCAGAGCAGCCTCTCAGCTGTCCTTCAGGGAGGCATCACTCTCCTTGCTTGACAAATGAGGAAGCTCAGGCCCACCAAGGTGGTGACATTAGCTGAGGCCCCGCACCTAGGCAGCTGCCACTTGGGAGCTCCTGGCCCCACACAGCAGGCTGCCCCAAGGAGGCGTGTAGGACCCCAGCGAGAGCAGGTCTTTCTTGTTCCTGACACTGAAGACACAGTGCAGACCCCCGAGTCTGCTGAGCAGTGGCCTGGGCACTTACCAACCCAACTTTGACAGCCGGAGGGAACACACTGGCCCCTGACATGCTCTAGCTTCCAGGCCCAGAGGACCCAGGTCAACTGGGATACTTGTTGGCTGAAAATTGAAAAAATGCAATTATTATTTGTTGGACATTGTTTAGAAAATCCATCCTCTCATAAGACACTATCAGAGGTCTATGATGTATGGCTGTCTTGCTCTGGGGTGGGCTCTGCTCCCTTGGCCTGCCCTGTTTTTCATGTCTCAGAACCGTGAAGATAAAATTGTCTGACAAGGGCATATGGACAGTAGCCACCCTCAGAAGGACCTCCCTGGATTTCTGGTGAAACACACCTTCCGCACAGCATCGCCCTTGCAAAGCAGAAAAATGTGCCCCCGCACTTAACCTGTTTTCCTTCTATTTTAGTGTCAAGTTGTCCTCTTGGGATGATTTTTGAATAATGTGAGTTTCATGCACTTCCTGCATCTGGAAAGTTTCAGGGGAGAATTCCAAAAGTGAAATATGTCAGGTTTAAAACTTGCCACATCCTCTCACCTCCGCCCTCCAGCTCATGGCATTCTGCCCCGAAAGGTCCTTCCTCAAGTTTGCCAGGCCGGGCCTTCCTCCACTCTTCCTCTAGGCTCCAAGAGAGGAAGAAGGAGCTGTGGAAACCCGTCAGAGCATGAACCCTGGGTTCAAAACCCAGTCCCGTGGAACCTTGGACGAGCACACAGCTGTGTGTCTCAGTTGTCCCATCTGTAAAACGGAGATGACAGTGGTGCCTATCTGACAGAAATGTGGCAGGATAAATGAGTTAGTATATGCGGGACACCAAGAACAGAGCTCGGCACAGGATACAAACAAGTGTATGCATTAGCAGCCGTCTTATTTCTAAGGAACCGTCTAGGTGTCAGGCACGGCGTCACTTATGCTCTGTACCTATCCTGATGGATCCTCTCTATAGCCAGCTGCTCCTGAGAGTCTGCTGATGGGCTTCCCCTTTTTGCACAACAGCTGGATTAAGTTGGTATTGACTCCTTGTAGGGCTGGGATGGCCCATCCACCAGTTTGTGGGGAAGCAGAGCTGGTTCACATGTCAGGTGACCTTGGACTACCATTGAACTTCTCTGAGGCCCAGTTTCCCCATCTGTATAATAGGCAAGTCATGAAACAAGGAGTTGGTGTCATGCCCGGTCCTTTGGGCATCTCTGGGCAGCTCTAAGCCCAAGGCTTAGAGGAGGCAGGGCCCCAGTGACTGCAGAGTTCTGGACAACAGGCCCCTCAGGACTCAGCAACTCTCATCTCTCAGTGTCTGACCCCAGGGATGATGAAGCAAAGCAGAGCAGAGACAGAGCATGCAAACCGTCTGCAGCAAGGAATATGCCCATGCACCATGGATCCCTCTTGGGGCAGACTTTTTGCCGTTTCACAAGGAGGCAGCTCTCAGAAGTGGTTGGGCCTTCTGGGTCCACTGGCTGGATGCTTTGTGCATGTGACCAAATCTGGATCTTATTTTCTACCCTGGCCTTTCAGGACTGTCATGAGGATAAAGAGTGTGCCTGGCACATAGCACAGTCTTGGTGAAACGGTGGCTGTTTGTGCCATTCTTCTCAAGGGAAGCTTCTCCCTACTAACTCAGTGTCCTCTGCAGATCCTGCAAGGTTTATGGACTCAGCCCTGCTGGTACTCTGCTCTTGTTGACAGGGGAGGGCTGGCAGGTCCCCAGGATACCCACAGGCCTCATGCGTGTGGGGGACAGGAAGAAAACCCCAAGGCAGGCACGGTGCCTAACCCCCATCCTCCCCAGGCGACAGAGGAAAAAGAGACCAAACACCGGCTCTTAGATATGATAAAGATCATTGAGATGCCTTTCACAGAGGGGGTGACAGCGTGGGGCATGGCCTGTCACTTGCTTTAGACCACTTGTGTCTCAGCTGCCGGGCTCGGCAGATTCAAGGCCTCGTTTCCCAGTGCTGGGCCCTCCCAGCTGGAGGCGCTGTCCCCGTGTCCTGTGTCTGCATCCATCCTTGCCTTTTATGGTCCTCACTGCTCTTTTTTCATCAAAGTCAAGACACTGGGACGTGCTCAGCTACCCCAGATGAGGCTCTGCCCACCCTGGGACCACAAACGTCATGGCCCAGAATCCTTCTGCCCCACGGGGAAACACGGGCACAGGCTCTCTCTGAGCTCAGGTAAAATTCACATTTGCATTTTCTCTTTCTTTCCCTTTTAGGCCAGGGATAGAAATATGTCAACACAGTTTTTTTCTTTTAAAGAAATCACCAAGTTATTACCATAAGCCTCAGCAGCATGGGGTAGGAAAGGCTGTTGTGTTACCTGAACTTTGATTACAGTATGAACTTTTCTATGAAATGTGGTAAGCTATTTCTGGAACTACAGAACCTCATGGGAGAATTGCTTTAGGAGCTATGTTCTCTGTTTCAGGGGTTATGTTCTCTGTTTCCCTGGGGAGGGAACTTTAGTGGGGCCAAGAGGCCTGGACCTACCCAGGAGTCCAGAGCATGCAGCTTGAGGCCCCTGAGCCCCAGACTCCCGCTGCCTGGAGAACTGTCTTCTTGGTTAGGGGCAAGAGGGGGCAATCATTGAGTGACCGTGGTTGAACTAGCAGGACAAGAACAGGAGAAGAGGGGTCCTGTATATGCAAGATGCCTACATAGTGCTGGCCTCCACCGGGTACCTTCATAAATCATCCTCATGGCTATGATTTTCTCCATTTAATGGAGGCACAAAGGTATCATTCAGTAAAAGCACCCATTGAGCAGATGGAGAACCTGGATTCAAATCCAGCTTTGCCTCCAAAGCTGTGCCCTAGTGAAGAAAGGTCCACTGGTTGGTGTGGAAAAGAGAAGAGTGAGTAGAGAAAACCATCACTTTCAGAACAAATGAGGGGGCAAACCCCATGTGGTGAGGGGGTTAGGGGCACTTTCAGCTTAGGCCAAACTTCTCTCACCTTCCAGAAGGTCCCAGGCTTGGGAGTTAGGAAAAGGAGACAGGCACGTGATGGGGAAGGGCGAGGTATCAGAGCTATGATCCTGCTGACCTCAGCTGACCCCATGGATGGCCTGCAGGGCCCAGCTGAGAGGTGGTGCCCTGCCTGTTCCTCATTCTACCATCAGTGTAGACTAGGAGCTGGGATGAATGTGGGGAATAATGACTTGACAGCCTCCCAGACTCCAGTGTCTCATTTCTGCATGAGGACTGCCACCCCAGGAGAATGTGTACTTTCAGCTGAAAGGTCAGAGGAGCGGATTTCGTGGCCTTTTACCTCATTTCTTGAAGACTCACTAAGCCAGTCAGAAACCACAGTTCAGGGAGCGGCAGTTCACAAGGACTTCTCCAAGGCGCCTGAAATGGCCTTCCCATGACTCAGTGGGCTCCTGGGCTTGCTCCTTGGCTGCCCCAGGGAAACCAGAGAAGGGCTATTTCCGTTTTGAGATCAAGGCCCTCAGATTCACCTGGGTCTTAGAAGCTCGCAGGAATTTATGAGCTAATCTTACAGACCTACCTGTAACCATCTATACAGAAATGTTCTACAGAGTAACATACTGCCCTAGATGCCACCATCAGCCTGAATGACACTCCCAATAGTTCCTTATCCAGAATTGGTGCCTATAGTAATACTGAACATACATGAGTCAACTTCCAAGCCTCTGCCCTCAATCTTCCACCTCTGGGATCCCAGAAATGCATTTTGACTTTCCTTGGGATTGGTTTTCCTGGAAGAGATCTTTGTTCCAAAGCTACCAGAGTCATTAAAATTGTAGAAATAATGGGTGGAGAGATTAACAAGTGTAGACTGTGTGCATATGCAGCCAGAAATTAAGGAGTCTGGGTGGCCAAAGGGTGAGGTGGGCTCTGGCCTCTGTCTAGAATTTGGGGGTTAGCTGGCTCTTTTTGGGAATCCAGAGGTAAACTTGTCAGGGAATTACTCACTGCTTTATGTTATAATGAAAAAGTCTGAATTGAGGACTGATTCATTTCCCTGGGCAGATAAATGAGGCCACGGGACTGACCCCCAGGCCTGGGATGATAGTAATGAAGCAACATATCACACATATGGGTCCATTTCTAATCCTCTCTTTACATCTGTGAGAGCCCTGAGCCATTGGGTAAGAAGGTAGGTGAAAGGAGTCTGGAATGTTCGGTGACAGGGCCATTGCAACAGAGAACCCGGTGGAAAACCTCAGCCAGCGAGTGTGACTCCCTCCATGTCTGCCCCGGGAGTGAGGGGAACAGGTGGCAGGCACTGCTTAGGGGAGGCAATGCTGTTGCCGGGCCCTTGCAGCCCCCTTGCATCCGAGACGATGAAAGCCAAGTACTGAGGCTAGCAGACAGCCCGCCAAACCTGAGATGCCTGATGTGTGATAACAGGATAGAGGCGGCCCAGCCTGGCCCTGGCATGGAATCTCTAGGCAGAAAACCAAACCAACCCATTCTGGGTTGGTTTCTCCCATGTCCAGTCTCACTGCCCCACAGTCAGAAGAAAGGGTTCTTGTGAATTCCAGCAAGAATGAGGGGTCATTGTTACTTGCTGGGCTGAGCTCTATGAGAGGGATCTGCTATAGGCCTTAAGAAAGCAAAGGCCTCACCTGGGCAGTCAGGCCCAGTTTTGGGTGTCCTGCTGTGAGGGCAGTACTGAACACAAGGGTGCCTGATGTGAAAGGCTCACACGTTCCCCTGCAGGTCAGCTGAAGGTACTGAGGTTCTCTATGTTGGACAAGAGCAAATGCAGCAGGAGGGCTGACGCAAGGGGGAGGATAGACTGGCTCCTATGACAAAGGTCAAGTTAGGGCCCACAAGTGCAAGTGAAAGGGAGCCTGATTCTGGTATGATCTAGTGTGTCATCAGGGTTCACCCAGAGAGCACACATGCTTTGTTGCAGGGAACTGACCTCACCCAGTCTTGAGAGGTGGTTTGGTTCAGCAGTCTCTGCAAGGCCGTTGTCCCTGTGGCTGATCCTGGAGCTTGCAGTCCGTGGGTCAGGCTGTCAGGAAGGGAAGGCCACAAGCTGGGCAGAACCTGCAAGCAGAGGCTGTTCTAAAACTATCACTCTTACTGCCTCTGACCTGGTGATAAGGTGTCCTGCAGAAGCTGGTCCCTCCATCATAGGGTAAACATACATACCTAGCCCAGGAGCTGGAGAAGCAGGACAGGCTGTGGCTTTATGTTGTGGGCATGAATCTCCTGATAACAATAACAGGTGCCTGCTGCTACTTCCTCACTGACCCTACTCGTCTTCCAAGAATCTTCCTGAGACCCACCCTCACCAGAAACACTGCTGAAAGTGAATTCTGAGGAATGTATCTCAGCCCAGCCAAACTGACTTTCTGAACCCCCCCCCCACAGTAAAGTCTTTCTTACCCTGTCCTGAGGTAGAGGGGGTTCCTTCTGGAGTAAGGGTCTCCCCTCCCATTCCCAACCAGGGAGAAGAGGCTGCACACCCACTTGATGGGGACTCTGGAGTTTGATTATAGGATCATGAGGGTCCTCTGCAGCTGGATCCCATGGGCAGAAGGCAGGGAGGATGAAAGAGCCAGACAGTTACAGGCTCAGCCACAGAACACCCCAGCCCTGCCTCCTACGACTATCCTGGAGCAAATTCCAGGTCTGCGAGTAAGACACTCAGGTGCCTGGGGGTGTGGTGCGAGGAAAGCTTTCCTTTCACCTGCCAGCAATTCCAGTGAAGTTCACTCCTGGGCGGCAGCAGGTGCCCAGGATGGCAGCCAGACGGGGCCCCTAGAATCCAGGCTTTGCCGCCTTGAATGCTCAGGGTATCACATTAGTCAGTATGTAAGCTGGCTCTGCCTCCTCCCCTGTCGGTACCAGACGATTCTGAGCTCAGCAGGCCTCTCCACGGTCAGTCCCAGAGCCTGAATCCTCTTGGCAGGGGACACCAAGAGGCAGCTGCTCCAGGCAAAAGGCCTCAGAGAGCCCACAGCAGCGTCCAGGGAGGGACGCCCCTGGTGAGGGGAACGTTTGTTTATTGATTTGAAGAAAACTATTGAGATTAATGCTATCTTTCCCCCAAAACTCAGATACAGCACGTGGCGACTCCCACGCACAACAAGAGGGTGTGTGACAGGCTGGCCCAATCTGTCTCCCACTTGCCAGTTGCAGAGGATGGGCACCCCTCTAAACTTCAGTTTTCACACCTGCCAAGAGGAAACTAGGCTAATAGTGCCCCATACATGGGACTGGCTACATAATCTGCAGACTTAGTGTAAAATGGAAATGTGGGGCTCCTTGTACAAATGTTATTAGGAATCTCAAGACAGCCCCAGCAAAGCATTACATCTAGCACAGAGTCCTCCTGAGCATGAAGCCTAGTGGGGCTGCCCAGGCCCATGTCCATAAAGACGGCCCGGCCCGCACTCTCCCACTGCTCACAGAGTGTTTCGAAAGCTCATAAAAGGGTGCTGCCCACATGAAGAAAGGAGGAAAATATATATGTATCTCGTGAGGCTGATGGTATGGATAATATAGCCCCACGTATTAGCCTAGACACATGGGTGTGGGTATATCTAAATCTACATCTATCTAATATCCAGAAAGAGAGAGAAAGAGCTTCCATAAGAGTTTTGATTCAGGGTCCCTGGGCGACCGGGGATCCTACTTTGAGGCACCTAGGGACCCTAGTCAGAGCTCTGACTTATGAAACTAAAATCTTATTTAATTAAAATGTCTTCACGTGTAAACTATCATTATAAAAGATTCTTTTAAGAATCATCAAAATACAGTAACAGAGTTACTAAATATTCGTAGAATAAGCTCCCCTGAGAAAATAATCGTGATCCGAATGGTGGTCTGCACACTCTAGCCTGCAAGGGCCAAGTCCATCCCGCAGCCCCCATGTGCGGCCCTCCAAGACCTGGGTCGCTGGGCCCCCAGCCTCCTCCCTCCATGCCTGCTCCATTCGTACCAATCCACCTGCGTCTCCGCAAAGGCCGCATGTTGCTTCCTATCCCTCAGCCTGCGCACATGCTTTCCCTCTGCCTGGAAGGCACCCCCATTCTTCAACAGCACTGAAAGCACTGCTGTTCCCCTTTACAGTCCAACTCCTGTATCACCTCTTTTGAGAAGCCTCTCTAGATTCCCAGGTGTTTGTCAATAATAATAATAAATAACACATTGTGTACCAACCATGTATTTGTCACTATTTTGAATATTTTCCATATTTTAACTCATTTAAACCTCCTGGAAACCCTGAGCCAAATATATTGCATCATATAATTTCATTTTATATTGATTTCCATTTTACTGAAGATGAAAATAAGACCCAGAGAGGGGGTGGCTTGCCCAAACTCACACACCCAGCCAGTCTGGTTGCAGAGCCTTACTGCACGAGTCTGCTCTTTCTCTTCACTCCTTAGGACCTGGTAGTTTCTGCTCTCCTGTGCTTATCACACTGGGTTATGACCATTTGCTGTCTGGATCTCTTTCTTGAGGGCAAGGGCCTTGTTCTACTCACTACAGTCTTTCTAGCACCTACGAAAATGATACTGAAAGGCTCTCAACAAGTATGTATGGAAAGGAAAGAGATTCCACACATAATCCCAACATTCAGACCAGCTGCACATACCCTGTGGCAGGTGGCTGACCACCAGCTGGCCTGTCCTACATCAGTGGGATCACACAGGTGGGGCTACTGTCCACCCACTCAGCATGGACAGGCCACCCCCACAAGGTCCTTCCACCAGTCTCCCTCTAACTTAGATACATCCTCTATTTTGTTTTAGCAGAAAGAATGTGTTCTGCTCCCTCCACACTTTGCTGGGGCTGGGGTAGAATCCCCCAGCCAGTCAGATAGGCAAATAGTCCCTGACTCTGGGGAGAGATTCCTGCCTGGAAGAGACTATGTCAGGGAAATTATGCCTCCAAACACTAGGATGTGCACCTGCTCTGAAGGTAGTCTGGCCATGGAATGGTCCTGCCCATCCACCTGCATCTTAGCTCGTGAACTCAGACTTGCATCCAAGGCCTTAACCCTCCTCCTTTTTTAACTCATCTTTTCTTACTCTCTTGCACCTACCTCCCCAAATTTTGAGGCAGTGGTTCTCAGTCCCATACACATTAGAAACATTTCAGGAGAGTTTTATAAATATGAATGCCTAAGCTGCACCCTAGACTAAGCCAAGCCAAACCAGACTGGCCTGTTGTAGTAAAGCCCAAGGTGATGCTAGCATGCAGACAGGGTTGAAGACCTCCACACTGGAGCAACCCTTGCTAGAATATCTTTAGTAGTGACGAGACCTGCCCCGTAAGGGAATTTTTGCTGTTGTTCTAGATGCACAAAAGTAGTGCTCAATAAAAGGTGTGGAATTAATAGTGATCAGGTTAAGCATTATTTGGTTTCTCTTATTGATAATTTTTTTAATATTTCAAAAGTTTTAATGCATGGAAAATAATATTCCTAGAATTCATACTTTGATAGTGTCCAATTTATTTACTGTATGAAGACATCAAACAGTTTGTTTTCCTTTGAATGTTAAATAAACATGTCTCCAAGTATTTAGTTCACACTACGTATTTCCCAGACATTCAAGTATGGCAAACATAACCACTTTTAATCATTCCATTAAAATCAGAAGTCTAATGTGACAGACTCTTCAAGAGAATCCTTTGAAAACCTCCCAAGATATTGCAAAGATTACAAACTGATCAGGTGCCTTACACAAAAGAAATCAGCGACAAAAAAGCTAACAGGAGGATTTCAGTATGTGCTCTCTTTTCTCTGGTCTCGTTTCAGTTTGTAATTCTTATTCTCTGTCCCAGGAACGGTACCTTTCTTGGGCAGCAGAAAGTGGGGTCACCACACCAGGCTGACTGGGTTGTTCACCAGGGCACCGACTCAGAGTCAGGGTCAAGATGCAGGGGCTGCCCCCACCCCCTTCTGCACTGTTCTGGCTTTTTGTTTTGAAAGATTTTGTCAATTTCTTTAATGTTCAATAACACTATTCAGATTATATATTTCATCTTTGTTGCATTTTAGTACCTTGCGGCTTTCAAGCAATCAGTTTATTCTTCAAGTTGCAGACTTTATGAGAATAAAGTTGTTCATAATATCTCCTTATTATCCTTTTAATGGTGCAAGATCTGTAGTGATATCCCCTATTTCATTCCTGATACTGGTGATTTAATAGCTTCTTTCTTGCTAGACGTTTATCAATTGTATTGATTTTTTTGAAGAATAAGGTTTCTGTTTCACTGATTTTTCCCTATTGTTTTTCTGTTTTCTACATCATTAATTTATGCTCTTATTTTTATTATTTCCTTCCTTCTGTTTGCTTCGTATTTATTTTGTTTCTTTGCTCATTTCTCAAGGCAGGAAGTAAACTATTGTCTTGAGACCTTTCTTATTTTCTCTTGTGAGGGTTTAGCAGTGTAAGTTTCCCTTTCAGCACTCTTTGTGCTGAAAATAGGTGTCCCACATATTTTAGTATGTTGTATTTTCATTTTAATCCAGATTTTTTTTTTTAGATTCCCTTTGAGACTTTCTCTTTGGCCATGAATATTTATGTGAGCTGTTTATTTCCAAATGTTTAGAAATTTTCCTTTTTGTTAGTGATTTCTTGATTATATTATGATCAAGGACCACACTATATGATTTCAATTCTTTTAAATTTGTTAAGGATGTTTTATGGTCCAGGTGTAGTCTGTTTTAGTGAATTTTCCTTGAGTATGTATATATATATATATACACACACACACATATATTTGTATATATATTTATATATGCTTTATATGTGTATATGTATATTTATATTTATAGGTGTATTTCTGTTATTGAGAGGAGTGTCTTACATATGGTCAATTAGATATTATAAGCTGATTGTGGTGTTCAAGTCTTCTATATCTTTGCTGATTTTCTGCCTAATAATTCAGTTGCTGGAAGGAAGGTATTCAAACTTCAATTATTATTGCATATTCTTCTATTTCTTCTTTCAGCTCTATCAATATTTGTTTCATGTATTTTGAAGCTCTGTTGTTTGGTGCGATACATATAGGATCATTATGTCCTTTTGGAGTGATCCTTTTCATTCTGTAATGTCCCTCTTTGCCTCTGTAGTTTGCTCTGAAGTCTACTTAATCTGTTATTAATATAGCCACTGTTGCTTTTTTAAATTAATGTTTACAGGGTATATTCTTTTACTTTAAACCTACCAAAGTCATTGAATTTGAAGTGAGTTGCTTATAAATAAGTTAAAGTTAAATCCTTTTTTTAATCCAATCTGCCAATCTATACTTTTTAATTGACATAAACCACTCATTTTTAAGGCAATTATTTATATGGTAGGGATTACGTTTGCCATTTCATAATCTGTTTTCTCTACTTTTCTTGTCTTCCTATGGGTTACTTGAACATTTTTTTAAATGATTCCACTTCAATTTATTTAGTGTTTTCAAGTGCATCTCTTTTAATTGTTTTCTTAGTGGTTTCTCAGGGCATGACATATACTAATGTGTCTTATCACAGTCTACTGGTATCAATATTTTACACTTTAAATGAAGCTCTGAAACCAAAGATCTAATAGATTCCTTTACTTTTCCCGCTTTTATAAATCAGTGTCTTGACAATCAGGTGGTGTTATAGCTTTTATTTCAAATATGATTTGTAAAACTCATGAGGAGGATGGTTTATAGTATATCCCACACCTCTGTTGTCTGTTGTTCTACCTTCCTGATATTCGATATTCCTTTCTGTGTTACTTTCTGTTTAAAAAATTTCCTACAGCCTTTCTTTTAGGATAGGTCTGCTAATAACAAATGCTTTAAAATTTTTCTTTGGTTGAGAGAATATCTTTACTTTTCCTTCATTCATAAAGGATAGTTTTGCTGGATATAGAATTCACAGTTGACTTTTCTTTTTGCACTTGAAAATTTTTATGCTACTTCCATGCCCCTAGATGAGAATCTTGCTTTTAGTCAATTTGGTGTCCTTTATAAGTCATGTCTTGTTTCCCTCCAGCTGATTTCAAGGTTTTTGTTTTTTTCTTTTTTAGTTTTCAGAAGTTTAATTGTGATGTATCTTGGCATGGATCTCTTTGAGTTTATCTTGTTTAGAGTTTGCTTGTTTTTTAAAACCTGGTAATATGGAAATCTTTCAACAGTTATTTCTTCAAATGTACTTTTGGTCCATCTTTCTTTTCTTCTGAGACTTAACTGATAAGAATATGGGGCCTTTTGTTAATGTCCCACAGGTTTCTAAGGCTCTGTTCATTCACTTTTTTAGGCTATTTTACCTCTGTTATTCAGAATGAGTGACTATATATTGAACTGTCCCTAAGTTCATTTTTTCTATCCTATGCCATCTCTACTCTACCACTGAGCCCATCTAACAAGTTTTTTACTTCTGTTGTAGTTTTCATCTTTGTAATTTTTATTTTGTTCTTTTAAATAAGTTGCTTTGCTGCAATGTTTTATTATTCCATTTATTACAAGATAATTTCACAACTGATCGTGGAAGCAACTGCATGATGCTTGCCTTAAAAACCCTTATCAGATAATTCCTCTTAATGATAGGGTCATTTCATTGTCGTCACTAATTCAAGTTGTGATTTTCCAGGTTCTTGCTGTGATGGATTGTATAGATTGTACCCTGAAATATTTGGCTACTCTAAAACTCTAGATCCTCTTTAAATATTTTATTTCAGTAGGCAGTGACCCTATTCAGGTTTAGTGCCAAGACCTGGACTACTTTAGTCATCTTTGGTCCCAATGACAATGTAATTTTCAGACCTTTGTAGTATTATTTTGGTTTACTTACTTATGTCATTTTTTTTTTTTTGGTCTTCTACTGTTTCCTGCTGGTGCTACCTGAAGGGGCAGAAGGAATTTTCCCAGACTGGGCCACCTGACAGCACTACATGGGTAAGAGAAACCTCTGGAATGTATTTTGGCAAGATCTCCCCTGCCTGTGGTGGGTGGATAGTGCTTCCTAGTTGGTGCTTAGGACAGGGTCCCCCTGCAGGTCCCACAATGCCATCCTAGTGTCTCTTGCTGGGTGAAAGGGGTCTTGAGCCTGAGGGGACAGAGAAGCTACCATAGCCAGGGGCACACTGTGGTGGGATCTCTCTGACAATGCTTTCTGGCCTTCTGGGATCTCTTAGGAGATGGAAGTCTTGAGACCAGCAGGGTAAAAGAAGGTTTCCCCTTTTTCCAAAGAAGAAATTCAGATGGCCAACAGGCACATGAAAAAATGCTCCACATCACTAATCATCAGAGAAATGCAAATTAAAACCACAATGAGCTATAACCTCACACCAGTTAGGATGGCCAACATAGAAAAGACTAGGAACAACAAATGTTGGCGAGGATGTGGAGAAAGGGGAACCCTCCTACACTGCTGGCGGGAATGTAAATTAGTTCAACCATGTGGAAAGCAGTATAGAGGTTCCTCAAAAAACTAAAAATAGAAATACCATTTGAGCCAAGAATTCTACTCCTAGGAATTTACCCTAAGAATGCAGCAGCCCAATTTGAAAAAGACATATGCACCCCTATGTTTATCACAGCACTATTTACAACAGCCAAGAAATGCAAGCAACCTAAGTGTCCATTAGTAGATGAATGGATAAAGAAGATGTGGTACATATACACAATGGAATATTATTCAGCCATGAGAAGAAAACAAATCCTACCATTTACAACAACATGGATGGAGCTAGAGTGTATTATGCTCACTGAAATAAGCCAGGCGGAGAAAGGCAAGTATCAAATGATTTCACTCATCTGTAGAGCATTAAAACAAAGCAAAAACTGAAGGAACAAAAGAGCAGCAGACTCACAGAACCCAAGAATGGACTAACAGTTACCAAAGGGAAAGGAACTGGGGAACATGGGTGGGAGGGGAAGGATAAGGGGGGAAAAGGGGTATTATGATTAGCACACATAATTTAGTGGGGTTGGGCATACGGGGAAGGAAGTATAGCACAGAGAAGACAAGTAGTGATTCTATAGCATCTTGCTACGCTGATGGACAGTAACTGTGGTGGGGTGTGTGGTGGGGACTTGATAATGGGGGGAGTCTAGTAACGATAATATTGCTCATGCAATTGTATATTAATAACAGTAAAATAAAATAAATAAAATAAAGAAGGTTTCCCTTGAGCACATGTCAGCAGGCTTTGTCTGATGTAGTCCCTGGAAGGACATTAATCTGGGGATGAGTCTACTTGTTCTGCCTTCTGCTGCTAGACTGGGAGCTGGGAAATGCTAGGTATGGATCTCACTCTTCTTTTTATTTTTTTAATAGATTATTTTCTTATTTGGACTCTTTTGGATTAACCTAGTATTTATTTCATTTTACCATCTCTATTAGCTTTTTTAAATTTTTTAATTTTGGTATTTAATACACAATCACATGAGCAACATTGTGGTTACTAGATTCCCCTTATTATCAAGTCCCCACCACATACCCCATTACAGTCACTGTCCATCAGCGTAATAAGATTCTATGGAGTCACTACTTGTCTTCTCTGTGCTATACTGCCTTCCCTGTGCCCCCCCCCACATTATGTGTGCTAATCGTAATGCCCCTTATTCCCCTTCTCCCTCCCTTCCCACCCATCCTCCCCAGTCCCTTTCCCTTTGGTAACTATTAGTCCATTCTTGGGTTCTGTGAGTCTACTGCTGTTTTGTTACTTCAGTTTTTGCTTTGTTTTTATGCTCCACAGATGAGTGAAATCATTTGATACTTGTCTTTCTCCACCTGGCTTATTTCACTGAGCATAATACCCTCTAACTCCATCCATGTTGTTGTAAATGGTAGGATTTGTTTTCTTCTTATGGCTGAATAATATTCCATTGTGTATATGTATCACATCTTCTTTATCCATTCATCTACTGATGGACACTTAGGTTGCTTCCATTTCTTGGCTATTGTAAATAGTGCTGCGATAAATATAGGGGTGCATATGTCTTTTTCAAACTGGGCTCCTGCACTCTTAAGGTAAATTCCTAGGAGTGGAATTCCTGGCTCAAATGGTATTTCTATTTTGAGTTTTTTGAGGAACCTCCATACTGCTTTCCACAATGCTTGCACTACTTTGCATTCCCACCAGCAGTGTAGAAGGGTTCCCCTTTCTCCGCATCCTCGCCAACATTTGTTGTTCCTAGTCTTTTCTATGTTGGCCATCCTAACTGGTGTGAGGTGATATCTCATTGTGGTTTTAATTTGCATTTCTCTAATGATTCGCGATGTGGGGCATCTTTTCATGTGCCTGTTGGCCATCTGAATTTCTTCTTTGGAAGGATCTCCTTCCTCTTTTGTGTGATGGGGAATTGAAGGACACCGTGCAATTTTGCTTCTCCCACCCTGGTGTCCCAAAAGAGTTTTTCTTCCTCTTTCCACCTTTCAAAGTTGATAGCCTCTTCTTTATTTTCAGGGCTTTGTGGTTGTCCTTAGTGGGGAGGAACAGGAAGAAACAGGTCTATGTCATATTTTCCAGGACAGAGGTCTCTAGTTTTGATTTTGTTATTGATTTCTAGCTTAATTTTCTATCCTACATTGACATGCATGATATGAGGATTTTGGAGAGTCAGTAAGGTGATAGCAAGTCCAGAGTTAGCCTCCCATAGTGGTTATGACATCCTGACGTTTGCAGCAGTTGAAGAAGGAAAGCAGAGATGGTTATCATGGTGAAATGAGAGATGGGAACATTTATGGGAATGGAATAGCATTTTTACTGATGAAATCACTATAACAATGGAGAAAGACAGCAATTTTTGTGGTGTTTGAAATGGTGCCATCTAACAGGCGTGGACATCTCAGAGGCACAGAAGCACTGGCTTTGGGAACCTAAAATGACTTTCAACTTTTTCCTACCTGAGGGTTTATGAAAATATGCATAAATCTATTGAGAATGCGAATTTGAGTGGACTCATGACCTCAGCATATCATCTACAATTATTATGGCTGTTGCATACTTTTCTCTACAAATGAATCTCTTTCTATAACCTTGTGTTAATAGTTAAATGTGGTGAGACTGGCAAAGCAATGTTTATCCCAAATAACAACTATTTCCAGGAGTGCTAGGCAGGGACATGCTCCATGAAATTCATGTCCTTAAAACCAGGACATGGGGCCTTTGTGGACAGGTACTACGAAAATATTTAAACTGAAACAAACATTTGAGATTCATTTTCCAAAAACCCTCAAATCAGTTCCTATCTCATTGTGTGGTTTGCAGTTTACCCTGGTCTTTTTGATGGAAAACTTGCTCACGAAAATATGAACCTTACATCTCACATATCCATCGGTTTGACTGTTCTGTGATCCTTTTATCATATAGGCAACATAAGAAAATTTGATGGCAATTATTGATGGCATAAAAATTTTGTTGAACTAAAAAAAATTTTTTTGTTGAACTAATATACAAATGAATTAAAGTTTATGTGGAATTGTAATTATTTGTTGATTTAAGAAAGTTTCAGAAGTATTTAGAAAACAAAGACAGTATGCAGTCCTGATTTTCTGACAAAAGTTTTAGCTTTTTATCATTTCTGTTTCCTTTTTCATTGGCTAAAGTGTAACAGCATTATTTTAAAAACTTTTGTTTAGAAAAGATGGAGTTGGACACAGGCTCTGGCTAAAATGACATTCTTATTAGTTATGAGAGCTTTAAGGAGAAAACATAGGCCATATGTCCAAAGGACAAATTACCATTTTAAAGGTACTATAGTTCTTGGCAAAAGCACCTGTGAATATTAGGTGTTGCCAGATGAAAGTGTGGCTGAAATGGCTCAAGCTGGTTTGGTGAAACTCAGAGACAGTACAGTCAACAGGGCCAGTCACAAATGACCAATCTTCCTCCACGAATATATGTTAAAATTTGTTTCCCTTGTGACATGTAAATTTGTGTGGCCAAATGACTTGCTTTGCCAATGAAATGATTAGAAGCCCTTAAGAGACAGCAAAGAATGCTTTGTTCCTCTTCCTTCCTCAAACTTATGAAATCATGTATAAATAATAAATCTTGATAAGTTTACACTCTTGAGAAACTGCAATGAGTATAATTCCCTGCCCTGAATTTGACATGTAACATGAGTGAGAAATAAACTTGTGTTGTGTTGAATCCCTGAAATTTAGGTATTGTTTGTTACTGAAATGTAAACTAGGCTATACTGACTGATACAATTTTAACATTTACTTAACAGTCTTGGTCAAGAATGCTGCTACTCTTCTACTTTGCCAAGTAACAAGAAAACAAAATGACTCAGGAAACCATTAATTCGTTAAGTTCTGACTTCCATAATATCTTTGTTGCTTGAAATTTGTAATCATTCAAACATTTCCTCACTCCACAAATATTACTGAGAACTTGTAATGGGTAATGGGTCTAATATCATAGCCAATATGTTCATGTAGAAAAGTATCAAGTAATGCCCATAGTCCATTAGTTTGCCCACATCTAAAGGACATTCAGTCAGTTATGTTTGGAGGAGGCTTATGATCTTCCTAATTAATAGTAGAGACAAAATGGGACCACTGTGATGAGGATTAAGCATTAAGTGATATCACTCAGGCAAAGATTGTTCACTGGGGCTGTTAGACCACATCTGAGTCCTGTAATCTTTCATTTTTCTCTCCCCAAACCCCAGGACCACTTGACCATTACACATATACTATTACATCTAGCCTCACAAAGAACGTTGAGGTTTAAAACATTTAGAAAAATTCTTGGCACAGGGTTAGCATTCTATAAATGTTAACTGTCAACATCGGTATTTATATTGTTATTATTAATGCCCCCTGTTTAGATGAGAGTATTGGAACTCAAAATAATTAGTTAATTAGTCTAATGTCATAAGCCTGTAAGTGACTAAGCTAAGATTTGAAGTCAGGTTTTCCCAAAGCCCATGTTTTTTCCATAGCACCAACTACATTTCCAGTAGCTCATGTCTCAGCTAGAGAGTGACCTTTCTCCAAAAACAAATGTCAAGGAGCCAAAACTGAAAGGCAAGTGGAAATAACCAGAAAAAAAAGTTATTGAGCCCTTGAACCAAAATTTTTAAAAATGATCAGTCAGGATTTCTGCTTTTGGCCATCACAGAGCAACAGCTTCCAAATTTGTCCTCTTGGCTGAAAACAATAAAACTGGACAGAACATATGAGGAACCGAACGTATGAAGCTGTGATCTTTAATGGACGGGAAACCCAGGAGAGAGGCTGTGTGTCCACCCTAGTTTTCTGTCCAGAAGTGTGTTGTGACCATCATTCAAGGAGGCGGAGACGGAGCTCAGGCAGAAAGGCTCACTGAGCCAAGGAGACACAAAGGAGAGATTCAGGGGGCTCGCGCTGCTCCAGTGGCTCAGATTTGTGAGGCACAGTATTGAAGAAAAAGGAGTTTCCAGGTGAGCCCCAGAAGTCTGCACAGGGATTCCCCACAGGTCTTTTGGGAGGCTTGGTCTAGGAATGGGCAGATTGAGACTCCATAAGACCTAGAGGAGATCATGTGCTGTGGACCTGAGAGCTGATTAAAGATGCCAAGGTTGTGCATTGCTAAGGGACTTCAGAGTTCCAGCTAAGCCAGAGTTCAAAGATAAATCTGATTGCCTCAGACATTCACTGGAGACCCCAGAAAGGTCACACCTAGGAATAAAGGACCAGACCCTAGCGTTAAGGGCCTTGCCCCAGGACTAAGTTAAGAAATTGGGTTTAAAATCAAAACAAACAAGCAACAAACAAACATGTCACAGTTAGACCTTTCCTAACAGAGACTAAAACCAAGCCCACTAGAGCAAGAAGGATCTACTGGTGATTCAACTGCTTACCAAACCGAACTCAACATCCTATGAACGAAAGCGACACAACTCAGACACCCTGTAACACCTAAAGTATTTAACCTTCAACAGAAAATTCTTACATGGTAAGAACCTGGATCTATATGATGCAATTAATAAGACTAAAATATATATCTATATAATATATATCTATATATATTATGTATTTTATAATATATATGGCATCTACCTCCAACATAAAGTTCTTTCATCTACATTGAAAATCTATTGTTTAGTTTAGCCACCGTCATTAATTATTCTCAGCTAGATCGGAAAACTTCCTGCAGCTTCTACATCAACATTTGCTGCCTCACCTTGCACTTTTATGTTATGAAAATGTTTTTCCTTAAACCTCATGAACCAGCCTCTGCTGGCTTCAGACTTTTCTTCTGCAGCTTCCTAACCTCTCAAAAGAATTGAAGGGAGTTAGGGCCTTGCTCTGATTAAGCTTTGGTTATCAAATGTTGTGGCTTGTTTGATCTATCCAAACCACTGAAACTTCCTCCATATCTGCCATAAGGCTGTTTCACTTTCTTATTATTCATGTGTTCACTGGAGTCGCACTTTTAATTTCTCAAGAACTTTTCCTTTGGAGTTTGGCTAACTGGTGCAGGAGGCCTTTCTCTCAGACTATCAGCTTTCAACCTACCTTCCTCACTAAACTTAACCATTTTTAGCTTTTGATTTAAAGTGATAGACATGAGACTTTTCCTTTCACTTGAGCACTTAGAGGTCACTGTAAGGTTATTCACTGGCCTAATTTCAATATTGTTATGTCTCAAGGAACAGGGATGTCCAAGGAGAAGGAGAGAGATGGGGCGCAGCCAGTCTAGGAAGCAATCAGAACACACATTTATCACTGAAGTTCATTGCCATCTGTAGGTGCAGTTTGTGGTGCCCCAGAACAATTACACTAGTAACATCAAAGGTCACACTGATCACAGATCACCATAACAAATAATAATGACAAAGTTAGAAATATCAAAAAAGTTTGATAATGACAATTGAAATATTGTTATTATCTAAATATGACACAGAGATATGAAGTAAGCAAAGGTTGTTGGAAAAATGACACCAACTGACTTCCTTGATGCAGGGCTGCCACAAACCTTCAATATGTAAAAAGCACAGTATCTGCAAAGAGCAATAAAGTGAAGTGCAATACAATGAGGTATGCCTATATAATACAGTCTTTTACATTTTTTATTAAATTTTTACTAAAAAATAGGTAATATATAATCTTTCATATCCATATATGTTATAGTCTATTCAATTCTGCTACATTACATTACATACATTTACTATACCTAGGATATAAATTTTATGGTAATAATGGCACAAAGAACAGAATTTCAATATTTAAGGTTTTTATACTTTATAGGAAGTTACTATATTAATTCTATGTAGACCAAGGTAAGTTGAGAATGCATATCACTGTCCTTAGGGAAACCATTAGATACTAATACAAAGATAAGTAACTAAGGAATAAAAAATAAATTACAATAGAATACCCCCCCAAAAAACAATAACTTTAAAAAAAGACAAAAATTAGGAACATAGGAGTAAAACAGATGGGACAAGTAGAAAATAAAATAGTAGACTTAAACCCAATCTATCAATAATTATATGATATGTAATTGGGCAAAACACTCAAATCAAAACATAGACCTTATCAAAATAGAAAATAACACAGATCTAACCAAATGCTGACACAGAAATGTACTTGAAGTACAAATACACAAGTGAGGTTGAAAGAAAAAGAAATCTGTGCATTATGCAAACAGGAAACATGAAAGAAGCTATGTCTATATTAAAACCAGAAAAAGTAAACTTCAATACAGAAAGCATTTCCAGAGATATAGAGGTAAAATTTTATAATAATGAAATGGTCATCTCATGAAGAGGACATAACAATGCCAAAATTATATGCATCATATAACAGAGTCCAAAATACATAAAGCAAAAATTGACAATAGGGAAATAGAAAACTGCAATTATGGTTGGAGGTTTTAAAACCCCTTTCTTAATAGTTAATATAACTAGACCAAAAAATCCAATAAGATACAGAAGGTAGAACAAAATCAACAACCAACCTGTCTTAACTGATATTGATAGAACACGACACCAAACAATTGCAGACTATACTTATCTTCAAGTGGACTTGGAATATTCACAAGACAGATCATATGCTGGGCCATGAAATGCCTCAATAAATTTAAAAAGATTAAAATATAACAAAGTATATTCACTGACTAGTAAAATTAGAGATCAATAATCTAGAGATAAATAGGAAAATCCAAAATATTTGAAAATTAAGTTACAACATACTTAAAAATAATCTATCACCAGGGAGAAAGAAAATGTAGAATTTAGAAAATAGTTTAAAGTGAATGACACTTGAAAATACAACATATATTTGTGGAAATCAAGCAGTATTTAGGGTGAAATTTACACCTTTAAATATTTATATTAGAAAAAGAAAGATTAAAATCAGTGATCTAATTTCCTCCTAATGAAGCTCAAAAAAGAAGAAAAAATTAATAGGGAAGCCTTGAGTAACTATTTCACAAAAAGTGGTTCAAACTGGTACAGCCATTTTTGAGCCTGTGTTGAAGTTTCTTCTAAGTTTAACCAACAGTGACCGAGCAATTGGACTCCTAGGTATTTAATCAAGAAAACTGAAAATCTATTCATAGAAAGGCTTGTACCAGAATATTCATAGCATCTGCATTCAACTTTACTCAAAAAAATCTGCAACTGAAAACAATCCAAATATTTATCAACAGGACAGTGGATAAAAATAAATCATGCAATGAAATTTCCTCATCAAGGAAAAGAATGTACAACTGATCCACCTAACATGATAAATACTGCAGACACACTGTTAAACAAATGAAGCCAGGCACAAAAAATATATATATCCACTGTTATAGTATGAATTATTTATTTGGTGCATAATAAATTAAGCCAAAACTTATCAGTTTAAAATTACAAGCATGTGTTATCTCAGTTCTTGAGGGTCAGGAATACAGGCACAGCTTAGCTGGATGCCTTTGGTTCAGAGTCTCTCACAAGGCTGCTGCAAGGTGCTGGCGATGGCTGCAGTCCTCCCAAGGCTTGACTGGGGAACCATCTGTTCCCAATTTCACTGGCATGGCTGTTGGCAGGTGTCAGGTGCTTGGTGGCTCTTGGCTGGAAACATCAGTTCGTTGCCGTACTGGCCTCTCCCTATGGGCCTCTCCCATGGCAGTTGGCTTCCCCCAGAGCTGGGGCTCCAGGAGAGAGTGCAAGAGATGGCAAGCAAAACAGAAGTCACAGTCTCTTAATAACCTAACCTCAGAAGAGACAGCAAGGCACTTGATGCAGCACATGAGCTAGTGTAGGAGATCATGCAAGGGCATGAATATCAAGGTGGGGATCCTTAACGACTGTCTTAGAAGCTGCCACCACAGCGACAGAAATCAGAGCAGCAGCTACTAATGGGTAGTGGGAATTAACTGGAAAGGACACAAGCTTTCTGGGGTGATGGACATATTCTGTAACCTGATTGGGTTGATGGTTACATGGGTATATATATTTGTTGATACTTTTAAGTTTATACACTTAAGACCTGTACGCTTCACTCCGTGCAAATTCTTCCTCAATTTTAAAATACTTTTTAAAAGAGTCTATTTAAAAATATTTTTGAAGGGTGATTTGTCATTTTAGATATCATTCAAATGAATGCAGACACTTATGCAGCAGACTAAATAGAGGTAACCACAGAAAAACATGCTCATTTATCATGCTACGCTTCAAGTATATAAGCTTCATAAAGTAAGAGGAACACAAATGTATTTTTACAAGGCTCTATTTACTCTCCTCAGGGCAGGGTGTTCAAGATTTTCAGCCAAACCTCTAAGACTTGGTTGGGGATCTGAGGACAATCAGCCACAGCCTCTTCTTTTAAAATCCCTGTCTACTTTTCAAAGATGGGGAGAGACAGGCATCCTTGTTGAGGACCTACGAGCCCTCCAGGGGCATGAGATATGGAGCTGAAATCAAGGTTGGGACTGAGGACAAATTGCCCATAACCAGTTCTCTACCTTAAGACGTAATGCTTCTAACAGGAGTTAGTATGAATTTTTGGACAACAAACACCTCTCACAGAAGAGTCTTTTGACAAATCAAGTGTGTAAGTGAATCAGAAACAGGCGGCTTGAGTTTCTCTTAAAATAGACGATGACCTAAAAATTAAGAGAGGACTTGCTTGGCCAAGCACCTCTGAAGTTTTCCAGACCTAAACTATTTAGAAAAGCAGTTCCATCTACTTTGAAAACCCAGAGTGCATGTAGATTGTCATCTTTTAGAATTAGAGCCACTGAAAATAAGCTATTTTGCTTCACATCAATTCTCCATTCTTGGATGGTGATAATGGATAGGTCTGTTATCATGATCTTTAGTCTGTAAGAGCTACCCATGTGCCTGGCACCATGCTAGGCATGGGGAAAACCAACTTGCCAGCTATCCCACTGTATGTGATAGACTTAGCGAAAAGAGGGGGTTTGGGCCCTTCTCCCAAAGATCTGATTGGCTGAATCTGCAGTCAGTTCTATAGTGGCCTTAATCTTTTCTTTGGTGATGGGATTTTAGAAGGAGAGACTTCAAACACTGGTCTCCAGTAAACCAGTGACCCCAGAGACTTGTGGCACAAAGATCAAATATTTCCAGGGTTACTGAACCCATTAGGTCATATATCAGAGAGGAAATGTGCAAAGGCTTATGTGTATGTTTGCTAAGTCTTCAGCGCGGCTCCATCCTCCCCCTCTGAAGCAGTGGGGAGGGCTGCCGGACAGTGATACAAACTCAAAGTGAAATGCGGTTTTGGAAAATCACATCCAATAACAGTGTAATACAACCCTGAGGCTGTTTGAAATCCAGAGAGAGTTCTTACTGGAGGAGAGTGGCCGCACTCCGTCTCAGTAGTGGTGGAAGGAACCACAGGGATCACAGACAAGTTTCCCTGCACACACAAAACCCAGTTTCTGCTGTCCTTTCAGGCTTGGTCACTCCAGCAACTGTCATAGACATGGTGCATTCTGGAGGCAGTAAAGTCCCAACTAGCATATTCTCATCATCCGCTCCCCAGAAATACACATACACACAGAAAAACGTGGAGGATCTATTTTCAGTTGACATTAGAAATACCTTCAATGCCAAATTTAAAAGACCTACTTGTTTTCTATAGCATTCTTTAACAGCTCTGATTGCAACACAGTGTAGCAGAAAAATGCATGGACTTCAGACCATTCTCCAGTGAATTTCTTTATGTAAGTGATTTATCTTCTCTGAGACTCGAAAAGAAGGGGTACATCTTATTGCATAATTCTAGGGGGCACTGTTGATGTTTTGTGACGTGTAAATGGTACCTCTAGAAGTGTGCAACTTGGTGTGACTGACTGCCACAGGTTCAGGGACTGCAGTGTCCCAAAGGGCAAGATCACTGAGCCCTTTTATAAGACTTTGTTCTGATGTGTGACCACAGGAAGCCTGGCTGAATCTGAAAAACCATCATGCAGTTAAGAAGCAAATTTGGAAAGAAAACATTTAAAATAACAACCAAAAAAATAAAACTCCCAGCATGAGCCCAAGAGCCACAAAAAAAAAAAAAAAGAAAGAAGAAAGTATAACACTGTAAATGACAGTCAACAAATCCAATAAATGAGAGTACTAACCTCTGGATAAAATGGAAAGAAAAAAGTGATATAAAAGGACTTTGAAATTAGTAAACTTAAAATTCCTAAAGAGAACAAAGGTAGGGTTACATCTATAAAATAAGAACAGGAGGTTGTGAATCAAATACCAGAGATTATGAACTAGAATAGGAGCATACAGAAAAATTAGAAATCTGGAAGTGGAAAGTATAGTCCTTGAAATAAAAATAAATGATGACTGAAGAGATAAACAAGGGATTGAGTAGAATTCAAGAATTGATGATTGAGAAAACCAAACTGTGAAAATACCTCTATAACCTAGATAGAAAAGAGAGCAAAAAAAGAGATGAAAAACAAAGCAAAGAAGTTAATGGACATGGAGGACAGATGAAGACAGCTAGCAGAAGTTCCATAATAAGAAAAAGATAAAGAGACAGTGACTGATAAATTGCAGATTTGAAGAAAGACAAATAGTTTAAAAAAATTACTCTGCTACATTTCCAAATACCCATGAAAGGGGTTATTCTTTCAAACAGGAAAAACCACCGAACCCACCAACACATCCCAGCACAGGGTGCTTCATGCTCTGTACTCAATCACTCTCAAAATGCACACCTCACCTACCCTCTCTACTGACACCCACATCATGTAGACCCTCACACATCTGCCATCAGTCACCCTCTGAGTCACACCTGCATGCCGTCATTCCCCTACAGCACACTGTCTGTCATACATCAGCTACACCTCCAACTACGCAAACCCCATTCAGTCACACATGCCATAGTATTGCCCACATGTGGCCACCCCACCTCACTGACCATCTTCTTTTAAAATTTATTTTGGTATCATTAATCTACAGTTACATGTGCAATATTATGGTTATTAAATTCCCCCTTCCTCAGGTCCCCCTCACCAACCCCATTACAGCCACTGTCCATCAGCGTAGTGAGATGCTATAGAGTCACTACTTGTCTTCTCTGAGTTGTACAGCCCTCCCCGTGCCCCCCCAACATTACATCTGCTAATTGTAATGCCCCTTTGTCCCCCTTATCCCTCCCTTTCCACCCATCTTCCCCAGTCCCTTTCCCTTTGGTAACTATTAGTCAGTCCTTGGGTTCTGTGAGTCTGCTGCTGTTTTGTTCCTTCAGTTTTTTCTTTGTTCTTATACTCCACATATGAGTGAAATCACTTGATACTTGTCTTTTTTGGCTTGGCTTATTTCACTGAGCATAATACCCTCTACCTCCATCTATGTTGTTGCAAATGGTAGGATTTGTTTTCTTCTTATGGCTGAATAATATTCCATTGTGTATATGTACCACCTCTTCTTTATCCATTCATCTACTGATGGACACTTAGGTTGCTTCCATTTCTTGGCTATTGTAAATAGTGCTGCAATAAACATAGGGGTGCATCTGTCTTTTTCAAATTGGGCTGCTGCATTCTTAGGGTAAATTCCTAGGAGTGGAATTCCTGGGTCAAATGGTATTTCTATTTTGAGTTTTTTGAGGAACCTCCATACTGCTTTCCACAATGGTTGACCTAATTTGCATTCCCACCAGCAGTGTAGGAGGGTTCCCTTTTCTCCACATCCTCACCAACATTTGTTGTTGTTTGTGTTTTGGATGTTGGCCATCCTCACTGGTGTGAGGTGATATCTCATTGTGGTTTTAATCTGCATTTCTCTGATGATTACCGATGTGGAGCATTTTTTCATGTGCCTGTTGGCCATCTGAATTTCTTCTTTGGAGAAGTGTCTATTCATGTCCTCTGCCCATTTCTTAATTGGATTATATGCTTTTTGTTTGTTAAGGTGCATGAGTTCTTTATATATTTTGGATGTCAACCCCTTATCAGATACGTCATTTATGAATATATTCTCCCATACTGTAGGATGTCTTTTTGTTCTACTGATGGTGTCCTTTGCTGTACAGAAGCTTTTCAGCTTGATATAGTCCCACTTGTTCATTTTTGCTTTTGTTTCCCTTGCCTGGGGAGATACGTTCATGAAGAAGTTGCTCATGTTTATGTCCAAGAGATTTTTGCCTATGTTTTTTTCTAAGAGTTTTATGGTTTCATGACTTACATTCAGTCTTTGATCCATTTGGAGATTACTTTTGTGTGTGGGGTTAGACAGTAGTCCGGTTTCATTCTCTTACATGTAGCTGTCCAGTTTTGCCAACACCAGCTGCTGAAAAGGCTCATCTCCCCATTGTATATCCAAGGCTCTTTTATCAAATAGTAATTGACTGTATATGTTTGGGTTAATGTTTGGATTTTCTATCCTGTTCCACTGGTCTGTGGGTCTGTTTTTGTGCCAATACCAAATTGTCTTGATTACTGTGGCTTTGTAGTAGAGCTTGAAGTCAGGGAGCGTAATTCCCCCGTTTTATTCCTCCTTCTCAGGATTGATTTGGCTATTCGGGGTCTTTTGTGGTTCCATATGAATTTTAGAATTATTTGTTCCAGTTCATTGAAGAAAGCTGTTGGTAGTTTGATAGGGATTGCATTGAATCTGTAGATTGCTTTAGGTAGTATAGCCATTTTGACAATATTTATTCTTCCTAGCCAAGAGCATGGGATGCATTTCCATTTGTTAGTGTCCTCTTTAATTTCTCTTAGGAGTGTCTTGTAGTTTTCAGGGTATAGGTCTTTCACTTCCTTCGTTAGGTTTATTCCTAGGTATTTTATTCTTTTTGATGCAATTGTGAATGGAATTGTTTTTCTGATTTCTCTTTCTGTTAGTTGATCATTAGTGTATAGGAAAGCAACAGATTTCTGTGTGTTAATTTTGTATCTGGCAACTTTGCTGAATTCAGATATTAGTTCTAGTAGTTTTGGAGTGGAGTCTTTAGGGTTTTTTATGTACAGTATCATGTCATCTGCAAATAGTGACAATTTGACTTCTTCTTTACCAATCTGGATGCCTTATATTTCTTTGTTTTGTCTGATTACAGTGGCTAAGACCTCCAGTACTATGTTGAATAACAGTGGAGAGAGTGGGCATCCCTGTCTTGTTCCCAATCTTAGATGAAAAGCTTTCAGCTTCTCACTGTTAAGTATGATGTTAGCTGTGGGTTTGTCATATATGGCCTTTATGATGTTGAGGTACTTGCCCTCTATACCCATTTTGTGAGAGTTTTAATCATGAATGGATGCTGAATTTTGTCAAATGCTTTTTCAACATCTATGGAGATGATCATGTGGTATTTGTCCTTCTTTTTGTTGATGTGGTGGATGATGTTGATGGATTTTCGAATGTTGTACCATCCTTGCATCCCTGAGGTGAATCCCACTTGATCATGGTGTATGATCCTCTTGATGTATTTTTGAATTCAGTTTGTTAATATTTTGTTGAGTATTTTTGCATCTACGTTCATCAGGGATATTGGTCTGTAATTTTCTTTTTTGGTGAGGTCTTTGCCCTGTTTTGGTATTAGAGTGATGCTGGCTTCATAGAATGAGTTTCAAAGTATTCCCTCCTCTTCTATTTTTGGAAAACTTTAAGGAGAATGGGTGTTATTTCTTCTGTATGTGTCTGGTAGAATTCAGAGGTGAATCCATCTGGTCTGGGGGGTTTGTTCTTGGGTAGTTTTTTGATTACCAATTCAATTTCATTGCTGGTGATTGATTGGTCTGTTTGGTTTTTCTGTTTCTTGTTTGGTCAGTCTTGGAAGGTTGTATTTTTCTAAGAAGTTGTCCATTTCTTTTGGTTTTCCAGCTTGTTAGCATATAGGTTCTCATAATATTCTCTTATAATTCTTTGTATTTCTGGGGGTCCATCATTATTTTTCCTTTCTCATCTGATTCTGTTTATGTGTGTAGATTCTCTTTTTCTCTTAATGAGTCTCGCTGGGGGTTTATCTATTTTGTTTATTTAAAAAAAACAGCTCATGGTTTCATTGATTTTTTCTGTTGTTTTATTCTTCTCAATTTTATTTATTTCTTCTCTGATCTTTATTATGTCCCTCCTTCTGGTGACTTTGAGCCTCATTTGTTCTTCTTTTTCCAATTTCAGTAATTGTGTCTTTAGACTATTCATTTGGGAATGTTCTTCCTTCTTTAAATAGGCCTGGATTGCAATATACTTTCCTCTTAGAACTGCCTTTGCTGTGTCCCACAGAAGTTGTGGCTTTGTGTTGTTGTTGTCATTAGTCTCCATATATTCTTTGATTTCTGTTTTGATTTGGTCGTTAACCCATTGATTAATTAGGAGAGTGTTGTTAAGTCTCCATGTATTTGTGAGCCTTTTTGTTTTCTTTCTAAAATTTATCTCTAGTTTTATACCTTTGTGATCTGAGAAGTTGGTTGGTAGAATTTCAGTATTTTTAAATTTACTGAGGTTCTTTTTGTGGCCTAGTATGTGGTCTATTCTGGAAAATGTTCCATGTGCACTTGAGAAGAATGTGTATCCTGTTGCTTTTGGGTGTAGAGTTCTGTAGATGTCTGTTAGGTCCATCTGTTCTAGTGTGTTGTTCAGTGCCTCTGTGTCTTTACTTATTTTCTGTCTGGTTGATCTGTCCTTTGGAGTGAGTGGTGTGTTGAAGTCACCTAAATGAATGTATTGCTTTCTATTTCCTCCTTTCATTCTATTAGTATTTGTTTCACATATGCTGGCGCTTCTGTGTTGGGTGCATATATATTTATAATGGTTATATCCTCTTGTTGGACTGACCCCTTTATCATTATGTAATGTCCTTCTTTATCTCTTGCTACTTTCTTTGTTTTGAAATCTATTTTGTCTGACACAAGTACTGCAACACCTGCTTTTTTCTCCATGTTGTTTGCATGAAATATCTTTTTCCATCCCTTCACTTTTAGTCTGTGTATATCTTTCAGTTTGAGGTGAGTCTCTTGTAAGACGCATATATATGGGTCTTGCTTTTTTATCCATTCAGCAACTCTATGTCTTTTGATTGGTGCATTCAGTCCATTTACATTTAGGATGATTATCAATAGATATGTACTTATTGCCATTGCTGGCTTTAGATTTGTGGTTACCAAAGTTTCAAGGGTTGCTTCTTTACTATCTGACAATCTAACTTAACTTTCTTGTTAAGTTATTGTAAGCACTGTCTGATGTTTCTTTATTTCTCTCCCTTCTTATTCTTCCTCCTCCATTCTTTCTATACGAGGTGTTTTATTCTTTGCCTTTAGTTAGTATTTGGATGGTCTGCTTTCTTTGCTATGATTTTATTTTCTCTGATGACATCTTTTTAGCCTTAGGAGTGCTTCCATCTAGAGCAGTCCATTTAAGATATCTGTAGTGGTGGTTTATGAGAGGCCAACTCTCTCAGCTTTCTCTTGTCTGGAAATTGTTTAATCCCTCCATCATATTTAAATGATAATCGTGCTGGATACAATATTCTTGGTTCGAGGCCCTTCTGTTTCATTGCATTAAATATATCATGCCATTCTCTTCTGGCCTGTAAGGTTTCTGTTGAGAAGTCTGATGTTAGTCTGATGGGTTTTCCTTTGTAGGTGATCTTTTTTCTCTCTCTAGCTGCCTTTAATACTCTGTCCTTATCTTTGGTCTTTGCATTTTAATTATTATGTGTCTTGGTGTTGTCTTCCTTGAGTCCCTTGTGTTGGGAGATCTGTGGGCTTCCGTGGACTGTGAGACTATTTCCTTCCCCAGCATGGGGAAGTTTTCAGCGATTATTTCTTCAAAGACACTTTCTATCCCTTTTTCTCTCTCTTCTTCCTCTGGTACTCCTATAATGCGAATATTGTTCCGTTTGGATTGGTCACACAGTTCTCTTAATATTCTTTCATTCCTAGAGATCCTTTTATCTCTCTCTGCCTAAGCTTCTCTGTATTCCTGTTCTCTGATTTCTATTCCATTAACAGTCTCTTGCATCTCGTTCAGTCTGCTGCTAAGCCCATTGATTGCTTGTCTGATTTCTGCATTGTCTTTCCTCACTTCCCTCACTTCCTCCCTCAGCTCTTGCATATTTCTCTGCAGATCCATCAGCATGGTTATGACTTTTATTCTGAATTCTTTTTCAGGAAGATTGTGCATTTCCATCCCTTCAGACTCCCTCTCTGGTGTCTGGGCTCACTGACCCTGTCTTTAAGTTCCACCCATGGGTGTCAACTATTCCCCAAGGCACATGGGGCACGCCTTCCTGAAGCTTCTTTTCTTCAGGGAAAACACCCTTAAATGCTTCAAATATGTGACACCTCTGCAGTCCTACCCCAGTTTGGAAAATCTTTCTAAGAAAGTTGAATGAGCTTGGACAATTTTCTTAGCCTTTCTTTCTTCCACATTCTTTCTCTGTAAGATAGGGATAAGAATAGCTCAGGCCTCATGGGCTGCTGTGAGCTCTTGTGGTTAGTATCTTGTAGGGCTTGGAGCATGGCTTCTCTCCCTGGCTCTGCCACTGCCATGATCCCTTAAGTGAGACAGATTAATTTACTCATACTTGGCAATATCCTTAACAGCCAGGTTATAATCCTCCCCATTTTACAGGTGGAAACAGGCACAGCTAGAAGTTAAGCAACTTGGCTGAAGGCAACTGTAGTCAAGAGACTGGGATCCATCAGTCTGGCTCTGAAGGCCACCATTCCGTTAACCTTCTCAAAGTGCTTCCCATGGCGTCTGAATGTTTTCTCAGCCCTTTCTCATTTCTAAGATTGTCATGTTTTCCTCTCTCTCCCTCTCTTAAAAATATTTTAAAGTGTGACTTGTCAATTTGGTAAACATCTTTTCAAAGAACTTAACCCATATCAGTTAATTCGTTGTCTCTCTCTCGTTCATTTATCTGTGTTGTTTACATTTCTTTTTTCCTCTCTTGTTCTGGGATCCTGTGCCTTTTTTTCTTTGTTAAGTTTTTAGGTCATTAAATCTCCCTTAGCATTTTCATTAAAATTGCCTTTTAAAGAAATTACTTTCCCTCTGAGAATGGTTTGGCCTGAGGCCACACACTTTGTTAGAGTATCTGCATTTCAGCTTAATTATTTTCTTAAATGCTCTTACTTTCTTTGACTTTTCTCCCTGTCTGGTTGATATTTAGAAAACTATTTTTAGATTTAGGTACTCTTAGGTCCTGGATTCTCTATTTCCAATTTTATTGCTTGAGGCTCAGAATATGGTGCATGGACCTTGGTTTTCTTTGCCTGCTCTGAGAACTCCTTGGCTGCCTTGAAAATTTCCTGAGCACATTTAATCCCTTGCAGAGTCCACCTATGGCTTTCAATGTGTCACAGAAAGGGACCATTTCCCTGTGGGTTTTCTCCCAGTTATGTTGAGCTTGAGGAAAGGGGTAGGACAACCCCCACACAACACAGGGTGGTCACAGTGGGAGAGCCACAGCTGGACACAGAAGGACCATCAACAGAGAGCCACAGCTGGACACAGAAGGACCATCAGCAGAGGCAGAAAGGGCACCTACCACTGGGGATGAGGAGGCCAACCTCTAGTGACAGCAGCCACAGCAGCCTGGATCCCTCTGTGGACAATGAGCAGAAGCACCTGGTACAGCTGAGTGTTTGGACTCGGTGGGAATTTAAATGGCAAAGATTGGTGGGAATCCAGCGCACACAGGCTTCATACGAAGCAGGAGGTCATGTTTTGGTCAATGGAGATGAACAAGGACACAGATCATTTAGCCTCGACCAGCCACTCATTTTCTCATTTACTTATTTACCTATGTATGTATTCCCATCCATCAAGGAATAGGGTCTGACCTTTCAGGGCTCTCATGAGCATTAACCTGGGGAAGGCCAAAGAGAGCACAACATGGAGCACACACGCCCATGGGCTGAGTAGTTGCAAAGCAGTAGAAGCCCACAGACAGATGTAACCATGCTGTGACGGGTAACCCGGAGTCTGCCAAAATGGAAAAAGGCAATCTGTGCAAACATGCAAAAGTCCTCTTACCTGGAAGGCCTTGGCATGTGAGGAAGTTGTGAGGTCCTCCTCCGTTGTGCTCCAAATAGCCACACGTATGTAGTAATAGCCACAGCTGAGTGAGAAGAGAAACTGGGTATAGGAAGAATGTGCCTGGTCTACCTCAGCCTCTCTTCTCTTTCCACTCCAGCCTGATTTCAGTGGGGACCTTTCAACAGTCCCAGTGGCGCATTTTGGGTTGAGTTTAGGGTAACACCTGGTCCAACTCTGGCCTTGTGTTCCACTTCTGGTAACTGGATTTCTACATTGGTCCTAAGAGCTGATTCTCAATAGGACCCCAGCTTGTCCTTGAGGAGGAACTCTTTGCAGCATGTAGTACAATGAGGAAACTGAAGCTTCTGGAGGGAAGTGATTCTCCACTGTTAGTCCTGGAGCTGGTGAACATTTGCTTGTGTCAAAGAAAATATTCTTTATAAAACCAGTTTCAAGACAGGTGCTTGGGAACAACCTGAACCCAGAGCATTAGCAGGAGGTGTTTGCTGAGCCAGAGCTGCCCCTTGTCCTGGGAGTACAGTGAGAGGATCAGAGTGACAGGGTCTGATTCCCAGCCCCTCAACTTCTAACACGTGACCTTGGACTTCATTAGCATCCTCAGCCACTATTCCTGTTCAGCAGATTAAAGAAGACAGGCCATGCAGAGTTCATGTGGAGATTAAAGGAGATGTGTCCCCAGGCAGCATCCAGCACAGAGCGGACAATCAGTCACCGAGAGCAGAATGACCCCCTCTGGGCACCTTAGCACACACAGCAGGTTCACCGTGGCCTCCGCCCTGCTAGGGGACACGCAAGCTTTATCACCTGGTGTAAACAATAGCTTGATCAAGTTGATTTCACTTTACTTTTAATGCAGCAGGAAAAATAAAATCTCTGCCTAGCTTTTAGCATCCTTGTGGCTTATAATTATTAGTCTTATAGTTAAGTATATATATATAAAGCACACCGTTTTGACCACAAACAAGCCTGCATAAACCAGTTCACATGTCCTGAATAAAAGTGCTTCCAAATGACAGAGGCACAATTGAAAAGCTTACTGTGAATAACCACACTTCACAAAAAACAAAATCCATAACTCCACCCAGCTCACAGGTGGGGCTAGGGAGGAGGTGGAAATCAGAGGCCATAGGGTGATCAATCTTCTTCCTCTCGAGGGAACCCAGGTGAGACTAGGGGCCCATTAGAGGTCAGTGGCATGTGGTGGGGGGCTTATCACAGAGGTGGGGATGTGACAGGCTGGGCCTACAGTCACGGGGGAACCCAGAGATCCTGCTGAAGGTGGTCACAGGAAGCATCAGGGGACGGGATATTTATTACCTGGCTTTGCACGTGTCCTGCTGAGGTGCTGGGGAATGGTGAATGCAGGAGGAGGAGACATTTGAGGCTGAGAAAATTCTCTTTATAATGCCAATTTCAAAAGCAAGAGAAGTCCATAAAACATGTGGGCCTCTGGTTTCTGACTCTGCTATGTGTTCGAGTGTGTAACAGAGTAGTGTTCTGTATGAGGCACAGAAAACCGCATATTCAGTCCGCACCTCTTGGCTTACGAATCATTTCTGTAGGATCATATGGTCTGGGCCTTGGATCAGTGGAGACCTTGCTTCTCATTTTTAAAGCTGGTTAACTAAAATATGTATGCCAGATTCCCAAGCTGTGTCTTCCAGCTCTCTCTTTTGGCATGTGTCCACGTTTGCATCACTCTGTTAGGCAACGTCTCTGTGAGACAGAGATCACGGGTGCAGTCAGAGTCAGGTGAGGGCCTCCTGAAAAAACAAAGCAAGATAACCCATGGTGGGATTTGCCCTGGCCTGCTGGGGGGCCCAGCTTATTTTTCTGACTTTACCCAGGTGCTGCTTTTCCTCCTCCCGCCCTAGTCAGGTGCTGTACCACCTGGGCAGTGTAACAAGCAAGCCCAAAAGAAACAGGAAGGATTCCATCTTGAAAATAAGATTGCATTTTAAAACCCAATTTGTTAAAAAGTAACTTCCTTAACATACTCTTTAACAAACAATAAGTCAGCCCACCGGGGAGCAAAGCAGCCAGTCTTGAGTGATATGCTCCCAGACCAGGAAGCTGCTATCCTGGGAGGAAATCAGAGCAGTAAATTTCTCATAAATAATTAGGAAGACATACCCTTGAACCACTGGTAACGATGAATCTAAAGCCTGCAATGGCAATAAGTACATACCTATGGATAACCATCCTAAATGTAAATGGTCTGAATGCACTAATCAAAAGCCATAGAGTTACTGAATGGATAAAAAAAACAAGACCCATCTATATGCTGCCTAAAAGAGACTCACTTCAAACCCAAAGACATACACAGACTGAAAGAAAGGGATGGAAAAACATATTTCATGCAACTAATGGTGAGAAAAAAGCAGGAGTTGCAGTAATTGTATCAGACAAAATAGACTTCAAAACAAAGAAAGTCACAAGAGACAAGGACATTACATAATGATAAAAGGGTCAGTCCAACAAGAGGATATAACTATTATAAATATCTATGCACCCAACACAGAATCACCTACACATGTGAAACAAATACTAACAGGTTAAAGGGGGAAATAGAATGCAGTGCATTCATTTTAGGAGACTACAACACACCACTCACTCCAAAGGACAGATCAACCAGACAGAAAATAAGTAAAAAGACAGTTACTGAACAACACATTAGAGCAGATGGACCTAACAGACATCTACAGAACACTCCATCCAAAAGCAACAGGATACACATTCTTCTCAAGTGCACATGGAAATTTTTCAAGAATAGATCATATACTAGGCCACAAAAAGAACCTCAGTAAATTCAGAAGGACTGAAATTATATGAACCAGCTTCTCAGATCATAAAGGTAAGAAACTAGAAATAAATTACACAAAGGAAACGAAACAGCCCACAAACAAATGGAGGCTTAGTAACATGCCTCTAAATAGTCAATGAATCAATGACCAAATAAAAACAGAGATCAAGCAATATATAGAGACAAATGACAACAATAATTCAACTTGGCAAAGTCTGTGGGATGCAGTGAAGGCCGTGCTAAGAAGGAAATATATTGCAATACAGGCCTACCTCAAGAAAGAAGAACAATCCCAAATGAACAGTCTAAACTCACAATTAATGAAATTAGAAAAGGAAGAACAAATGAGGCCCAAAGTCAGTAGAAGGAGGGACATAATAAAGATTAAAGCAGAAATAAATAAAATTGAGAAGAATAAAACAATAGAAAGAATCAATGAAAGCAGGAGATGGTTCTTTGAGAAAATAAACAAAATAGATAAACCCCTAGCCAGATTTATCAAGAAAAAAATAGAGTCTACTCACATAAACAGAATCAGAAATGAGAAAGGAAAAATCACTACAAACACCACAGAAATACAAAGAATTATTAGAGAATACTATGAAAATCTATATGCTAATAAACTGGATAACCTAGAAGAAAAGGACAACTTTCTAGAAAAATACAACCTTCCAAGGCTTACCCAGGAAGAAACACAAAATCTGAATAGACCAATTACCAGCAATGAAATTGATTTGGTAATCAAAAAACTACCTAAGAACAAAATGCCTGTACCAGATGGTTTCACTGCTGAATTTTATCAAGCATTTAGTGAAGACCTAATACCCATCCTCATTAAGGTTTTCCAAGGAGGAGAAGAAGAGGGAATACTTCCAAATTCATTCTATGAGGCCAGCATCACTCTAATACCACAACCAGGCAAAGACACCACAAAAAAAGAAAATTACAGACCAATATCCCTGATGAACATAGACGCAAAAACACTCAACAAAATATTAGCAAACCGAATTAAAAAATACATCAAAAGGATCATCCATCATGATCAAGTAGGATGTATTCCAGGGATGCAAGGATGGTACAATATTAGAAAATCCATCACCATCATCCACCACATCAACAAAAAGAAGGACAAATACCACATGATCATCTCCATAGATGCTGAAAAAGCATTTGACCAAATTCAACATCCATTCATGATAAACACTCTCAACAAAATGGGTATAGAGGGTAAGTACCTCAACATAATAAAGGCCATATATGACAAACCCACAGCCAACATTATACTTAACAGTGAGAAGCTGAAAACTTTTCCTTTAAGATCGGGAACAAGACAAGGATGTCCACTCTCCCCACTTCTATTCAATGTAGTTCTGGAGGTCCTAGCCACAGCAATCAGAAAACATAAAGAAATAAAAGGCATCCAGACTGGCAAGGAAGAAGTCAAACTGTCCCTGTTTGCAGATGACATGACATTGTACATAAAAAACCCTAAAGAATCCACTCCAAAACTACTAGATCTAATATCTGAATTCAGCAAAGTTGCTGGATACAAAATTAATACACAGAAATCTGTGGCATTCTTATACACTAACAATGAACTAGCAGAAAGAGAAATCAGGAAAACAATTCCATTCACAATTACATCAAAAATAATAAAATACCTAGGAATAAACCAAACGAAGGAAGTGAAAGACTTATACCCTGAAAACTACAAGACACTCTTAAGAGAAATTAAAGAGGACACTAATAAATGGAAATTCATTGCATGCTCTTGGCTAGGAAGAATTAATATTGTCAAACTGGCCATCCTGCCTGAAGCAATCTACTGATTCAATGCAATCCCTATCAAAATACCAACAGCATTCTTCAATGAACTAGAGCAAATAGTTCTAAAATTCATATGGAACCACAAAAGACCCAGAATAGCCAAAGCAATCTTGAGAAAGATGAATAAAGTGGGAGAATTACGCTCCCCGACTTCAAGCTCTACTACAAAGCCACAGTAATCAAGACAGTTTGGTACTGGCACAAGAACAGACCCATTGACCAGTGGAACAGACTAGAGACCCAGATATAAACCCAAGCATATATGGTCAATTAATATATGATAAAGGAGCCATGGATATACAACGGGGAAATGACAGCCTCTTCAACAGCTGGTGTTGGCAAAACTGGACAGCTACATGTAAGAGAATGAAACTGCATCATTGTCTAACCCCTTACACAAAAGTAAACTCAAAATGGATCAAAGACCTGAATGTAAGTCATGAAACCATAAAACTCTTAGAAAAAAATATAGGCAAAAATCTCTTGGACATAAACATGAGCAACTTCTTCATGAACATACCGCCCCGGGCAAGGGAAACAAAAGCAAAAATGAACAAGTGGGACTATATCAAGCTGAAAAGCTTCTGTACAGCAAAGGACACCATCAGTAGAACAAAAAGACATCCTACAGTATGGGAGAATATATTCATAAATGACGTTTCCGATAAGGGGTTGACATCCAAAATATATAAAGAGCTCACACACCTCAACAAGCAAAAAGCAAATAATCCAATTAAGAAATGGGAGGAGGACATGAATAGACACTTCTCCATAGAAAAAATTCAGATGGTCAATAGGCACATGAAAAGATGCTCCACATCGCTAATCATCAGAGAAATGCAAATTAAAACCACAATGAGATACCACCTCACACCAGTGAGGATGGCCAACATCCCAAACACAAACAACAACAAATGTTGGCGAGGATGTGGAGAAAGGGGAACCCTCCTACACTGCTGGTGGGACTGCAAATTAGTTCAACCATTGTGGAATGCAGTATGGAGGTTCCTCAAAAAACTCAAAATAGAAATACCATTTGACCCAGGAATTCCACTCCTAGGAATTTACCCTAAGAATGCAGGAGCCCAGTTTGAAAAAGACATATGCACCCCTATGTTTATTGCAGCACTATTTACAATAGCCAAGAAATAGGAGCAACCTAAGTGTCCATCAGTAGATGAATGGATAAAGAAGGTGTGGTACCTATACACAATGGAATATTATTCAGCCATAAGAAGAAAACAAATCCTACCATTTGCAACAACATGGATGGAGCTAGAGGGTATTATCCTTAGTGAAATAAGCCACATGGAGAAAGACAAGTATCAAGTGATTTCACTCATCTGTGGAGTATAAGAACAAAGTAAAAACTAAAGGAACAAAACAGCAGCAGACTCACAGAACCCAAGAATGGACTAAAAGTTACCAGAGGGAAAGGGACAAGGGGGAAAAAGGGGTATTAACGATTAGCACACATAATGTAGCAGGGCGGACACGGGAAAGGCAGTATTTACAGAGAAGACAAGTAACGATTGTATAGCATCTTACTACACTGATGGACAGTGACTGTAATGGGGTATGCAGGGGGGACTTGATAATAGGGGGTCTAGGTACCATATTGTTGTTCAAGTAATTGTACATTAACGATACCAAAGTAAAAAAATAAAGTAAAAAAATAATGAGGAAGACTAATAAGAAACTTAAAGTCTCTTCAAAGATAAACATTTTGGGACCACTTAGCAGGTGTACATCCCTAGCCCTTTGTCTCTCAATGGGCTATAAAACCCCTAGACAACGCACCACCCCGAGGTTCTCTTGTCCCCTCCTGGCCTGAGCCAGGAGCTCTGTCCTCTCACTTTATCTCTAAATAAAAGTCTCTCAGTTGCTCTCCTACCCTGAGTGTTTGCAAAGTTCATTCTTTGAGTCTGTGAACAAGAACCCCGGCATCATCTGTACTTTTTCCATCATCTCAAGGAGTTTTGAGGAGGTGTTGCTGCCTCATTGTTCAAATCAGAAAATAAAGTCCATAAGAGGGAGGGTCTTCCCTGCAGTCAAACAGCTGGTAAGGGGTTCTGAGCTCGACTGTTGACACAGATAGAAGTGCCTAGCCCCACAGGCAGCCTTCCTGCCAATGTTCCGCATATAACAGGCGTGAGGCAGACAGGAGGCCAAGGCTGAGACAGGGCCACCCTGTGTCCTGAAAGACTGCCTGGGTTAGTCCAGGCTGCAGCAGTCCGTGCTGAGTGGCACAGGGTTCAGGGCCGAGTCAGGCTGGCTGCTCCAGCACAAGTAGACAGGTGTATCCAACCTCCACCTGATCATTTGTAATGCAGAAAGGACATGGGTGCTAACAGGTATAGGATCCACCCTTCTCTGGCAAACTCCCACTCAGCATGTTGAAAACATACAGAAGCGAAAGTAAAATTGGCAGCTTGCCAAAATAGCATCATGCTTCCATATCCTCTGTCCAAATGTAGATCTGACCCAGGAAGCTAACAGGCTGTGACGTGGAGCCAGTGCTACCCCTTCCCCAGCACTTTCTTCTTAGGAGGCTTGTTGGACATGCAGACTCCCAGGCCCACCCTCAGAGCTGCTGAGTTGGACCCCCTAGAGATTCGAGAGCATGGTGGCATTTGAGTGGCACCTTCAGGCAACACAGGGATGCACAAGGCCAGCTTAGTCCCCTGGAATCCTTCGCATGTGTGCATTCCTGGCTGCGCACTTCCCTCTGCAGCCAGCTGCACAGTTTCAAGTTCCAGGCGGCCCAGGGAGGCTTCAGGAAAGCTACCCAACATCACAGCATGCTAGTTTCCTCAAGTGTAAATGGAGACGACAGTGGTGCCAACCACTAGTTTCCCAAGAAGCATAAATTAAGACAGGGCCTGACACAGAGCCAGCACACCATCGATTGTTGCCTTCTGATGAGGGCAGTAGCTTTGCCGACACACACAGTCGGGTTGGAGTCAGGAATTACAGCCTGGGAATCTTTAAAGGGATTTTATCATCTCTGCTCTGAACCCAGGAAGGGTTCATTTAAAATGTTTTATTCATTCATACATCCTGTATTGCCAAGTGCTTGTAGTAACTTTCATGAACTGGCCAGACTTTCATCTAACCAATGTCCCTTCCACTGGTTGCATTCATTCACTTATCTACTCATTCAGGACAGACTTTTATGGAGGACCTACTCTGGGTGGGTTCCAGGAACTCAAGGTTGCTTAAGACGCTCCCTGTACCCTCATGATCCAATCAGTGATGCCGTATGATGAGGTGTGGGATGAAGGAGCCATTCGTTTGTATGGGAGAAAGGAGCTCCTAATACAGGGGAGAGAAGGTCCTCGAGAGGAGTGCACTGGGGTGTGGTCTTCCAGAGCCGGAAGGCAGGGGTGAAACACCCGGGGCTGCTGCCCCTCACCGGCCCCACTGCCTTGCTGAGCAACTCCAGTTTGTGCACAAGAAGAGAATGGGGAGAAACTCTATTCGTTGGAGGTTTTAAACACAGAATATGGCAAGGTGTCATATTTTAACCGAAGTAAGATATTGCATTTGGATCAAAAGAAGTAGCTGTCTTAAAAAGGAAGGGAATTCGGACATCTGCTACGGTGTGGGTGAATCCTGAGGACATTGTGCTACATGAAATAAGCCAGTCACAAAAAGACAAACATTGTACCGTCTCACTGGCATGAGGTACCTAGGTTGTCAAATTCATAAACAAAGTAGAATGGTGGTTGCCAGGCTGGGGAGGTGGGGGAATGAGTTGTTCAGTGTGTATAGAGTTTCAGTTTCACCAGATGAAAGGAGTTCTGGTGAGGAATAGTGGTGATGCCCGCACAACCTTGGGAACATACTTAAGGTCAGTAAGCCATACACTGAAAATGGTTAAGATGGAAAATTTTAAGTTGTGTGTATTTTACTGCAATAAAAATTTTTTAAGGAAAAAAAGAAATGGGTGTCTACCAAAGAAAGAGTTAAAGATACATGCTTTTATTCTTATCACCCAATCAAGTGAAAAGAAATAAATCCCCAATTTAAAGTCAAAGTTACACGTTGGCTTCTGTGCCTGGCCTTGCTTCTCCAGTTGCTCGCTCTGTGGGTTTTGCCTCTGGAACCCTCAGTCTGTTCATCGACAAAATGCAGCAAAATAATATTCAGGTTGTAAGCTCTCGGTAACTGGTCACTGAATGCTCTTGACAGCCTGGGCATCCTGCAAACTATGCGGAAAGAGGTTTATAAACCTGGATGATAGACCAGATCTTTGACATTTGCAGTAGAGTTATATGGAGCTCTTGTGAATCCCACAATTCAAAAACAGCATTACAACAAGAACATTTTCAAGCCAATCCAAAAAATGTTTGCCCTGTGACAAGAGATGCGATCACTGTTATTTAAACTTGGACGTCCAACAGAACGCAGGCAGTTCTTACTCTTGTCCTTTAATGCCTGGACTGGCCAGAATGGTGGAGAGCCTTGCTCAGCAGGGAAGCCTCTCAGGTGATGCTAAGACCTAGGGCTGGCATCGCCTCATATTGACTAGAGTCAGCTACTGAATATTACAATCAACTTTCATCTTTCTCCTAGTTGAGCTTTATATGAGTTATCCATTGCCACAACAAATTACCCCAAAACATTAGTGGCTTAAAACAACAGCCCTTTATTTTTCTCGTGAGTCAGTTAAATTGGACAGTGTGGGTCCCCTCTGCCCCTGGTGGCATATGACTGAGGGTTGGAGGGCCCACCTCCAAGATGGCTTACCTTTGTGGCTGGCAAGTTGGCAGTGACTGTTGGCTGGGGACGCAGAAGGAGCTGTGGCCTGGGGGTCTCTGCTTCTCTTCCTGTAGGCTTCTCTCCACAGGCTGCTTAAGCTTCCTCACAGCATGGTGGCTGGGTTCTAAGAGTGATTGCGCCCAGAAAACCTGGAGGAAGTCCATGACATTGCTATGACCTAGCCTCAGATGTTCCATAATGCCACTTCCTCCATGTTCCACTGGTCACACATGCCTGGTCCATGGGGAGGGGCTGTAGATGCCACTTCTGGGTGAGGGGGTGGTAAGTTGTGAAAGAGCATGTGGGAGAGGTTGCTGCAGCTCTCCTTGCAGAATACAATTCACCATAAGTTCCATCCTCAGCTCAGAGGAACACCTCCCCTGTTTGTAAGGGCAGTTCTCTTCAAACTTCTCTAACTTAACTTTGTTTGCTAACCTGTTTGGTGGACTCTCTAATGTCTTCCTCACTCTCTCAGAGGGGTTTGAATAGCTTTCTGGTTTCCTCCCAAATCTCATCCCTGCTGAGAAGCAGGAGGGAAGCTTCCTGTGTGTACCACTCCACCACCACCTCGACTTTCTCTGAGCTCCCGTCTCACTTGGTGGTGAGTTTTCCATCTGGAGCACCTCTGAGAGAGCTCCAGAACCTCTCCTCCTGGTGGGGAGACTTATGTTAACCTGCGTCTGTCCTGTGGCAGCACTGCAGGGTCCCGCTTCCAAGACACTCATCAGAACGAAGGCAGAGTGCCTCCTGCTCTGGCAGCTCTCCCAGCCGGAGGGCCCGGAGCCCTGCTCCACCGCCTGACCTTCAGCAGACCTCAGTCCCCTTCCCATGGGGCCAGAGCCATAGAAGGTGCCAGCGGACTAAGCCATTTGGGCAGACAGACAGAGGTCCCAGGGACTGGGCTTCTCAAATCTATGGCAAAAGTACTGGTGAATATGCCCAATGAGGTGCTATTATTAGTCCCATCCTGCAGGGGAGGAAACTGAGGCGTGATGACATTTGATGACATGCCCATGGATACACCGCTTGACACCAACTAAAATTTTTTTTTAATTGTGTCCAGAATATTTCCTATAGTATTACATTTTTGACATTCCAGAAAACTGTAATGGACATATTTCTATAGCACTTATCTCATGCATCGAAGTATGATTTAAGAGCAATTAAAAAGGAATGAGCTATTGATACATGCAACAACACGAATGAGTCTTAAAATAATTAGGCTGAGTGAAAGAGGCCACACACAAAAACAGTATACACTCTTCCATCTGCAGAAAACCCGAGACAAGGCAAACTAATGTATAGTGACAGAAATCAGGTCAATGGTTGCCTGAAGGTAGAGAGATGGGAGGAAGGGATGATAAAGGGACGTCAGGAAGCTTTAGGAGGTGGTGGATGTGTCCGTCCTTCTGTTGTGGCAATGATTTCACAGGTGTCTGAATGTGTCAAAGCTTATCAGATTGTACACCTTAAATATGTGCAGTTTATGGTATGTTTATTGTACCTCAATAAAGCTGCTACACAGAAATAGAAATTATTAGGTGATAGAGTGTTGAAATTATTTTACAGCTAGGAAAAAGAATCAGGATTCAGTTGTAGGAATCTTTTTTGAGCAATTTCTTAGTGCAACAAACACAAAAATAAATGCCAAAAATGAAAATAAATCATTTTGGCTAAAAAGAGAGAACATGCAAGAGCTTGGTTATCCCTTAACCAAAGAACAGAATGGGTCGCCCTGATTTTGCTGTAGAAAGAATGGAAAATGTAATTTCATGTCATCATCAAGACCGTCATAGCAGGTATGTATTTTTGTCATTCTGATTTTACAGATAAAGAAACACGCTCAGAGGGGTATTATGATTAGTGCACATGGTGTGGGGGGGGATCATGGGGAAGACAGTGTAGCACAGAGAAGACAAGTAGCGACTCTGTGGCATCTTACTACCCTGATGGACAGTGACTGCAGTGGGGCATGGGGGGCATTCAATAATAAGGGTGAATGTAGTAACCACATTGTTTTTCATGTGAAACCTTCATAAGAGTGTATATCAATAATACGTTAATAAAAAATTGTATATAAAAATAAATAAATAAATGAACGTGTATGCAGGTGGAAAAAAAAACCAGGCTCAGAAAGTTCTAGAACACTTCAGTGGCAAACATGGGATTGGATCAAGCTCTAAAGCCCAACTTCAGTTTCCCTGAGAGGAGAAATTTGGAATCCACTGAAATACCATCCTGGGGAACCAAGATCTGGGAGCGGTTGAGCCACCAGTGTCTTAAGGGGTGATTCACCTGGCAGACACTCTCCCCCATCTTTCTACTGTTTGGCTCCGAGGGTTTTCATGGGCCTGGATGCAGACTTTTGGAGGGAATGATGAAGGAACCACAGTGTTCTCTATCCTCCTTCCTGGCTTGTGGAGCGGCATTTTGGTGGTAAGAAAGAGGGGCTTTAGGAGCTGGCAGGTGTTTTCTGACTGTGAAGCCCTTTCAGTCTGAAGGAGCCAAAATATGGCGCAAAGGTAAGAAACAGGAAATTGACAAGTATCTTCCAAAAGGCTGTTAGCCTGGAGATATGGGAATTTCAGCAGTGGGCTTTCATTTCAGGTAGAGGACAGCAAGGTGAGGCAGTAGACTGAAGCCAAGTGGGCGCTCAGGACTGACCCCAGTGAGGAGAGGGAGACCAGTAGTCTCCATGGTGGGCAAGGGATGAGTATGAGACCCACAGCCTGGCAGAAAAGTCTGCCCTGTGGGTGGTCAGAGTCTCCGGGGTCTCTGGGTACATGGGGCTGGGATGGGAGGAGCTGAACCTTCAGGGAGAGCACCCAGGGAGCCATCCTGCAGGGCAGCACCCGCCAGCCAGCTTCCTTATAGCTCTCCTTTCCCGAGCTGCCCCAGACAGCCTGCCAGAAAGAGCCATGTGTGGTGTGCTCAATGTTCTTTCCCAAAAGACGGGGTTAGACAGTGTTAAACAAGTGTCCACGAGAGGCATGTGGTGCAAGGCCCCTCCCAGACTACGTGAGCATTGCCTGGGATGCCTCCATACACCCCACCATCACCCACCCTCAGGGCTGAAGGATTTATTCTCCAAACTGCTGGGCCAGCTGTTGGCAGTCAGCCTCCAGCCCCAGCCCTTTTCAGCCTTGTCCCAGCTGAAGGGAGTCACCTTGCCCATGTCACACTCTGTTCTGGAAAGCCTGTATCCAATGACTGGCCCATGCAGGATATGAAGTCCCATCCCCTGACCCCACCCGCCAACGCTGTGAGGCCATCCAGCTTCAGCTCTCTGCTGGGGTCAGCCAGGCTCTTGTTAACTGCATTGCAGCCCAATTCCTCTGTCCCTTCCACAGGTGCTGATCCGAGAGCATCCCTGCTCAACCTCCTGACACCTGTCTCTGCCTCTTTCCTCCCTGATGTGGTCTGTTTATATGTTCATCTGCTGCTCCCCACACCTTCCTCTATTAGACTTAGCAGAGTTGTGCCCATTTTATTCCTCTTTTCAAAGAGCTGAGCTGGGACAAGGTTTGATTTCTCCCTGTGCCTCAGGACCTAGAACAGTGTTTGGCACAGAGCACCCTGGGAAAGCTGCTGGAGTTGGGGAACAAATGAATGGGTGGGGCAGCTTTGAGCGGAAAGCGGAAATGGCTCTAAGACACCGTACTGCCCTCAGGAAAACAGCATCTCTCTCTCTCCCCCCTCCCAAAATATCAGGGCTGAGACATGTCTTGTCCTTGAGCTACTGAATCTACGCTCCTGTCAGATGGAAGGCCTGCCCCAGTGCCCAGTCTCTGCCTTTAGAAGTAAATGCTCTTTCCTGCAACCTAGAGTCCTGAAAGCCATGGGCAAGCTTGGTGGGTAACAGAAGGAGATGTCTTCTGAGCTTTGGGGAGGACACTGAATACTGAGCTGGCTGCTTTGCAGTTCCCACACTGTTCTTTTGTTATTTTTTACCCAACTTGAAGGGCTCCCAGCTTGACCCAAAGGAGCACCCACCTGGGATTTAGGAGGGAAGACTGACAGGTGGGCCTGCCAGACCCTAGGTCATTTCAGGACAAGGGGCATCTCCTGAGTGAGAACCTTGTGGGAAGAGGGGCCCACGATGGACTTGTGGGACCATCAACCCCAGTGCTGTGGTGGGCCGCTGGGAGAGCTGGGGGTACCTCACTGGTGTTAGAAAAGGGGAGGGGAGAGGCATGGGGTATGCCTTCCACTACAAAGTGTTGCTGGAGCCCATTCAATGCTGAATTTACTACTCCTGTTTGCAGAGGAGGTGAGAAAATGGGATTTCTCAGCTGCACGTGTCACTGCCCCAAATGAAATCCGGGTGCTCTTAGTAAGCAAGAGAGAGTAATGCATTCTGGGCAGGCAACTTCCCCAGGGCAGCCTCTGCCTCCATCCACCTCTAAGCTACCTGACAGTCACACATCCTCTTCCTGTCCATGGGATGCACACCTCCTCTCGTCAGAGGATGTGACCCCAAAGTGCCACCCATACCATCATTCCTCAGTGGTCTCAGTAATGGCCAGCCCCCCATCAGGTGTCAACTTGGCTCCCTGTGGCCTGGTGAGCTATGAACCTAAAGACAAATTATCCCCCCAGTACCTCAATATAAAGGGCACAGAAGAAACAGGATAAGCCCAGTAGAAACTCACAGGAAACACTCTGAACTAGCGCTGGTTATAGCACTGATGTAATCCTGATTGTCAGAAACAGGATTCCCTTCCCTAGCCCTGGAATTAATTCCAGGTTAAACAGTAGGGTCGGTCCCACTTGTCCACTGCCTCTGTGGCCCCGGCCCTTCCTCACTGCATTATCTCCTTTGTCTGTTTCCCCCTCAGGCTCATCTGAAGTGGAAGCCCCCTCCTGCTCCCAGGGGACTGCACACTCACTTCCCAGAGGCACAGTTTAGTGGCCTGGAAACAATTGTACAGGGTGAGAATCCAGACCCTCCAAGTTCAGATCTAGCAGACAATGCCCTACAGTGCCAGGTCGAGCCGAACCTCCCCCCCCTTCCTCTGACTCCTGGACTCCATTCCAGTAGCAGCACATGAAATTGCCATTTTTTAGGACACAAATTATTAGATGGTGGCAATTTCATATGATTCAGCCTAATACAAATGTTAGTTGCTGAGGGTGGCTTCTTTTGAAACTGAATTTGCCATGAGGAATAAGTACATGTGAAGTAAACAGTGGCTGGCACACTGCAAGCACTTTACTGTTTATTGGTATTGTAACTGAACATGCAACATTAGCAAGTGTTAGTTATTGTGAAAAGTTTAATTGAAATTGGGCAAAGCTATTTTGGACGTCGATTTGCCCTGGCTAATATTTCACTTCACTGTGCCCAGGATTAAACAGCGCCAGGTTCAGCATTACACTGTCTACTGAGATTGTATGAACCGTATCCCTTTGTCTCCGAATTTGTCACCTTTTTCTAGTTAGACTCGGGACAATTTTTTAAAATTTGAATCAGTCATGCGGGTGAGGCTTGGGCACTAGTGTGATTCTAATATAAGGGAAGCCCTAGTTGCCATGTAGAATCTATGAAATTCTGGGCTTCTGTCTGGTCTACTGATGCTGGCAGAGAGACAAACATCCACTCATGAGAGCACCTGTGTGGGGAGGGTGGGGGCGCTGCTCAGGTGAGGGCGGTGACCCCTCCCTGGTGCTCAGAGCTGTCCCTGGGAGGACCATGGGTCACTGCAGTGGGAGAAGGCAACACTATGTATTACTCATTGCACACACATAACAGTTTATTTATCCATCCTAGTGTTGATTAAAATTGGATTATTTCTTGTTAAGGAAATAACACATAAAGCTGTTCTTAGAAATCTAGTTCAACATTATATAGACATAAGCAATCTCTCTCATGTTACTGTAGATTCATTGATTTATTTTTTCAATGTTTAATACTTCTCGATACTTAAATCATCCCATATGGTCAATGAGATCCCCTTAAAGTTGGTTTCTGCATCCTTTTGATATATTTTGATGATTCTTCAAATGCTTCCTTACTGTCTGAAACAACAGGATGTTCCAGGCTCATCTCCTATTTTCCTTGCCTCAGACCTGGAATCAGCCACTTCTCCAAAGATGGTTTGTTTTAGTGGATAACAGTATTAAAAAATCAAGGTCTGGGTTATCAGTGTAGCTAAAAGTCAAACTATTGACATGTAGGAAAGACTTTCATGGAAGCAGATAGAAGTTATTAGGGAAAAGATAATAGATAAGGACAATACATCATGGAAAAAATTGGTGTCTCAGAGAATCACAAAATAGGAACAAAACAGGTATTTAAGGATATAAGTTTTTTTTAATTTCCTGAAATGAAAGAAATCTTAATTTACATATAAAAAGCACATATATAAGTCATAAAATCATTGCTAATTTGGAGAGAGTTTGGTTAAGAAACTGAATGTAAAGGTAAAGATAGAGTACTTCAAGAAACAAAAATGACAAGCCATGCATATGGCATGTGGTACAGCCACAGGAACAGTGAGAAGACAGTAAAGTAATCTCTACAAAGTGCTGCGGGAAATGAATATATCCCCAAACTAGCTTAAATAGTTGTTATTCAATTATAAGTTCTTAAACATAAGACACCTCAGGGAATTTAGAACCCAAGCAGGTTTCTTTAAAAAAAAAACACAACAGTAATGACAACAAAATTTACGCAATGGTGGAATTTGGAGAATGTAGGAACAAAGACCAGAGTGAGATTCACAAATGTGCAGTTAACCAGAGTTCAGTAACTACACCGTTAGCCACTTCAACGTGATTCTGGGGGAGCAGGAACCCACGTAACACACAACTCTCTTTCTCCCAACCAAAATGGAAAGAGAGATAAGCCCGCATTTTGTTTTTAAACCAGTGGCTACAGAGTAAGAAGTGTGTATCATTGTCCACTCCTTGAGAGGGAAAAGTCATCAGAAAGGTAGAAAAATAATAACCGGTGTCTCTTATCTTTTGACGGCAAACACTTTTCTCAAAGTATGAGAATTCCCTCCACCCTCTCTGGACGCCAGAACAAGCTGCAGGGGATGGTAAGGAGACAGGGCCACTCCAGCACTTGAGCTGTTTCGTCTGTCAGTGGTGCTTTTCCCGATGTGGCCAGTTACACTGTACTCGAACTCCGAGGCCACTGCCGCTACTCACCCCCCTTCCTCCTTGTCCAGTACTCTCATCACTGACGTTGAGGAAGCCCATCGTCATGGCCACTGTAGGCATTCTTCACTTTACCGGTCATGACCCAAGGAGCCATGATTTGATGAAGGTATATCTGGTTTGCTGGTTCAATCTGGACCTTGGATTATTGCCCCCAGTTGGTTAATACACTTCCTGCCACCGCAAACAGGTCCCTGAGTTCGCCTTTTCTGTTGCAGAGCTCGTTCTCATTGCTAATTCCCACAGCCACCCTCTCCTTGCAAACATTGCTAGGGAGAGAGTCAAACTAGGCCTGAAGGAAAAAAGAAAAGCAAACCAAACATCAATGACAAAAAACAACACTGTTTTTTGTCTGGGATTTTGGGTGGATGCTGAGTCCTTCTAAATACAAATCTAAATCAAAAGAACTGTGGGAAATTAAATTTTATGAACTCTGACAATATAAAAGTAACTAAAATAAAAATTAGGAAGCAGAGAAGGAAAGGTGAGAGTAAATAGAGGAAATTAATTTCCTCCTCTTCCTTAGTATGAAATTAAAATAACTAGATACTGTCAAAGGTGGAATCTTATGAAGCAGAAAATTATATAAGGTAATAAATTTCACAACGAGAATAAGAAAATACCCACAGGTACGATCGTGCACAGATACCAAGCAGTATATGCCAATACTAATGCTTTTTCTAAAAGGAATTACAAGAAACTGATTACTTCCTCCTTTCCTTCCTTCCTTCCTTCCATTGGTCTTTGTCTTTCTGGCTCAAGTATGTTTGCATACATGCCTTGACATTTGTTAAATTCTGCCCATGCTTCATGTGAATGGCTTTGCCTAGATTTTCTATTTATTTTGATACAGTCCAGATAAAACTCACTGGCATTTTCTCCGCATAACTTGAGGCCTGTTTTCTTCCCCTAGGAACTACAGTCCACAGGGCTGGATTTCTGCAGATCTACCTCAGGAGAGGCGTAGCTGGCCAGCAGGCAGGCTTCACACAGCGAGTTGGGCTTGTCACCCTCTTCTGCAGTTTTGTTGTGGGTCTTCAGCCTGGGGGGTTCACCCCATCTCCTGCAGCCTGAGGAAACCCTTGAAATTCAGATGTCCCCCAGTTCAACAGGGGCTTTACCTAGGCCTCAGAGAACCACCTGGGGGCAGGTTTTATCCTCTGCTTCCCAGTCTCCCTCCAGCAGCCACATCACCCTTCCCAGGGTGGAGGGGAAATGAGCTGAGCTTGTTGGAGCCCAGGTAAGTGTGCGCAGGAGAGGAAGCACATTCTGGAATTTGCCTGGTGTCTTCTCCCTGCTCTCTGCCCTCCTCGGGGAGCTTAGCTGTCGCCCTTTCTCTCCTCACTTGGGCCACATCCGTCCTTCTTGCTGGAGAAATGAGTTCTGGTGTCCAGGCATGCTCCCTGCCTGCCTTCCTGCCAGCAAGAGACCACCTCACTGGGGAAACTGGCTATTTTTCCTGTCCATTTGAGGTCCTGTGCATGATTCTGGGCCACCTGTGGCAAATTTCTGTCCATCTTTCTTTCAGCACGCTCCCCTCCCAGCCTGTTTCTCTGCTGCCTTCCAGGTCGGAGCCGGCCCTCGGGCAGGTGGAGGACAGCTTCCCCTTCTGCGTGTCCCCACAGCCTGCCCTGGGGGCTGAGTGGCAGCACCTCTTTAAGATGAGCAGAGCCCCCACTCACCTGTAGCAGGCCAGAGGGGCCCTGGCAGAATGAAACGGGGATGAACAATGAGCGTCAGGATAAGGGGCAAAGACCCCCACCGTCCCCATGCTCCTCTGGGCAGGCCCGCCCTGGTGGCCACAGCTCCCTTCCGAGCCTCCCCGCCTGACCATGCCTGCATGCCCCAGCTCCATCTCAGGTCTCTTGGCTGACGGAAGACAGGGACTGGAAAGCTATTCTGAGCTTGGTTCAAGCAGATGCTCTTCTGCACTGGAAACTCGTCTCTCTTCTTCTGGGACGCTGGCTTGGATTGTCAGAAAGGGAGATGGAAATTGAGAATGAGGCTAAAGGCTGCCTCCTCTGTCCTTGGATGCTTGTCCTGTCCCAGCTCAGCTGGGCCACCGGGGCCTTTCTTTGCCCGGACAGCGGTGGTGTGGATCGACCCTGTCAGGGATGGCAGCCCTTGCCTTGGCCCCATGCCAGGGAGCATAGGCCGGTTGGTTCCTCCTGGTTTTGAGTATTGCAAACAGCATTCAAACAGCCTTCTTTCATGGGGACTCTCAAAGAAAAGAGATTATGTGAAAATAACATAATTGCATCTTGGATAAATGTCCAAATTAGATTTCCTGGGCAGTTCAGTGCAACAGAAACAACTATTTAGAGGAAGAATTTTACAGCATGCGTTAGTTCTGACCGCCAACCTCCACACACCCACCCATAGACATCCACAGTGTACCCCCATACGGACCCATGTGCGTGCACAGGCATCAGCTTTGGGGAACAGGAACACAGGGGTGGGGGTGTACCGGGCACTCCAGCTTCGTTTGGGGTCCTGTGTCTGTCTGCGGGCCACACATTGCGATTTATATCGTGTTATTCTGTTGCCGGGCTTCCCTGCCATCATTATAAACTTCTTCACAAATGCTTTCTCCTTGCTATCATTTCTGTCCTGGTCATAGCAGATACCATGAACGTTCTCCATGCCAGAATCTTCCTCTCTGTTCTTCTCCTGGTATTTGCCCAAAGGGGAAGAGGCCCTCATTCATCAAGTGCCCTCAATATCCCAGGTATTTCTGATACATGATTTCATTTAATCTCCATGATAATCTCAAGAGGCAAATATTAAGCCCACTTTCTAGATGAAGAAACAAAGGTTCTGAGATATAACTAGTAGTCCTGGAGTGAGACAGATGTGCCTGGCCTGAGGGTGGGTGGACACTGACACTCCCAGGCCACCCCCAGTTCTCTCTCCCTGTCTTGTGGCTGCAGCATGCCCTGGGCTTCTGCTGAGGATTTCTGCATGTGGCTTCTGATTTCCTCTTAAGTGCTGGTACGAGCAGTGGTTGTGCCCCATATGGAAGCACCCTGAAGAACACAAGAGACCCCAGTCCCTCAGGAACCAAAATAAGCCCTTCTGTGCAAAACTTTCTAGACCTTTAACCCATCTCTCTGTGTAAATCCAGAATTTTCTTGACTTCTTACTTCCAGAACAGGACCTCCCTGAAGGGTTAAGGTGACATATATCACACACATCTATCGGTGTTTCTGGATCTCAGCCATTCCCACAACTTTTTCTCATACAGAAAACTAAGTCTATCTGAGAATCTTATAATAATGGCAAATTAGGGAATAAGTTTGACTCCCTCAACAGACCCACCTGTCAGCATTCAGAACACTGCCCTGTTACTCCCGCAGAAGGCAGGCAGGCAACTTACACTAGCCTCCCCCAGCCCTCCACCCAGGGGAGAAGAATGCCCCATAAGATATGGAATGGTGGTGGGGGGGGGGTAGGAAAGGAAGTGGATACCAGGTAAGAAAAAAACCATTAATATGCACTGTGGAAACAGACTAGGGTCCCAGCTGGGAGCCCTGGGTCGCAGTGTATGTGTAGTCAAGGAGCTTGTGGAATGTGTATGCAAAGAGGATGATGGGAAATCTTATAGGGAAAGAAACTCGGGACTCATCAAGATGAAGAGATTTACACAACTGTACACTACAATTTATTAACCCAAACAAATTAGAAATTACTGAGCAAATGGAAAATGCACACTGTAAAAAACTTAGAAATGTGTTTTTTAAAAAACGTTATATATGTGCCAGATCTGGGTGCACATGATGAGCATGGTGGTCCTGCGTAAAAGAGGACTATCTTTGAATCTAATAAATGCATTTCTGTTGTCATAACAGAATTAGTCTATTAATAGTCTGTGGTGTTCTGCAAGGGGCCCACATCTTCCACGAGCTTTGCCGCAGAAGCAACTGTGAGAATCAGCAGCCAACAGGCTCCTGCCCAATGCTGCTGGATACCCAGGCTTCCTCCCCAGCACTCCAGCCCCTGCCCAAGGCAGAAGAAGGGAAGGGTATTCCACAAACAGGGCGCAGCTGTGCAAAGGGAGAAGGTGGGAAGGACACAGAATATTCCAGCAATGGGGAGAAGTTTGACAAGACAGGTTTGGGCTGTAAGACTGGAAAGGAGAGGAGGGAAATGCGGCTTCTGGGAGGAACAGAGTTTGGAGGGCCTGGGTCACCCAGTTGAGGACAGGGGTCTTCCAAAGGCAGCCTGGAGCCCATGGTAGATGATGGGCAGGGAGATGTGAGAGCAGCTTTCCACCTTGAGAGACTTTTCTGGCAGCCTGTGGAGGGTTGACTGGTGGAGAAAGATGACAGAGGATGCTCTTATGAGTGGTGGCAGGGGATGAGAGAAGGACATGCCCTGGCCAGTGCAGGCAGAGGCTGGGGATGGGAGGCCCCAAAGGTAGTTGGGAGGGACTCACCAGCATGTGAATTGGACATCCTTGTTGGGTGGGTGGACCGGAGGACCCCAAGCTGTTGGTCTAAGATGTGGCTGTGGTTTGAGTTTGGAGACCAAGGGATGGACTCTGCGCCGCTTCTGTGGAAACCATGAGGACTGTTCCACCACGGCTGCATCATGGCCCCCATCCTGACCCCAACCCCAAATGCTCAAGAGTCTGCTAGGAGAACAGGGGATGGCTGACCTTCCATGCTGTGATGTGTCACCAGAGATTTTCTGTCCCCTTTCACCTGCACCTGGCTCTTTTAGAGCCTTTTCTTCTTGCCTTCTTTCTGCACAGTGGAGGTGGCCTGCAGGTGACACTGGCCTCTGGGCCATCTGCTAGGAAGCCTACAATTTTAAGCCCGTCTGGCGGGGGCAGTGGGCCCAGCTTGCCCTGGCCTGTCCCTGTCCCCACCTGGTCGCCACAGCTCCACCCTTCATGATTCCTCAGGTTCCCTGCTTCTCTATACCCACCCCTCCAGGAACTTAGTAACAGTCCTTTGCTCCCCTGTGCATAGGAGCTCCCAGCCTTCGGAAGGACTTCTAGGATGGAGCTGTTCTGCTCTGCCCCTGGAGAGGAGCAGCAGCCTCTGAGCTCGCCCAGGCACCTGCTGGGCCTTCCTCCACAAGCACGGGTGGGGAAGGCACTAGGCCACACAGTTTCACACGTGTGTGGCATCTAAAAACAAAGCAAATGAACAAACAAACACAGAAACAGACTGGCAAATATAGAACTGGTGGGTGCCACCAGTGGGGCAAAATAGGTGAATGGGATAATGAGGCACAAACTTCCAATTACAAAATCAACTGGTCACCAGGAGGAAAGTACAGCATGAGGAATATAGTCACTAATACTGCAGTAACTGTGGTAACAGTGGGTAACTACACTTATTATGGCAAGCATTTCATAGTATATGTAACTATTGAATCACTATGCTGTACACTTGGAACTAATATGTCAACTATGGTTCAATTAAAAAATAATAATTATTTAAAAGTGGTGGGCTGCACGGGACTGGGAACCAAGCAACCTGATGACTGCCCAACCCCTGTCAAAACCATGTCCAAGTGAGCTTTCCAGAAGACCAATGATTGACTGTAACTGATCGTACCCGTGGAAGCTTCTAGACCCTTGAGAGTGGGAGCTGGAATGATGGAGGACCACTGAGTGTGTCTGGGTCCAGGATATGTGTGTGGTTGGGACCACAGTGGGCGTGGCTTGGGGTCATGTCAACAGGTCACACAAAGGAAGCTGTACAGGTGAGGCTGTGCTTTACAACCACACAGAGGCCCAGGGTCACGAGGCCAGGGCGCAGGACAGGCTTCCCACTCAGTGCAGGTGGCCAAGGTGAGAGTGCAGAGTCGCTCAGCCCGCCTGGGCATCAGAGAGCCCCCATAGGAGCACGGCCAGGGCCTGGGCAGGCCCTCCTGTCCCCTCTCCAGGCCCTGCTCACGTGATCCCCGGGGCCAGGACCTGCCTCCTCCCCTGTCTCTGAGGCTCGCACCAGAGGCAGAGATAGGAGTACTCAGATGTGCCACACGGATAACACCAGATGGGGCTCCCTAGTCAGCCCCAGGACGGAGATCCACAGAACCTCCCGGCCCCTTAACAGTGCTTGGGGGATAACCCCAACCAATCACCCCAGTCAGTCACCCCAACCAATCAGTCAGTTGCACAGGACCACGGCCAGGATGCCTTCTCTGGCTTAGGTTTCCTTCCCTTCCACCACACCTATTCCATGCCACCTTCCCTTCCCACCTTCACCTCCCAGAGATAACAAGCTTTCCGGGAAGGCTACACAGGAAACCTTATCAGGTGTTTACCTCTCAGTGTGAATTAACTCACCAGTCCCTGTCTCAAGCCATTTGCTGATTCCATAAATAGCCTCTACCCCACTATCTGGGCCAGGCATGGTTCAGGGCCAGTGGAGGAGGTAGAATACAGAACAGATTTCGCCTTGTTTCTGCAGAGCCTCTAAGAAGAGGGAAGGCGTGTATAGCCGCAGTCAGGCACAAGTCATGGTAGAGGTGCAGGTGCCCGTGGTGGGGTTCCAAGGGGCCCAACAGACTCTCAAAGGACAGGTGACATGGAATCAGGCCTGGAGGATGGGATGTTCCTGTAGGCAGAAGCAGGAGATGCCAGGGAATTGGGAAGAGCTCAAACCAAAGCAAAGAATACAGCAATGCCAGGCCTTTGAGAAATAGGTGGATGTCCAATTGGTTAAATGCAGAGTAGATGCAAGTAGGAGATAAAGGGGAGATGATCTTGGACAGATTGCAAATGGCCTGGAATGCTCAGCTAAGCTTGGACTTTATTGTCAATAGGGGGCAAATGGGATCATTTGGGGGAAGGCAGAGCAGAGCACAGGGGACTCCAGGGAAGGGCCCAGAGCTCTGGTACCTGGGCAGACAACCAAGAAGGAGGATTGCAGGAGGTCATGTGAGCGTGGTGAGGGAACCCAGGGGCTGGCCAGCAGGCAGGCAGCAGGCCTTCTCGACAGCCCTGCATCTCCTCCACACAGTCAAGCAGGGGAGGGTGGTCAGAGAGCTCATGCCAGGAAGACAGGGGTTCTTGAGACCACTGTCCCTCTTAGACGCCTACCCTAACCATCAGTAGCCTCACCTCTTTCTTTCTGCCATATTCGAGAACATCTTGATCCGGAAAAAGGTGAGTGAACTCTTATTTTGTTCTTATCCTGCCTATTCTATTTTACTTACTCAAACTCATTCAAAAGTGGCCAATCCTACTGCAAAGATGAGGAAGAAATGTTGCATCTTCTGAGTTCTCTCTGAGCTCACGGTCAGGTCTGAGGCCAAGGCAGGCTCCGGCATGCCCACCCTGCTGTCTGTGCGGTCCCTCTCCAGCTGGGAATGGCACGTCCAGCCTGGGCAGGCCTAGCTGCAGCCCCACCATGGGGAACCCTCTGCTCTTCACGCTCCACTGAGAGTTTTCAATTGACTATAACTTCCTTTTCAAAAATCCTGTTTGGCTTCAAAGTACAGAAGATTGTTCTCCTTGGGGACTGCAGAGATGTTCAAAGTTTGCCTTCCAGAGATGACCGGAATTTGCTTGAAGCATTTTTTAAAAGGCATAATAATACCACTATTGTCCTTGAGCCTAAAATGCAAAAATTGAAATCCTCAGACATAAAGCAATGTTGAAAATCTCATGGAAATATATTCTCTTTAGAGCTGAGGCCAAAAATTAAAAATGTCCTTCCAGAAGACTTGAAACGAGAGACACAGAAGCCATGAATTAAGAGAAGATTATCAAGGTACTGAGACCACTCTGTTGCTCAACCCAAAACTTCAAGACCTCATAGACCTTAATATGGGAAAGGACGGGAAACATGTCAGTAAATAAAATTTCAAGTGGAGACGAACGCTCTGAAGAATGGATTGAAGAGCAGCAAGTTTGAGGAGGTGCTGTTGTAGAAGGGCCCTCAGGATGTCCTGAGGAGGGGTCATCGGAGAAGAAGCCAGATGGACAGAAGGAACGAGCTGTGTCAAAAAGTGGAGGAAAGGTTTCCGGGCAGAAGGATGGAATATGCAATGGTCCTAAGGTGGGAGTGAGCTGGGCAGTTTGAGAAATAACAGGCAGTCCAGTGTTGCTGGAGGACATGAGTCAGCAGGGGTGGGAGGAGACAACATCTCGGGGGAGGCAGAGTCCAGGCCACTGATGACAGGAATCAGCACACTCTCTCTGTAGGGCCCCAATCTGTAGATTCTGAAGCTTTGGGGCCATCTAGTCTCTCTCATATCTACTCAGTTCTGCTGTTTATCATAAAAGCAGCTACACAGGCAATATGTAAATGGATGAATGTGGCTGTGTTCCAGTAAAGTGCGGCCGTGTTTGTCTTTTATTGACAAAGACAGGTGGTGGGCCAGATTTGGCCAGAAGGCCATAATTTGCTGACCCTTGTTTTGGATCCTTGGAAGCCAGGGTGAAAATGTGTACTTTTCTTGTAGAATAAATGGAAGCCATTTGAAGATTTCAAGCCTAAGTGTAACGTGATCTGGTGCATGCTTTAGATCGTATATGGAGAAGGGGTTACAAGAGCAAGGGCAGAAACAGGCCAGTTTGAGGCTGTTAAAGTCCTTTGTGCAGAGGGAATGGAGACGGGATCTGCAGCGACTGGGTGGTAATGCACGCTGCTCGCCTCCGCCTCTAGGTCTCCTCTTGGACCCTCATGCACCCCCCCGCCCCATAAAGTCAGGCGTAGACGTGTAGTTTGCTTCCACCGGTAATGCATGAGGAGTAGAGACCTCTAAGAGTCAGTACATGATTCTCCCTTTCTTTGCCATACCATGGTGGTGTTACAAGTTCTAGAAACTCTGTCCATCTGGCTCCTTAGGGGAGGATGACATGCAGCAGAGCCCTCCCACTGACTGCAATTCATGCATAGCAAGAACAAGAAATAGCTTTTGTTATTGTAAGCCACTGAGAGTTGAGGGTGTTTGTCACTGAGGCATAATCTAGTTCATTCTGACTGACACAACGGTAGGTTGGGAGACAACGCTAAGTAACTACGTTGAGAGATGTTCAGGGTAAAGTTTAGGAGACCTGCTGGTAAGCTAGTTCTAGATGTTTAATAACAGGAGACCTAGAGAATGGCTCCTAGGGAATTTGACCCAAGCAACTGGGTGAATGACAGCTCCATTTAATGAGAAACAGAAGGTCTGGGGAAGAGCTCAGGGCCCGGGAGAAGATGGTCCTGTTTAAATACTGGCTCATCACTTACTAGTTATGTAATTTGAGCAGCTTAACTAGTTTTACGATAAGTTTCCCCATCTGTACAATAGGGATAAAAGTAGGGTCTACTTTATAGGTCTGTCAGGAGGATTAGTGGAGATAATTCATGCAAACTACTTAGCCTAGACCCTGGCCCATAGAAGCTCGGACAAAAATGTCAGCTCTTGTCATTATCACCACCGCCATCATCATTATTGTTATTACGGCCAGGGTCTTAAGAGCTTGTTTGTTTTGAGTCAGTGCCTTGTGCTTGGTGAGCTCCAGGTACCCTAAGAAGGCAAAATTTCTTTACCTGCACTGCTGCTCAAAAGAGCCCAGTCTGGCCTGGCCCCTGCCGGCTCTCCCTCCAGACAGACCAAGCCCAGACACCAGCCAGCCCTTGTCTGGCTTCTGCTCCCTGGCTAAGCTTCAAATGGCCATTGCTCACGGATCCTCTACAGGGGTCCTGGCCTTGTTTCCATCCGCTTTTCCAACTCCAGATGGCCTGAGTAGGCCAGCATGGGGGGCTCTTATTTCTGTAGTGAGTCCAGAGCAAGAGAACAACCCTGAATGGCATGACTCTGGCATGTCTTCCCTTTATCCTGGATTGCCCTGTCAGGGGGTAGGTGGAATCACAGAAATTCTAGGAAGTTAGCATCACTCAGTTACCCCGATAGCATCTGACAACACATCACTCAACAGACACAGCTACTTGGTCATTAAAAGGAGTGAACACACAAGCGCAACCTCTGTGAACTGGTCCTCACAAGCTGGATTAAATGGTTGCTTTTCCAGGTCAGAGTGGCACAGCTGCGTGGTTTGGTAGTGGAGGCTGTGGGGCACAGACAGCCCCCCCGCCCCTTCAGGACCCTCACAGCCCGCGTGTTGGCTACTGACAGCTCAAAGCTGAGGCGAGAGCCATTGTGCTCCTAGGGCCAGCCCACAGCCAATGACTGGCCAGTGCAAGGATGCAAAGGTCCCATGCCACCCCCCAATTCAGCACTACTCCACATGGCCATCCTGTCACCTGCCCTCCTCGTGTGAGTGGCTGGGCCATCTGTTGGAGCTGCCTCGTGGCCCACCTTCTCTCTCTGCCCAAGCCTGCCTCTGTAACCCTTCACGTGTGTCGTTCTGACAGCACTCCCAGTGCATTTCCTGCACAGAAATCTGAGACTCAGAGCCTGCTTCCCAGAGAACTCTACCAGTGACAGACAGGCTGGTTCCAGACACACACGGTAAGGAACTGGATCACAGTGGTCTGCAATGTTTTTTGTGGGTTTTGGGGGCAATAAAACATTTTATTGTCAAAATATAAGTAGGTAAAAATGATTTGATGTAGAAAATTATGAAATATTATGGGAAAAAAAGCTAAAGCGTAACTCCAGATAATGTTTGTTAAATTTTTTGTTTAACTTCATTTTTGAGATGGCTTCATTTAACCCGCCAGTCTGTACATCTGAAGACTATGTTCATATGAATCGAAGGCTTGGAAACACTTTTGTTGCCCTCGTCAGCCTTCATTCGGCCATGAACTGACTTACACCATTAAATAAGTCGTGCAGTGTTGCAGTATGCAGTTGGTCACTAGGCTGCCTGTGCTCTAGCCCTCCTCTGAATTCACACAGATAGCTGTACATTTCTTAACCAGTTTTTCTGTCCTTTTGTAAGAATATATATTCATAACTTGTAGAAATGAAGAACCTTACGACTTCTTCTATTTTTTTTTATGAGAAAAATTTCCTTTATTTACTTATATTTTCCAAACTGGAATGCTGTTCCATTTTAGCAGAATTCCTTGTGTTTGTTTATAGAAGGTCAATTTTCCATTGCAGCTGAGTGGACAATTTCAATCTATCCCATTAGCTGAATAGAATCTGAAGGTTATAAAATCCTGAATGTCATTCTTCAGCTATCCATGTTAAAAAACAGTTATCTCCTATCTGGAAATCTAGAGCTTGTATTCTCCATGGAGAATAAGTTCTTCCCCAGATGTTATATAATCTTCAGTCTCTGAGTGATGTCTTTACCCCAGCTGTGCTTAATAATTGCTTCTGATATACTTATAGACATGAACACCCCTTGGTAAAGGTTAAAGAATTTCAAATTAACTGCTTTCCCTAAACAGAATATTGCTAGAATATAAGCGTCATGAGTGCAGGGGCCTCCATCTGTTTAGCTCACTGATGCTTTCCCAGAAAAATGCCTGGCACACAGATGCTCGGTAAATATTTGTTGAATGGTTTTATAGTTGAAACTATATTGTATATTCCATTTGCTTTTATCATGTTTTATTTTATTTGTATACTTCTGTGTTCGTTTCCTGGGACGGCCATCATGATTAGCACAAATTGTTGGCCTAGACTTCTTCTATTTTTAAATAATCTTTATATTCCCCAGTTGGCCTTTATATATGTCATCAAGAAATACTCATTCAGTAAACAGATATATAATTACTAGTCAAGGATGAGGACTGTACTTTTGAGATATAAGACCACATTTTATGTTTCAAAGGGGAAACTTTCTTCTAGCATGCCTTTTTATAGACACATTTTTAGAAGCCTACCATATCAACTATAATTGTATTAGAATCAAGAAGATAATAATACAAGATAACAGTGATAAGTTTTTTTTATTATGGTATCATTGATATACACTCTTATGAAGGTTTCACAGGAAAAGCAATGTGGTTACTACATTCACCCTTATTATCGAGTCCGCACCCATACCCCATTGCAGTCACTGTCCATCAGTGTAGTAAGATGCCACAAGTCTCTATTTATCTTCTCTGAGCTACACTGTCTTTCCAGTGACCCCACACACACCATGTGCACCAATCACGATACTCCACAATCCCCTTCTCCCTCCCTCCTCACCCACCCTCCCCAACTCCTCCCCTTTGGTAACAGCTAGTCCCTTCTTGGAGTCTGTGAGTCTGCTTCTGTTTTGTTCCTTCAGTTTTGCTTCCCTGTTATACTCCACAAATGAGGGTAATCATTTGGGTACTTGTCTTTCTCCACCTGGCTTATTTCACTGAGCATAATATCCTCCAGCTCCATCCATGCTGTTGCAAATGGTAGGGTTTGTTTCTTCCTTATGGCTGAATAGTTTTCCATTGTGTATATGTACCACTTCTTCTTTATCCATTCATCTGCTGATGAACACTTAGGTTGCTTCTATGTCTTGGCTATTGTAAAAAGTGCTGCGATAAACATAGGGGTGCATATGTGTTTTTTAATATGAGAAATTATATTCTTTGGGTAAATTCCTAGGAGTGGAATTACTGGGTCAAATGGCATTTCTATTTTTAGTTTTTTGAGGAACCTCCATATTGCTTTCCACACGGTTGAACTACATTCCCACGAACAGTGTAGGAGGGTACCCCTTTCTCCACATCCTCGCCAGCATTTGTTGTTCCTAGTCTTTTCTATGTTGGCCATTGTAACTGGTGTGAGGTGATATCTCATTGCTGCTTTAATTTGAATTTCCCTGATAATTAGCAATGTGGAGCATCTTTTCATGTGCCTGTTGGTCATCTGAAATTCTTCTTTGGAGAAATATCTGTTCATATCCTCCACCCATTTTTTAATAGGGTTATTTGCTTTTTGGGTGTTGAGGTGTGTGAGTTCTTTATATATTTTGGATATCAACCCCTTTGTCGGATATGTCATTTACAAATATATTCTCCCATACTGTAGGATGCCTTTTTGTTCTGCTGATGGTGTCCTTTGCTGTACAGAATGTAGTCCCATTTGTTCATTTTTTATTTTGTTTCCCTTGCCCGAGGAGATACATTCAGGAAAAAGTTGCTCATGTTTGTATTCAAGAGATTTTTGCCTATGTTTTCTTCTAAGAGTTTTATGGTTGGTCTGCAATATTTTGTCACACAGAAAAGGGAGTCAACCTCTTATTAGTTAAAAACATACTTAGACCAGAAAAATCCTTATCCTGGCCACTATATACTGTAGATGCCAGTATCTTGAGAAAATGCAATATCTGGGGTGACAGGGGTGGCTCTGCCCAGTACTGTCAGGAAGTCAGAAGCCCCAGGTCCCCAGTACAGGCTCTTGGCCTTGCAAGGTCTCCCTGCAATGTTCTTCCTCCACCCCTCTGTCACCCTAGCAAGAAATACACTTCTCAGAAGTCGCTGCACTAGATGGAGACTTTCCGCTGTGGGTGTGTCTGCTCTCACATTGGCAGGGGCACCTGTGCTGCCCACCCCGCTTCCTCTACGGGCATGGGACTGTCTGAGATTCCTTTACCTAGAATGTGTGTGAACCCCTGGCAATTATGTGCAAAATTATAATAATACTCTGGTTTAGAAAGAGAGGGTGATTGCTTTAATCAACTTTTTAGAGACCTGTGACCCCCAAAGATGAAGATCCACAGCCACACCAAGGAAAGCACCCTGCCGGCTGCCCGCACGTCGGCCAAGATCACTTCGAGGTCCCTCCAGCGCTTGACAAATCCTCGGACAGGGGCCACAAGGTCCTTCATGGTTCACTAACTAGGCAGGAAGGGCACAGCTCCTTTCTTGAACACCACAGCGCCCGTCATCTGTCCTTTAGCTCGGCCGACCAGTGAGGGGCCACCCGTGGTGGGGCACCTGTGCCCCAGCTGCCCTCACCACACATCTCCGAGCTGTCGCCGGAATGGTTCCCTCTTCGCTTGGTGCATTCTCGAAGTGTTTACCTCAGGAAGAGGACACAACACTCAGAAACGTTTTCAGACTAAAAGGAAGACCAGGACCCAACTTGTGGGTGGGGCCAGAGCTAACCAGGTTTGATTCTAGCTCCACCACATTTGAAGTGCAGCCCCATGGCCCCGGCCAAGGTATTCCACCTGCTTGAGTTTCCACTCACAAAGAGTGGCGCCAAAGCCGTACTTGTCACGGGCAGTTGTTATGACAATTCAGTGTGACCGTGTAAGAAGCTTAGCAGCTTGCCTGGCCTGGAGTAAGCCCTGATAAGTGCCGGTGTGGAGGCTGTACCGCTGCGGCGAGTCCATAGATCACAGCTGTAAAAACAAATGCAGTCGTTTTAGCCTTCGCGGGGAACTTCACTTAGAGCAAATCTCAAACTTTAATTGGATTTGAGACCAATGAATGTCATAGTACCAAGTCAGAGTGACTTAGTCGTTTCCATTGTGAAATTTCACCTCTTTGGTGAAAATCCAAGGTTTCTTTCTTTTTCTGCCTGCCCCTTCTCCTTCCTCTCCAGCTCCCAGGGGAGGGCAGGACCTTGAGGGATCACCTCCTGGCCCACTGCCCGTTTCTAATGGGGTGAGTCACTCCTTCATCCCAACTCCCCTCTAAGTGATGGTCTGCATGGTGGCGATGGCTTGAGCCGCGCTCTGAGATGGGACCCTCCGGAGCGTCCAGTGGTGACCCTCCTCAGCACTGCGAGGGCTGCAGTGTGTCCCCCACCGCTAACTGGGCTGCTACCTCAGCCCTGTCTCCCAGCTAATCGCGTAGGACACCAGCACTGGCCCTGCGGTGGGCGACGGACGCAGTCCCACCAGACCTCGCACTCAGAAGGGCCCACACTTGGGGTTGTACGCTCTGCCATTGCTGGCTGCCGTCTGGATATTCTTCATAACCTTATCTTTGAACGTGTTTTTTAAGGGCAGCCCTGTGGGATGATGGCACGTATTTCCTGGCTGCCAGGCACAAGCGTCTCTACCAGCCCCCCACAATGTAGTAGTGTCTCCTCCTTCTCAAAATCCTGTCCATGAAAACTGCTCCAGGCTTTCTTTGTTCTGGGTTCCCCTAAATTAGAGAAAAAAACATATCTCTCAGCTCACATATTCTGCCACATTTTTAATGCTGTCAGTCAAAAGTCTGGCAGTTCTCTTTGATCTTTAAGGGGGGTGATCTCCAAAGGGCAGTGGTCTCAAGAATATGCAGAATTCACTGTTAAGTGGGTGTCATGTTTCAAGTTATGGCTCTGCTCCACATTTGTACACCACCTAGCCTGTGGCCACAATAGCTATTATTTTCTATTGCCATTAATTTTGTATGTATGTGTATAAATAAATGAACATACAGAAATGAAATTTTGAAGCTGACGTATCTGTGAAAAACACACATTTGGCATTGGATCAGTTGTCCTACATATTCCTTCCAAATATCTTGCTCTTGTAAGGCATATCTATGGTTTTAAATCAAAATCCATCAAAGACCTAAATGTAAGAGCTAAGACCATTAAATCTTAGAAGAAAACAAGCATAAACCTATGAACTTGGCTTTAGCAAAGGCTTCTTAGATATAAACCAAAAGCATGAGCAACAGAAGAAAGAACAGATAAATTAGAATTCATCAAAATTAAAAACTTTTGTCCTTCAAAGGACACCACCAATAAAGTGAAAAATCAATACAGAATGGAAGAAAATTTTTGCAAATCATACATCTTATAAGGGACTTGTATCTAGAATAGTAAAGAACTATTGCAACTGAATAATTAAAACACAAATTACCCAATTTAAAAATGGGCAAAGGATCTAAATAAAGATTTCTCCAAAGAAGATAAACAAATTGCCAATAAGCACATGAAAATATGCTCAATGTCATTAGCCATGAGGGAGATGCAAATCAAAACCATAATGAGATCCTGCTTCGTACCCAATAGGAACCAACAGGTCAGATAATAACAAGCGTTGGCAAAATCAGAACCCTCTTACACTGCTGATAGGGATGCAAAACGGAGCAGCTGCTATGGAGCAGCTTGGCAGCTTCTCAAAAGGTTAAACAGAGAGTCACCATATGACCCAACAATTCCCCCCTAGGTATATACTCAAGAGAAACGAAAACATCTGACGACACAAAATCTTGCATATGAATTAATAACAACATTGTTCACGATAGCCAAATAAAGGTGTAAACTCAAATGTCTATCAAAAGATGAACATATAAACAAAATGCGGTCTCACCATAGGATGGACGGTTATTCAGCCATAAAAGGGAATGACGTAGTGTCACATGCTACAACATGGACGAACCTTAAGAACATTATGCTAAGTGAAAGAAACCAGTCACAAAAGTCTACATATTATATGGTTTCATTTATATGAAATGTCCAGAGTAGGCAAATCTACAGAGACAGAAAGTAGCTTAGTGGTTTCCTACAGCTGGGGAATGGAGGAGTTACAGCTAAGGGGTGCAGGGTTTCCCCTGGTGTAATGCAGATGTTCTAAAATTGTTGAGGGGGCCATCCAATTGCATGCTTTAAATGGGTGAATTGTACGGTACATGAATTATGTCAATAAAGCTGTGTTTTTAAAAAACTGTCTGTGGTTTTACTTGACAAGTATTACTTCTATCTCTCTAGCAGCATATTACAGATTTTATGTTCTTGAAAACCAACTGCAGAGACACTCTGACCTCCCCAGTCCTCACAGCCCCATCCCCTCTAGTCTCCTGCAGACAATTGCTTTTGTATTTATTCTCTTTGCTCCCTGGAGACCAAGCCAAGCTTACCCCCACACACATCCCCCTCCGTACCATTGGCAATGACAAAGTGTGATGGGGTGTGAGTCTATTTAGAGACTGGGGCTTGCCAGTTGCCCCAGGACATATCTGACCCCAAGGCGTGAGAGGAGTCTGTCTGAGGCCCACTTCCTACTGCTATGGCCTATGTGCTCTGGACCTCAAATATGTCCACGCTCAAGGTCACATACTCAGGCCCTTTATGCTGGCAATGCGGTACCAGGCTGCATCCCATTCTACAGACAAATTGCAATTCAAACCGCATGATTCAAGAAGGATCCAGAACAGTACTCAGATCCCATGAGAAAGATGCGCCACGTTACCAGGGGAGACCTCAGGTCAGTCCTGACACGCAGGAGCCAGCCCTCCCATCCTTGGTTTGCAGAATGCACAGAAGAAATGCGCACTTGCTGACTTCTGGGAAACCTGGATTTGAACCCTCCCTTCTGGATTGTCAGTGCAAGACGGGGTTTCCTCTCTCAACAGTCCTCAGCCATTCTTTGTTCCGCCATAACTTCCTATGATAGATCAAAGGGCACCAATCCTGGAGCACAGACTGTTCCAGAGGAGCCCATGGGTGTCTGGACAAGAGGCCATGCGAGGGCCATCACGCCAGCAATTACTCAGGGCAAAATGGGAGAGTTACTGTTGTGCTGGGTTGGACAGCATCCCCCAAGTCCATGTCCTTCCTGGAATTTCAGAATGAGGCCTTATTTGGAAATATGACCATTGCAGGTATAATCAGTTAAACCGGGATGAGGTCAGACTGGAGTAGGGTGGGCCCTTAATTCAATATGATGTGCGTCCTTATGAGAAAAAACACAGAGACACAGGGCAAGAATGTCAGGTGACAAGAGGCAGAGACTGGAGTGACACATCTACAAGCCAAGGAATGCCAAGGACTGCCAGCAACATGGGAAGCTAAAAGAGAGAGAGACAAGGAAGGGCCCTCCCCTAGAGCCTTAGAGGGAGGGTGGCCCTGCCAACACCTTGATTCCAGACTTTTAGCCTCCAGCACTGGGAGAGGATAAATGTCTGCTGTTTTAAGCCCCCTGGTTTGCGGTGATTGTTTCAGCAGCCCTAGGAAACTAATGCATCGGTCTCTGCTCCTGAAGGGGGAAGATGAGCGCAGACATCAGTAATTATTAATTCAGCCAAAACTGATAGAACATTTAGACATCATTTAGGGGGCTGGGTGCTGAGAAAAGCAGTGAATGAAACACACAGCGTTTCTGTCCTCCCAATGCCTATGGCAGTAAACAAAGAGCCACAGATAAACAGATGCTTCAGCTTGTCCTGGGAACTCTCATTAACCTCCAGGAGGGTGTAGCTGGATCATAGGAAGCAGCCAGGTGTCCTGAGGGGGGGCCATTCTGCTGAGACCCTGTGGAGCGGGCGCTGGGGCAGAAGGGAGGTAGACAGAGAAGTGTGTATGTTTGTGTCCTGGTGGGGTCTTTAACCTCACCCCAGGTGGTAGATAGAGTAAAACATGAAGGGGGGAGGTCAGGTTCAGTGTCAGGGAAAAATACCACAGGCAGAGGGAGCTGTTTGTGTGTGAATGTCCTAAACAAAAAAGAGACAAGGCAGAATGAGAGTTTAGCTAGAGGCCCGACAGCAATTAGGAGGCAAATTTGTTGATGCCAGAGCAGTAAGGAGGGGCTAGCAGATCTAATAGGACCCCCATACCCATTCCCCTTCATCCTATAGTAATGGGTTCCGCATTGGCACTGACCCTGACACAGGATCTGGCTCTTCCCAGCTGTTTGGCCGCATCAAAGGAAATGTGCTGCGTACGGGCCCCGGGGTGCCTTGCTCCACTCCCCTCACCCCCAGCCCCCACTGCACATGCCACCTCAGATAAAGTCCTATACTCCTTGCCACTCTATTGGCAGCAGTGTTTCATGGTTGCTCTGACATATTTTATCAAGTTTAAAAAGTTTAATAGAGGAGAGGGATTAAAGATGGCGGCGTGAGAGGTGAGACAGAGGCTTCCTCCTAAAACCTCATATAATATGAAAATAAACTACTACAACTACTCTTGAAAGAGCAATGGGAAAGAGGACGGCAACAAACTGCATACACCTGGAGACAAGAGCAGACCCCACAGAACAGGGTAATGTACTAAAGCTGTGGTCCTGCGGGATCCAAGCCCTTCCCCCACCCCAGCTCACCGGTGGGAGGAGCAGGAACGGAGCAGGGAGGGAGTGGAGATATGGGACTGCTGAATACCTAACTCTGGAGCTCTGCTCTGGGAGCACAAACCTACATTACATGGTGCTTGCATGATACTCTTGTAATTAGGGGGTTGGAAAGCTAAGACAGGCAGAATTCCTGGAGAGACTAAGAATCCAGCTGCTCGTGAAAGCAGGGATCCATACCCAGCTGCTCGGGGACAAAAGAAAGGCGGGCAGTCTGAGAGACTTCCTAACAAGGAAGCCCTTAGCAAGAGGGCTGCTAAAGGGGCAAGGATTGCACGGAGCTTACTGCTCAGGAGAGAGGACAGGTAGACAGAATTGTCCGGGTGCACTCTGCCCAGCAGGTTGGGAGCTTTCACGATCTTCAGGTGCTCCAGCTCCCTGGCTGCCTACATGCCTCCAAGAACCCCTTCTGTGACAGGCAGACTAGTGTGCCTTTCTTCTGGCCAGCCCCACTGGGCTTGCAAACCGGGAAATGCTTCCCTGGTGTTAGGCCAGCCAGAGGGAAGATCTGTCTACAGCAACTAAAAACGCAAAGCACAGAGGCTTATACCTGTGTGCTCAGCCCACAAGTTCAGGCAGTGGAGACAGGCATAGCAGCCAGGAACCAGCAAACACCCCTTTCCTCCCCGGAGGCACCAATACCACTCCCCTACAATCCCCGCATTGCTTCAGGGGCTGAGCAGCTCCAGAGAGTAGAGCTTCTGGGCACTAGAGGGCGCCATACACAAATATGAAACACCAAAGGAACCTGGTCCAGAGTAAAATTATGAACACAACTCCTGAGAAAGATTTAAATGATATGGACCTTATGACTCTCCCTGAAAGGGAGTTCAAAATAAAAATCATTAACTTGCTAAAGGAGGTACGGAAAGATATTCAAGAACTCAGGAATGAATTCCAGTCAGAGATCCAATCATTGAAGAACACAATGGACGGTATTAAAAGCAGATTGGATACTGTGGAGGAGACAATAAATGAAATAGAAACTAGAGAAGAGGAATACAAAGAAGCTGAGGCACAGAGAGAAAAAAGGATCTCTAAGAATGAAAGAATATTGAGAGAACTGTGTGACCAATCCAAACGGAACAATATTTGCATTTTAGGGATACCAGAGGAAGAAGAGAGAGAAAAAGGGATAGAAAGCGTCTTTGAGGAGGTGATTGCTGAAAACATCCCCAATCTGGGGAAGGAGATAATCTCTCAGGCAATGGAGGTGCACAGATCTCCCAACACAAGGGACCCAAGGAAGACAACAGCAAGACACATAATAATTAAAATGACAAAGATCAAGGATAAGGACAGACTATTAAAAGCAGCCAGAGAGAGAAATAGGATCACATACAAAGGAAAACCCATCAGGCTCTCATCAGACTTCTCAGCAGAAACCTTACAGGCCAGAAGGGAGTGGCATGATGTATTTAATGCAATGAAGCAGAAGGGCCTTGAACCAAGATTACTTTATCCAGCAAGGTTATCATTTAAATTTGAAGGAGGGATTAAACAATTCCCAGATAAGCAAAAGCTGAGAGAATTTGCCTCCCACAAACCATCTCAACAGTGTAATTTGGAGGGACTGCTATAGATGGAAGTGTCCCTACAGATTAATAGCTGTCACCAGAGGTAATAACACCACAGTAAGGAAAATAGAACGGCTAATTACTAAGAAAATGCAAAATTAAATTAACTATCCCCAAAGTCAATCAAGGGATAGACAAACAGTACAGAATATGATACCTAATATACAAAGAATGAAATAGAAAGAAAAAGGAGGAAGGAAACAAACAAACAAACAAACAAAGAACCTTGAGATTGTGTTTGTAATAGCATATTAAGTTAGTTGTTAGACTCTTAGATAGTAGGGAAGTTAACTTTGAACCTTTGGTAACCACGAATCTGAAGCCTGCAATGCCAATAAGTACATACCTATCCATAATCACCCAAAATGTAAATGGACTGAATGCACCAGTCAAAAGACATAGAGTCACTGAATGGATAAAAAAACAAGACCATCTATATGCTGCCTTCAAGAGACTCACTTTAAACCCAAAGACATACACAGACTAAAAGTGAAGGGATAGAAAAACATATTTCATGGAAACAACAAGGAGAAAAAAGCAGGTGTTGCAGTACTTGTACCAGACAAAACAGACTTCAAAACAAAGAAAGTAGCAAGAGATAAAGAAGGACATTACATAATGATAAAGGGGTCAGTCCAACAAGAAGATATAACCATTATAAATATATATGCACCCAACACAGGAGCACCAGCGTATGTGAAACAAATACTAACAGAATTAAAGGAGGAAATAGACAGCAATGCACTCATTTTAGGAGACTTCAACACACCACTCACTCCAAAGGAAAGATCAACCAGACAGAGAATAAGTAAAGACACAGAGGCACTGAACAACACACTAGAACAGATGGACCTAACAGATATCTACAGAACTCTGCACTCAAAAGCAGCAGGATACACATTCTTCTCAAGTGCACGTGGAACATTTTCCAGAATAGACCACGTACTAGGCCACAAAAAGAACCTCAGTAATTTGAAAAATATTGAAATCCTACCAACCAACTTCTCAGATCACCAAGGTATAAAACTAGAAATAAATTTTAGAAAGAAATCAAAAAGGCTCACAAATACATGGAGACTTAACAACATTCTCCTAACTAATCAATGGGTTAAGGACCAAATCAAAACAGAAATCAAAGAATATATGGAGTCTAATGACAACAACAACACAAAGCCACAACTTCTGTGGGATGCAGCAAAGGCAGTTCTAAGAGGGAAGTATATTGCAATCCAGGCCTATTTAAAGAAGGAAGAACATTCCCAAATGAATAGTCTAAAGACACAATGACTGACATTGGAAAAAGAAGAACAAATGAGGCCCAAGTCACCAGAAGTATGGACATAATAAAGATCAGAGAAGAAATAAATAAAATTGAGAAGAATAAAACAATAGAAAAAAATCAATGAAACCAAGAGCTGGTTCTTTGAAAAAATAAACGAAATAGATAAACCCCCAGCCAGACTCATTAAGAGAAAAAGAGAATCTACACACATAAACAGAATCAGAAATGAGAAAGGAAAAATAACGACGGACACCACAGAAATACAAAGAATTATAAGAGAATATTATGAGAATCTATATGCTAACAAGCTGGAAAACATAGAAGAAATGTACGACTTCTTAGAAAAATACAATCTTCCACTACTGACCAAGCAAGAAACAGAAAAATTAAACAGACCAATCACCAGCAACGAAATTGAATCAGTAATCAAAAAACTACCCAAGAACAAAACCCCCGGACCAGAAGGATTCACCTCTGAATTCTACCAGACATATAGAGAAGAAATAACACCCATTCTCCTTAAAGTTTTCCAAAAAATAGAAGAGGAGGGAATACTTCCAAACTCATTCTATGAAGCCAGCATCACTCTAATACCAAAACCGGGCAAAGACCTCACCAAAAAAGAAAATTACAGACCAATATCCCTGATGAACGTAGATGCAAAAATACTCAACAAAATATTAGCAAACCGAATTCAAAAATACATCAAGAGGATCATACACCAAGATCAAGTGGGATTCATCCCAGGGATGCAAGGATGGTACAACATTCGAAAATCCATCAACATCATCCACCACATCAACAAAAAGAAGAACAAAAACCACATGATCCTCTCCATAGATGCTGAAAAAGCATTGGACAAAATTTAGCATCCATTCATGATTAAAACTCTCAACAAAATGGGTATAGAGGGCAAGTACCACAACATCTTAAAGGCTATATATGACAAACCCACAGCTAACATCATACTTAACAGCGAGACACTGAAAGCTTTTCATCTAAGATCGGGAACAAGACAGGGATGCCCACTCTCTCCACTGTTATTCAACATAGTACTGGAGGCCCTAGCCACGGCAATCAGACAAAACAAAGACATACAAGGCATCCATATTGGTAAAGAAGAAGTCAAATTGTCACTATTTGCAGATGACATGATATTGCACATAAAAAACCCTAAAGACTCCATTCCAAAACTACTGGAACTAATATATGAATTCAGCAGAGTTGCAGGATACAAAATTAACACACAGAAACCTTCTTTCCTATACACTAATGATGAACTAACAGAAAGAGAAATCAGAAAAACAGTTCCATTCACAATTGCATCAAAAAGAATAAAATGCCTAGGAATAAACCTAATGAAGGAAATGAAAGACCTGTACCCTGAAAATTACAAGACACTCCTAAGAGAAATTAAAGAGGACACTAACAAATGGAAATTCATCCCATGCTCTTGGCTAGGAAGAATAAATATTGTCAAAATGGCTATATTACCTAAAGCAATCTACAGATTCAATGCAATCCTTATCAAACTACCAACAGCTTTCTTCAATGAACTGGAACAAATAATTCTAAAATTCATATGGAACCACAAAAGACCCTGAATAGTCAAAGCAATTCTGAGAACGAGGAATAAAACAGGGGGTATTATGCTCCATGACTTCAAGCTCTACTACAAAGCCATGGTAATCAAGACAATTTGGTATTGGCACAAAAACAGACCCACAGACCAGTGGAACAGAATAGAAATCCAAACATCAACACAGACATATACAGTCAGTTAATATTTGATAAAAGAGCCTTGGATATACAATGGGGAGATGACAGACTCTTCAGCAGCTGGTGTTGAAAAAACTGGACAGGTAGGTACATGTAAGAGAATGAAACTGGACTACTGTCTAGCCCCATACACAAAGGTAAACTCAAGGTGGATCAAAGACCTGAATGTAAGTCATGAAACCATAAAAGTCTTAGAAAAAAACATAGGCAAAAATCTCTTGGACATAAACATGAGTGACTTCTTCATAAAAATACCTCCCCAGGCAAGGGAAACAAAAGCAAAAATGAACAAGTGGGACTATATCAAGCTGAAAAGCTTCTGTACAGCAAAGGACACCATCAGTAGAACGAAAAGACATCCAACAGTATGGGAGAATATATTCATAAATGACGTATCCGATAAGGGGTTGACATCCAAAATATATAAAGAACTCACACACCTTAACAAACAAAAAGCAAATAATCCAAATAAGAAATGGGCAGAGGACATGAATAGACACTTCTCCATAGAAGAAATTCAGATGGCCAACAAGCACATGAAAAGATTCTCCACATCACTAATCATCAGAGAAATGCAGATTAAAACCACAATGAGATATCACCTCACACCAGTGAGGATGGCCAACATCCAAAACAAACAACAAATGTTGGTGAGGATGTGGAGAAAAAGGAAACCTCCTACACTGCTGGTGGGAATGCAAATTAGTTCAACCATTGTGGAAAGCAGTATGGAGGTTCCTCAAAAAACTCAAAATAGAAATACCATTTGACCCAGGAATTCCACTCCTAGGAATTTACCCTAAGAATGCAGCAGCCCAGTTTGAAAAAGACAGATGCACCCCTATGTTTATCGCAGCACTATTTACAATAGCCAAGAAATGGAAGCAACCTAAGTGTCCATCAGTAGATGAATGGATAAAGAAGAGGTGGTACATATACACAATGGAATGTTATTCAGCCATAAGAAGAAAACAAGTCCTACCATTTGCAACAACATGGATGGAGCTAGAGGGTATTATGCTCAGTGAAATAAGCCAAGTGGAAAAAGACAAGTATCAAATGATTTCACTCATATGTGGAGTATAAGAACAAAGAAAAAAACTGAAGGAACAAAACAGCCGCCGACTCACAGAACCCAAGAACGGACTAATAGTTACCAAAGGGAAAGGGACTGGGGAAGATGGGTGGGAAGGGAGGGATAAGAGAGAAAAAGGAGCATTACGATTAGCAGATGTAATGTTGGGGGGGGGCATGGGGAGGACTGTACAACTCAGAGAAGACAAGTAGTGATAGCATCTCACTACGCTGATGGACAGTGACTGTAATGGGGTTGGTGGGAGGGACCTGATGAAGGGAGTAGTTTAATCACCATAATATTGCACGTTATTGTAGAATAATGATACCAAAATAAAAAATTTTTTTAAGTTTAATAGAACCATTTCCTTTAACCTAGCTCTCTGCTCTGCTATCACTTGGTACATATTGTTTTCCCTAATTCATACAAGCTGAGAGCAGAGACACTTTTATCCTTGCTCAGTGTCCAGAGCTTACAACTGCACAGCTCCTCCTCACCTCCACGCCCTGGAGCAGCAGCCTGCAGACATTTACATCTCCCCCCCACCCACCTTCCAAGAGAAGTTACACACACACATTTTGCTATGTCCTATTACGAACTCTTCAGTAGAAGTGGATAGGAACTTTGTCTCGGGTTATTTTATGGTTTAACTACCACCAGTGACCAATCCATATCTACTGAGACCAAAGAAATAGATTTATAAAAGTAACATCTTCCCAAACTCCATATATAAATGTCATACATCAATCTTCCCACTAACTACACCAGGCTTCTAGGCTGTCAAAAGCAGCTTTCAGAGAAAATAGAACATTTTTGCCATTTTACTTTTTTTGACATGGAAAATCAAAACCAAGGAAACACTAATTACTCACCCTTTGAAGAGAAGAAACAATGGTTCCCAATTTGAGGTTGCAGCTTTCCATGCAAAGGAATGACAGGCTCTTCTCTGGGACTTCCCTTTCATTTCCACATCTAGATAACACACTGTAACGTGTCTGAGACACTGAGCATCACTTTGGTCAGGATCTCCCTTCAATGTACCTGGAGGTGGCTCTGGTTGTGCCTAGCAGGTTTTTTTGCAATGGTTGTCTTACCTAGATGATATGGCTCAGAGTTTTCATGTAGAACTGGACATTTGCTCCAAACTGACCCTTCCCTCATGCACCAGCATTTCCCACAAAGGCCTTCAGTGTGCATATAGGCTGTAATGAAAGGAGGCCAGCCACATGCGTGCACAGGGCACTGAATATGCTCACAGGACTACAGATTGTTTAAAGCTCCCGTGGCAGGAAGTCCTGCAGCTCCTCTCGCTGGATGAGCACCTTCTCTTCTTCCTGGCTTTGCTTCACACCTTGGAGTTGATGCTAAGATCTTAAGGGCCCGTACTCAGGTTCAGGGGATCCCCCTACCCAGGTAACCCCAAATAGACTAGACAGCACTAGCCATCCCTCTAAAGTCAAAATAGGGGTCCTCGAATCCCAGAAACAGGGACATCCAGAGGACCCAAGGCCCACATGCTCTCAGACTCCAAGCATAAAACAAAACGGCATTGACAACCACTGCCGTGATGGCAGCATTTCCAATCGGGAGAGTTCTCAGGAGTCCCAGGGAACAGGGACCATGCTCTATGGGTTCTCAGGGAGCCCTTACCAGCAAGAACAAAGCTCAAGGCTGCAGAGGAGAAGCAGTCAGAGGTCCAGGCTCTGTGGACACTATGGTGGTTGTTTTAAAGATGAAGAGGAGATAAAGAGGGTAAAATCTACAGAATATGGTGTATTCATTTGCTAGGGCTGCCGAACAGAGCACTACAAAGTGTGTGGCTTATACAACAGAAGTGTATTGTCCCACAGTTCTGGAGGCTAGAAGTCCAAGATCAAAGTGTCGATAGGACAGGTTTCTCCTGAGGCCTCTCTCCTTGGCGTGTAGATAGCCATCTTCTCCCTGTATCTTCACATGGTCTTCCCTGTGTGCATGTCTGTCACTGTGTCCCAATTTCTCCTTTTTATTAGGATACCAGTCATACTAGATCAGGGCCCATCCTAATGACCTCATTCGCCATGATCATTTGCAAAGAAATTTAAAAAGAGAACTGGTTTTAGCTCCAATATGTAAAAAGCATGGAAATCATCACTGCAATCCTCACAACAAGAAAAAGCTGGACAAGCTGAAAAGCAATGACTTTTCTTAGACCCATCAGAGAGCCTGCGTCACAGGACAGACCATCACCAGGAATCTGGAGACACAGGCAAGTTGAGAGTCCCAGCCAAGCTCTACTTCCCTGGAGCTGAAGCCTTGGAACCATAAACTAACTGGTAGGAACAGGTAAGTGGTACTTTAGACAAATTGCTGGAGTCTGAGGGTCGTTCAGCATGCAAATGAGAAATCCCTGAGGGGATGCAGTGTTAGGAAGCCCTCACTTTAATGAGCTTTACTTCTGGAAACTCTGTGAAATGGTCATGGGGAAGATCAGAGCAAGATCTCCATGTGGTTCGGTAGGGGCAGGTAACTGACTTTCTTCCAAAGAGTACGGTATGGAAAGGGAGAAAAAAAAACAGTCATCCTACAGAAAACTGACAAACACTATACCTCAGCTGGGTGGTCAAGGTTAACCTCAACAGTAATCCGCCGTGTTGACAGCATGCACCCTTGATAAGATGGAGAATGGCCCCTTGCTTCTCTGTCTCCCTCCCCCAGGCCATTAACCCCAGGCTACTCATGAAAAAGCATCAGACAAATCCCAACGGAGGGGCATTCTACAAAACTCCTAACCAGTGCTCTCCAAAACTGCCCAGGTCACCAAATCAAGGAAAGTCTGAGAAACTGTCACAACCAAGAGGAGCCTAAAAAGACATGCTGTCTAATATAACTCATTTCCTGGATGGGGTCCTGGAGCAAAAAAGGCACAGTAGGTAAAACTAAGGAAATCTGAATAAAGCGTGGACTTTAGTTAAAAATAATGTATCAGTGAGGCCAGCAACACTCTAATACCAAAAGCAGACAAAGACCACTAAAAAAGAATATTAGAGACCATATCCCTAATTAACATAGATGCAGAAATACTCAACAAAATATTAGCAAATTGAATTCAAAAACACATTAAAAAATCATCCATCATGATCAAGTGGGATTTATTCCAGGGATGCAAAGATGGTACAATATTCAAAAGTCCATCAACATCATACAAAAAGGAGGACAAAAATCACATGATCATCTCCGTAGATGCTGAAAAAGGATTTGACAAAATTAAACATCCATTCATGATAAAAACTCTCAATGAAATGAGTATAGAGAGCAAGAACCTCAACATAATAAAGGCCATATATGACAAACCCACAGCCAACAACATACTTAACAGTGAAAAGCTGATAGCCTTTCCTCTAAGATCTGGAACAAGACAAGAATGTCCACTCTTCCCACTTCTATTCAGCATAGTACTGGAGGTCCAAGCTAAGGCAATCAGACAAAACAAAGAAATAAAAGGCATCTGGATTGGTAAGGAAGATGTTAAACTGTCACTGTTTGCAGATGACATGATATAGTACATTAAAAAACCCTAAAGAATCCACTCCAAAACTATTAGAACTAATAACTGAAATCAGCAAAGTTGTGGGATACAAAATTAATATACAGAAATATGTTGCATTTCTAGATACTAATGATGAACTAGCAGAAAGAGAAATCAGGAAAACAATTCCATTTACAATTGCATCAAACAGAATAAAATACCTAGGAATAAACCTAACCAAGGAGGTGAAAGACCTATACCCTGAATACTACAAGAAACTCATGAGAGAAATTAAAGAAGACACCAATAAATGGAAATACAGCCCATGCTCATGGATACGAAGAATTAGTATCATCAAAATGGTCATCCTGCCTAAAGAAATCTACAGATTCAATGCAATCCTATCAAAATACCTACAGCATTCTTCAATGAACTAGAGAAAATCGTTCTAAAATTCATATGAAGCCATAAAAGACCTCGAAAAGGCAATCCTGAGAAGGAAGAATCAAGCTGAGGGGATTATGCTCCCTAACTTCAAGCTCTACTACAAAGCCACAGTAATCAAAACAATTTGGTACTGGCACAAGAATAGACCCAAAGACCAATGGAATAGACTAGAGAGCCCTGATATAAACCCACATATATATGGCCAATTAATATACAATAAAGCAGCCATGGATATACAATGGCTAAATGGCAGCCTCTTCAACAACTGGTGTTGGCAAAATGGGACAGCTACATGTAAGAGAATGAAACTGAATTATTATCTAACTCCATACACAAAAGTAAACTCGAAATGGATGAAAGACCTGAATGTAAGTCATGAAACCATAAAACTCATAGAAGAAAACATAGCAAAAACCTCTTGAATATAAACATGAGTAACTTTTTCCTGAACACTTTTCCTCAGGCAAGGGAAACAAAAGCAAAAATGAACAAATGGGACTACATTAAACTAAAAATCAAAGGACACTACCAGCAGAACAAAAAGGCATCCTACAGTATGGGATAATATATTCATAAATGACTTATCCAATACAGGGTTAACATCCAAAATATATGAAGAACTCACACACCTCAACACCCAAAAAACAAAAAGACATATGCACCCCTATGTTTATTGCAGCACTATTTACAATAGCCAAGAAATGGAAGCAACCTAAGTGTCCATCAGTAGATGAATGGATAAAGAAGAGGTGGTACATATGGACAGTGGAATATTACTCAGTCATAAGAAGAAAACAAATCCTACCATTTGCAACAACATGGATGGAACTAGAGGGTATTATGCTCAGTGAAATAAGCCAGGCAGAGAAAGACAAGTACCAAATGATTTCACTCACCTGTGGAGTATAAGAACAAAGCAAAAACTGAAGGAACAAAACAGCAGCAGACTCACAGACTCCAAGGAGGGACTAGCAGTTACCAAAGGGACTGAGGAGGAAGGGTGGGAAGGGAGGGAAAAGGGGAATAAGGGGCATTATGATTAGCACACATAATGTAGGTGGGTCACAGGGAAGGCAGTGTAGCACGGAGAAGACAAGTAATGACTCTATAGCATCTTACTATGCTGATGGGCAGTGATTGCAATGGGGTATGTGGTGGGGACTTGATAATATTGGTGAATGTTGAAACCACAATGTTGCTCATGTGAAACCTTCATAAGATATCAGTAATACCTTAATTAAAAAAAATAATGTATCAGTATTGGTTCATTAGTTGTGACAAAGGTACTCTACTAATGTAAGATGTTAATAGTAAGGAATCTGGATATTGGGTATATAAGAACTCTGCATTGTTTCACACAATTCTGTAAATCTAAAACTGTTATAAAATTAAAAGTTTATTTTCAAAAATATTCAGTCTCAAAGAAATGTGAAGAGTATGAGGTGTAAACTCTTTTCCAACTGCGCATTAGTCAAGATTTAAGGTTTAGTAGTAATCAGACTGACTTAGGTACAATAAAACACACTTTTCTATATTGCTGTCAATTGATGTCAGTTAGTATAGCCTTTTGGAAAGCAAGCTTTCCCATACAGATCAAGAACACACTGACTCAGTAATTCCATTTATAAGTATCCATCTTAATGAAAGAACCAGGAAGCACATAAAAGATTTATTTGTGAAATTGTGCATTTTTTGCATCATTAAGAAAAGTAAAAATAAATGAAATACAGAAAATAGAAAAAGGACAGAACTGAAATGGGAGATACTGCCCCTCTGCAAATCCCTATAAAAGCTGAACTGAACATATACTACTCTTTCCAGACTTTGGACCTCAGCCAACCCTGGGCTATGATCTCTGAGAGAAGAGCCCTTCACACTGGCTTTCCCCAAGGACATTCTTTGAACTGTGGCCCAGAGAGGTTGCTACTTCATCTCCACACAGAGTTTAATCCCAGGAAAGCAAGAAGTGTTTGACACTTGAAAATCTGCCCATGATATTTATTAAGTTAGAAAATTAAGGGAGAAAATCCAAATGATCATCTTAAAAGGCATAAGAAAGGCATTTGAAAAAAATTCAAATCCTATTTATGATAGTAACTCTGAACTAAACAGGAATAGATGGGAAATTCTTTAACTTGAGGAAGGCTTTATACCAGAAGATTCTATTACATAATGTACTGAAAAGTGAGTGGAAAGTGTATTACCAGTAAAGACAGGAAAAGGGAAAAGGATGCCTGTAAGTCCGGGGAGAGGAAATCCCGGTGCAAAATACCTCTAAAAACCGAAATCAGTCAAAGGGCTTATTGCTCACAAGCTGCAGTCCCGGGCCGTCTCTCTTTCCTGCTCCAGCAGAAGCAAAACCAGCCCTCCCTCACCTCTCAGGCACAGACACGCCCACCCCTTGGTTGCCCAGGTAATTACTCATTGACACAGAGACAACTTCTCTCCACCCCTGAGGAAATGCAAATGCACCAAAGCCAGGCGAGGGACTCTGGAAATGCTACAATTTTACCCACAATGCCTCTTGCTGTCACCACTATCCAACCTTCGGCATGAGTTGAAGTGTTCATCAAAGCAATAAAACAAGAAGTGTTCACAACAGCTATGACCATCAGAGCAAAAGGTACACATCATCAGTACTACCATTACTGAGGGAATCCAAGAGGTTTATCTTTAAAAACACTACAACCAATGAAACTTTCATTACTTCTCCAGATGTAAGAGGAATGTTGACAAATCTTACACACTGACACAACTACAAAAAACAATGAAATCAACTTTATTTGCAATAACAAAAACATCCATAAAATGCTTAGGAATCCATTTACAAAAATTAGAACACCTGTGTAAGGAAAATTGTACAACTGGAGTAAAAAAACTTAAAGGACTTAATAAATAGATGTATAATGTCTTCAAAGGAAAGAAATGGTCTTGTGAAGATAGAAGTTATCCTCTAATTATTTACATATATTTTGAGCCATTACAATGCAAATCCCACCATGATTTCTATAGGATATGAAAAACTAACCCAAAGTTCACCAGAATGTGTAAAGAAGCTAGAAGGGCCAGCAAGTTCTGGGGCAGAGGAGCCAGTGATGGAGTATAAGCCTTACTAGATGTCAAACTTATAATGCCACAGGAAGAAAACATAACAGTTTCAGGAGAGAAAGAACATATGAATCAGTGAACCTCTCAGAATAGACAATACAGAAAAAGAAGTATGATTTCAATTCAATAAATAAAGTATAATAAAATAAACAGCACTTGCATTATTGGGTATCCACATCTGTGTAAAAAAAGTTGATTATAAAGCCTCAATACCCTTCCCATTGAGAGGTGGGGTCTGTGCCTCCTCCTGTGAATCTGGGCTGGATTTTAATGCTTTGACTAACAGAATACGGCAGAAGTCAAATTATACCAGTTCCAGTCTGAGCCTTTGAGGGACAGCAGATTCTGCTGCCTCTCTCTTGGAGCTGTACTGTGAGAAGTTTGACTATCCTGAGGACACCACTCTGCCAGGAAGTCCATGCTTGCCCTGTGGAGAGGCCCTGGGGGAAGAGGGAGAGAATGGAAGATTCTGGACCAACCCTTGACGTTTTTAGCCCCCAGCAGTTTGAGTCATCCTAGCTGAGTTCCCAGACATTGTAGACCATAAACGAGTCATCACTGCTATTCCCTGTCCCAAATACTGATCCTATTATTATAAGATGTCATAACAATACATTATTGGTTTTGGCCACTAAGTTTAGGGATAGCTTATCATGTAGTAATAGGTAATTGGAACACCTTGGGTGGGGGGAAAAAGGAAGAAGGTGGATGAAGTTCTGTATGAGGTGGGGGGTAGGAGGGAAGAGGGTGGTTGTGACAGGACAGCAGGAAGGATCCGATGATGATGGAATTGGTCTGTATCTTGACTTCGGTGGTGGATACATGAACCCACCCATGGGAAAAAATTATATACAGACACACATACACAATTAAGTACAAGTAAAGCTGAGGATAAGAATATCTTAATGTCACTATCCTGCCTGTGGTATCAGACTACAGTTTTGCAAGATGTTACCACCAGAAGAAACTGGGTAAACTGTACCCAGAATATCTGTATCACTGCTTACAACTATTATGAATCTATAGTTAGCTCAATAAAAACATCAATTACAAATGTTTTAAAAATATTTCAATAAAATCTATGTTAAAGTAAAAAATATGCTAGTTTCTGAGGTCTTTAAATATCATCTTCCCCTTCTTGTCAAGCAAAACAAAATCAAATCCCATATATATGAATACACATTTGAATTAGCATAAGGAGGGTGTGATGACCTCCAACAGCCAATTTTGGTAACCTAAGGAAGCTGGGCTGGAAGTGAAAAGAGAAGGTGTTGTTATATTGTTATGCTGTTATATGTTTCTGTGTTGACTGATCTGCTACATAGGATGCATTTCTTTGGCCATAAAAATAAATGTTTGAAAGAGCTAAATGAAAAACAAAATCATAAGAGTTTTAAGTAGAAAAAAAAGATTTTTGTAACTTTAGGGTGGGGGTTCCCTTCCCCAGGATGGAAGATTCAACACCCAAAAGCCATAAAGGAAACAACCAACAGATTAATCTCATAAAAATTAAAAACTTCCGTAGATCAAAACACATAATAAACTAAAAAAGAATAGCATTCAGAATTTTCTAATGGGCAAAAGATTAGCAGCCAAAAATAGCTCTTACAGATCACAAGAAAACAGCCCAGTAGGGAAATGGGTACAGAATACGAATATACATTAAGTTAAGGGCAAGGAATGTTACACGCTGAAGTAGGACTCTTCCAGGCTTGGTTTGGGGAGAGACTCCAAAGGTCAAGAATAATACAGCAGGTGCCAACTAGTCCCCAGGGTCTAAAGCCTGTACCCCTAATTTAGGACCTGCTGAAGGAATCACTCACCTCCCGCCCACGCAGGAGGCAGAGGCAGAAGGGCAGCTGGTCCCCAGCCTGGGCAGGGCCAGAGCAGCACAGGGTGCGAGGAGTCTCCAGGTGGGAACCACACAAAGAAAGGCCCGGGGGCTCCCCAGCACCTGGCACCACTTTGGCATGTGTATCTCTGTTCCCTCCTGAATGTACACTAAACTGCAGTAGAGGAGGGAAAATAAGGCAAGAAATCATGACCGACTTAGAAAACGGACAGGAAGCAACAGGGATACCATCTCGGAATCTGGAAAACAGTGGGGTTGGTCATGATGCAGCAGAGCTGAGAAGCCTGAGATTAACAAGGGAGCAGGGGAAGCCTGGAAGCAAACTGAAGTATGTCAGGGCCACAGACAGGGGCCAGGGATTGGATGCCACAGGGGTTTCTACAAGCACTAGTGTGGGTGGGGCTGGAAACAGAGGATTGGTTAAAATTAGTATAATGTTTTGACTCGAGGTCCCTTGCCCTACTCTGTACAGATGAGGAACTATCTCCCCATCATCCTAGCAGAAGACAGGGCTCCGCTGTCCAGTGAGAGGGACCCAGGGATTCTGGAACCATGCGCACAGATGCCAGTGAGGACACCAGGCTCACAACGAGGATGCAGTGACAGTCAACATACCGAATGCTGCAACTGGCAACCTGCCCCTCTCTCACCCTGAGAACTAGGAGCCAAGTTTATAATCCTTATGCAGGATTTCCAGTGATTCTTCTCTGGGGATATTGGCCAGCCCAATAAAATTTATACAGACACTGGCATTCCAGAGTCCCCAGTAAAATTGCCCAGCCCAGCCTCTTCCAGCAAAGCCCCACGCACATGCATAGAGCTTCCAAGATGTGTGTTACAACCTTACCCCTATTATAAGGTCAAAGACGAAAACCATCAAAGAATTGCTTAAAAAATAATAACAAAATAAATCTTTAAAAGATCAATTAGAATTTAAAAAGTATTCTTGTAAGTTAAAACGGCAGAGATCCATAAAAAGCTTTCATAGAAAGTTCGAGACATTTTCCAAAAGACAGAACACAAAGAGATGGAATGTAAGAGAAAAAAGCTACAGGAATTAGAAAATCAGCCCACGGGGTCCATAATTGAAAAACAGAAATGTTTAGAAAAGAGAAGAGAAAATATACGGAGGGGGGGAGGTAGAAAATAATAGAAGAAAATATACAAATTTATGAGAAACAATAAGGAACCTCTGGTTTAAAAGGACCCACAAGTGCCCCCATACGAAATGAGACTCACACCAGAGCTCTCCAAGGATACAAGAAAATTCTGAAAGAGGCGGGGGAGGAAACTGGCCTCGTGTGAAGAAAAGGGCAGAGAACAGCATCCGTCTTCTCAACAGCGGCTCTGGGAGCCAGAGGGCAGGAGCGGAGGCTTCGAAGCGTGGGGGGCAAGAATCATCAGCCAAGCTTCCAATCAAAGAGGAGGGTGGAACAAACCCCTTTTCGTGTGTGCAGGCTCTCAGAAACACTTCCCTAACACGGAATGTTTCTCAGGAAGCTGTTGGAGGAGGTATTTCACCCAAACGAGGGAGAAAACGAAGAAGACATTAGATTTGGCAAACACGGGGCCAAGACGGGAAATCCAAGGGGTCCCCAGGACCCCGAGACCCCAGCAGGGCCCCAGGACAGAGAGCAGCCAGCCTCCCTGGAAGGCAGCGGAGGTCTCAGCAGCGCACCTACGCAAACAAACCACAGGGGCGCCCCCTTCAGCCCATTCTAGGAATGAATAGTCATAGAACACCAAACAAAGGGAAAACGTGGCAATCTTTATTCCAAGCAAAACAAAGAGTTGTACAAAACAAGAAGCCTGCATTACATGGTTTAGCTGTGAATAATACGAACATAGTCATAACTATGTAAATACCGACTATTGATTGGGCCAAAAATTACAGTATAACTAGGGTGGTGGCTGAGGAGAAGACAGGGCACAAAGGCACACGGGGAGGTGGTTTGAGTTTAATCCTCCTCTTCCATGACAGGAATTCATTGAACAACATTTAAACGGGAAAACTGAGAAATGGCAGTCTGAGCATGTTATTTTAAAGTAAAGAGGAAAGCATAGAAGAATCAGCAAGAATTCAAAATGTTGGCCTCTGGGGAGTGAGAAGCAGGAGGGGGGAGAGACACGCTGTTTTTCATTATAAGCTTTACAGAACCATTTAACTTCTAAAACTCTGTACATGCATGACTTGTATAAACATAAATTAAAAAAAAGAGAGAACTACCAAAGAAACAACAAGGAAAAGATTAAATGCTTGAAGTCAGCATGTTTCAAACTTTCTAACCAACGTATCTCCAATGAGTGAAAAAATGACTTTGGGCATTCAGTGCACGGACCTTAAGGGGGCTGCGGTCCAGAGAATTCTTGAAAAGTTTTGCTTGTCATTTTTAAAATTCATGAACAAGCTTTTGTTCTCCTTCAAAATACATCTTTGTTTGTTTTTTATAATATGTGGTAGGGTCTTATTTTTCTTTTCTCCTTTCTCCTTCCTTCTGTTGGGCCAGGCATACACCAGGCTAGGATGACAGAGGGTACTCTTAGTAAATATGGGGAGGGTGAAATGTCTCATCATCTTTGCATTGCTCAGGGAAGCACTGTGAAGGCCCCTTGTCCTGTCTGCTCTACCCCAGGGTCCAGCAGGCAACTCTCAGCAGGGAGTTGACCCCTAGCATGAAGCCAGGTTGGGACCCTCCTGGCGGAGAGCAGAAAAGAGTAAAGTGAGTGTACAAGGAGGAAGAGATATCTCTGTCTTAGTATCAGGGGGCCTATGGGGGTAACCCACAGGGCTAGAACTAGACAGAGCAGACAGAGCAAGCAGGAAGGTAAACTTTGCAGAACACAGTGGAGAATCCCATCCCAAACCTCCAGCTCCTCTTGTGAATTCTGCAATCAGTGCAATGTAACAGCCAATTTAGGGTCTCTCCTTATGCAAAAAGGACTTCAAAAATAAACTATGTTTTCATTTCGCTACCTTGGCTGGTAATCGATGTGCAGAGTTTACCCCCTGAGGCTCAGTGCCACACCCCCAGCTTCTCCCAAAGATGCTGGTACTGCAGTTCTGCCAGAGCAGCAAGGAAATCACACACAGGAAAGCAATGAGATTAAGTGCAGGACAGACCAATGCAGGGTCACCTGGCTGACATGTGACTTCTGTCGGTTCTATGTCCCCTCTCCTGTTCTAGGCTTCACGCTTCTGCAACAGGACAGGAAGCAGAAGCTGCCCAGAGACAATCCCCATTCCTGACCTTTGTCCTTCAGAAGCCTGAAGGTGTGGTGGTAGGAGGAAGGGAGTCTGCTACCAAAGCCCAAGAGGAGGGTTTGGAGAGGAGACATTGTCCAGACTGAGAGGGAGCCAGAAGCCCAGGGGTCCCTAGAGGAGAGGAGACCCTTCCCAGCCAGATGTCAGCACCACAGGGAAGTGAAAGACTTCTGAGGGAGTGGCTGCATAGGGGCGTCCCACTCAGGCATGGAGCTGTCCTCTCCAGCACAAGCTGCTGTGACCTCGTGGTGCAGAGCAAGTGGAGCCACTGGGCCCAATAAGACCATGCAGGCTGGGATCCTGCCTGCTGCCCAGACCTGCTCTGCATAGAGCTTCGGAGACCTTCATAAGCGCAGATGCAGATGAGTCTCCAGCCTTACTGAGTCTGAACTTCCTTCAGCCTGACCAAAGTACCACAAATTAATAAAACAAGACCCATGCCTGCCACACAAGTTATTCTGGTCATGACTTTGAATAGCTGACTGGCCTGGCATGAAAGGCAGGGGAGAATGCCTCACCTGCGGCGGATAGGGACAGGGAATTCCAACCAGAGCCCACTCTGCTTTCCCCACCCTGACACAGACAGACACATGCCTTTTGCATCTCTCCTGTCCACCTACCTGATTGCAGATCCATTGTCATAAGTGGCCCTGACAGGTGAGATGCGTGGCTCTGGGGAGGAATGACAAGGGCAAGAGATCCTTGGCCAGAGAGAGGGATTGAGGAGGAGGAGAGGAGGCTTTGGGGACAGACAGGGCAAAGGTCCAAGGGCCCTGATGCCTGCCAGGGTGGGCTGCGCTGAGCCGTGGACAGAATGAAGGGCATGAGCTCCCCACGGGGCCTCTTTGGTCCCCTGAGCACAGCCAGCTGGGGATGCCCAGGTCAACGTACTCCACCCACACTGTGGCCACATCCATGGGGCCCAAGCGCCACCTGGGGGAAGCTGTGACCCAGACTTCATGTCTGGTAGACAAAACCAACAGGACAGAAAAAGCCACCATCTTGTGACTCTGCAAACAGTCCTTAAAGCAGAGAGTTGGGACATGGCCAGAGCTGCTCCCTTGGCCATATGTTGATCCGCAGCAGAGGTCAGAGAAGAGCTGCCTGGGTAACAGGCTGGAACCTCCACGTGACCCCAGTGCAGAGATACACCCAGGACCCACCCAGGACTCATGGGGACAGGAGGAGGGGCACCACACCCAGTCTTCGGCTACAAATACCAAGTACACCTGGCAGACTGGCCTAGAACAAGGACTCCTGTGTTCAAATCCATGCTCCCTGCCTGTTAGCTGTCCCCCTCTCCTCCAGACCTCCTTGTCTTCACGTGTAAACTGAGGTCAAGGGGCTCAGTATTTATAGTGACCTACTACTGGGAGTATGATCAAGGAATTTTTAGCTGATTAATTTTTATCTGATTTTTCTCAGTGTCTTAATTGAAAATTTAAGTAGGACAAATCATATTTCTGTCTAAATTGGGAGACTATAACTTCTTATTTATTTTACTGCAACATTTTAAAAACAGTCTTCCAAGTTATAGCTTTAAAGATATATTCCTAACAGAGATTCTTAGCTGCATCCCCAGATGCCTGAGGCCCCATCAGTGCCACCTGACAAGACAGAGTAGAAGGGACAGAGGAGAAGCCCAGAGCGAAGAGAAGCCTATCTTACTTCCTTACAATGCTGCGGCCCCTCCTGGGACCTTGGAAGGAGCTCCTGTACATTGGAGTCTGTCCTGAAAGTGTCATTAGCTTGAAGGTAAATTTTTCTGACATCAGTCCTGGATTGCAACCTCCCCACCAGTTTTGCCCTAGCCAAAGGACTTTGGGCCTTTGCACCCCAAAGCCTGAGACTGGGCCCGGGCCAGCCCCAGAGAAGGAGATGGGTGACTGTGGCTTGGCAGGCTGGACCATGTTCATTGTTTAGCTTTACCAATGCTGCCAAGAACCCCCTGTAACTTCCGACAGATGGGCTCTCTCATATTGGAGTGCCTACATATCTGTGACTGTACATGGAAAAAGACCCTGGCTCTATCTTATGTAGATGACAGACTCTTTAACCTCACTTCAGGTTTATTTTTGTCCTTAAAAAATCAATATAATTCAAGAGAATGAAATGACAAGCCCCAGACTAGGAGAAAATATTTACAGAAGACATGTCTGATAAAGGACTTATGTAAAATAGACAAAGAAATCTTAAAATGCAGCAATCAGAAAATGAACAACCCGATTACAATATGGGCAAAATATTATATATACTGTATGCTTCCAATTATATGACATTCTGGAAAAGGCAAAACTAGAGAGAGAGCAGAAAGATCAGTGATTTCCAGGGGTTGTGGAGAGAAGGGCATGAACAGGAGGGGCACAGAGGCTCTCTGGGGTGGGGAGACTACTCCGTACGGTACTGTCAGTGTGCAGGCACGTCGCCACACACCTGTGCAAACCCGTGGAACACGCGATACTGAGAGTGAACCCTAACGTAAACTATAGACTCTGGATGATAATGATGTGTCAGGACAAGTTTATCGATGATAACCAAAGTACCTCTCTGGTGGGGGATGTTGATAATGGGAGGCTGCACATAGGCGCCAGGGCAGGAGCATTTGGGAGGGCTCTGTAATTTCATCTCAGTTTTGCTGTGAACCTAAAACTCCTCTAAAAGTCTATTTAAAAATCAATATATTCAATGATTTTGTAAGTTACTTTGGTAGCCATGTGTAAGTAATCCATCCAATCGCTATTTACTAACCCTGTTATATACTAGACGTGAGCAAGGCTGCAGGGACACAGCAGAGAAACGAGCTGAGGGGCTCCTGTGTCCGTGGCCTTGTAATCCTGCGGGGGAGACACTCGTCCAGAAGTACACAGAACAGATTAAAATTAGAATTGTTGTAAGTGCTTTTTGTGGCCCTGTGTTTCACAGGACAATGGGTGGGGGTGCTCAAGCTAGTCTAGAGGGGGTCCCCCTAAGGAAGGGGCATCAGAGCCTGGAAGGTGGCTGAATGCACTCAAGTCAAGAAAGTGGGAGCAAGAAGCCAGAGAAAAAGACAATGTGGAGGCCCGGAGTGGGCCAGGGCTCTGGGGAACCGAATGGAAACTGAGGCTGCAGACAGGGCAGGGCCAGTCCTGCTGGGCCAGGGGGCCCATGCCAGGGTTCCAGATCTCTTTCCAGGTGCATCAGAAAGACTTGACAGGCTTTAAATGGAGAAGTGAAATGATTGGATTTGTATTTCAAAAATATTATACTGGCTAGTCCACAGAATGGACTCAGGGGCAAGAGTAGAAATGGGTGACCAATTAAGGGGTCATCGTAGTAACACCTACAGGAAAGCAGGCTGGCCTGTGGGGACCGAGCCAGGAAGTTTTTCAGGCCAACACAGGGACAGTGTCAGGGAGAAAGGTGTTAGGGACTGCGATGGAGATCACTGCAGGAGAAACAGACCTGGACGCAGACACTGGGCCGTTACTGAAGATGTGTTGAGGGCCAGGGGCCGACGAACTGGCTGAGCAAGATGGGCCTGGGAGGCACGCATCTGGAGCCAGGCTCACAGCCTGGGCTGGAGACATAAATCTGACCAGATAGATGGTAATTGGAGCCATGTGGTGGATGAAATCATCTAAGGGGAGTGTGTGGGCTGAGGAGAGCAGGGAACAGGGCCACAGTCCCAGTCGCATCTGTAGCTGTGGGGAGACAGAGCCCGGAGCCTTCACAGGGATTGTGGGAGACACGATGGACAGCAAGATCTAGCTCGCCAGATGGGCTCGATGCTCTCCAGGTGACAGGGCTTCCCCCAAACAAGGTCCCCATGATTCCTCACCTAACCCTGAGAGGCAAGCATGCTTGTCCCCACTGGAGGCTTTGCAGGGCAGAGGAAGGGGTGGGATTGGCAATCACAGACACGGAGGCTGAGATTCACAGGGTAATAATTTCAGCCTCCGAGACCTGTGGGGTCCAAATGACGCGGTGCATTTACAGAGCACCAGGCACCGTGCCTGACACACGGCTGTGGAGGTTTTAAAGGGACTCATGAATAACACCCCATTATTCCCTTCCTCTGCCACATCCAGCTGAGAAATGAGACACACGAGACAGATCGCTGGGGGATGACTGACGGTGCTCCTGCCGGCCCAGCAGGCTGTAGCTCTGGGGTCCACATAGTTGCTCCCCGCCCCCAGCACCCTGATAGCGTCCTTCCTGCCACTCTGTAGGGCAGCCCACCGAGAGAGCGTGTGGCCGGCAGGGCAGTCCGACTTACCCTGAGTGGACGGGGAAGTTACAAAGATGAGCAATGGAATCAACAGAAATTGTTAATCACAATACATTTTTAAATGTTCAGATTATACCATGAAAAGAAAAAGATAAATCTCTAATAAATGTAATAAATAGGCTCTTGTAGTGTTTAGTAATCTAACAATAGGAGTGAGACACACAAAGATATTGTGAAGATATTTAAATTTCTTTCTGAACTGACCGGAGCTGACAGTAACAAAGGAAACGCCGTCTCGTTAATGCCATTCTAACATGGACATTGATGTGAACACCATCATTCATAACCATGTGGAAAACTTGAAATGCCCTAAACTTTTACAGCTTGGGTATGATAGCAACATGATACAATTATTCCCCAAATTTGATAATAATACCATAACATCATTACCAATAAGTTATGAAGTTGAATGCTATTTTTCTGAACTACCCAAAAAAATGTTTTTATGTTTTTGATCAGCCTGAAGAGAGACTGAATTTTTTTTGTTATGACTATAGAAAACCATTGTCATATGAAGAGAACAAAGAATACTCAGCCAAAAATGTAAGGAAAGGATTATGGAAGTATGTCTAGCAGCTAGAAAAAAATTGTGTTTCTGAAGGGTTTTGCGATGTCATTTATCAGCTTTTTTAAATTTGTCATTTGATGTGATTCTTGGCCATTTAAAATAAATAATCACTTGTATACCTAATTTTGTATTCATACTTTTGCTTTTTGTTTCTTAAAGAAGTTCTCCAAATTGACAAAGGGATACTGGACCCAGTCTGCCGCGACTGGCACAGGTGACAGAGGGGCGGGCAGAGGCCCAGCCAGCATTCAAACCCTTTACTGCCTCAGGCAGCCTTAGGTGGGAAGCTACCTGGAGGCCAAGAGCATGCGGACCCAACCTGACAGGCGGCAGAGGTGCAGCCTCACCTGCAGGGAGCGAGCTCTCTGTCCCTGAAGCTTCAGCGGAGGGGCACCTGCCAGGGAACGCCTGCTTCAAGCAGGGATTGGACTAGCATGGAGGCATTGAATATCTTGGGACCAGATTAACTTTTGGGTCATTTCCAGCCCTGATTCTTTTTTCAAGTCTTGTCTTGGGCACTGCCACACTCCTGGAGAGCAAATATAGTGACTCAGACTTTCTGGAAGACAAGTTGGCAATAAATATTTAACGTGCTCACACTCCTCACCCCCGTGATTCCCCTTCCAGGGATTTATGAACAGACATGATTAGAAGTGCAGGCAAATATGCAAGCAAAATGAAGTTCCCACGGCATTACCTGGCACAATGATGGTACAACAGTGTTCAGAAAAGACCCTCCGTTATGTGTCTCCAAGCTACGTATCTAAAACTAGAAGAAATTTACCAGTTGCTAAATGCCCCTGAGTGATACAAATTTGTGATTGTTATTTCCTTCTTCATGTATTTATCTCTATGTGTGTATGTGCGTGTGTGTGTGTAATGAACACAAATAACTAATGATCAGACAGACACCTACCCTGGGGTGGCTGACACACCTGCTCCCACAGATATGTCTTAGTACTCATCAGTCTTTCTTTAAAATGAATTGTTTCGACAGACAAAAACTAGGCCCATCTGCCCCCTTTATCCACGATCCCTGGAGCCTTTGCCCAGACGCTGTGATTTGATTCAGTAACACTAGCGAACCTGAAGCAGCCCTTTGCCCTTATGCTGGGTGGCGAGCCCTTGCTCGCAGCTTCTTGAGATCAGCAGGCAGTTCCCTTGCTTCTCATTCTACAAGAGCCATGGAGATGCATGAACCAGGATGTCTAAGAAGGTACAGCCTGGAAAGGCCTGTCCTCCAGCCAGGGAGTCCTTTGGACCTTGGAGAGAGCCAGGGAGTAGAAAAACCAAGAGTGTATGCGAATGAACTCCCCTCCCCTCCCCTCTGTAAGGTGAGCAGGGTGGGGTGTCCGAAGGCGACCGTGGAACCCATGTGTGCACCGTGAGAACTACCCACCCAGGACACAGGCCCACGTGTTGAGGTGACTGTCTGTTGAGGCTCCCTTTCAGGCTGGCCCGGTCCATATTATTCATCCTGAAATCAAATTACCTTCTCAAGTCTCCTGGAGTCTCTTTACATATAAGGCTGGGATTATGGAAATATATACACTAAACATGCTGTGCAGATGAGGAAGGATACAGAAGCCAAAAACAGTATGTGCCTCTGTGTGCCTGGTTTATACATGGCGCTGTGTATGCGTGGGACAAGGACACGTGGTGAGCCGGGCCATCGCCTCTGAGTGGCAGGAGGGGCGAGCAGAGGCCGTGCTCAGTGCAGGGTCCGAGCTGGTGCCACCGCCCAGCACAGCCCACCTTCAGGCTATGGCAGAGCCCAGCGAGTGTCTCCGTCACAGCTGCCCGCCACGCAGGGGCAATGGGCCTTGGGGCTACAACAGAGTCTCCATTGGCCAGGAGAGGTCAGACTGGAGGAGTGTCCTGTGCAAGGGGCAGAGGACTGCCCAGGGTCAGTCCAGGAGGTCCTGAGGGCAGGGTGGGCTCAGGACAGCTCAGAGGCCACCCGACGGGGAGGAGGCCCCCTGAACTGGGTGCTTGAACACAGCATGGTCCCTAGACCTCAACCTCCTGGAGGCTTGACCCCTACACATTCTGATCTCCTTCCGCAGGGCTTTCACACAGAAGGGGTTTCTGTGTTGATGTAGCCAGCGAAGGCCTCAGAAATGAGCTGAAGCCAACCCCGTATGGGCCTGTTTCAGTCCCTGACCCTCTGGGTCATACAGTCTAGGCATGTGGCAAGGAACCATCTGACACAGAAGCTCCATCTCCAGGATGCACTTGGTGCGGCTGCCGAGCTTGCTCAGAAGAATGTCAGAATCAGAGAAGAATGACCAGCATCTTGGAAAAGATGAGAAAACTGAGACCCATGACAGGAGACAAAACTCACTCCAGCCCCAGCTGGCAGAGGCAGCTTTGGAAGCAGCTGGAAACCACAGCGTGAATAACCACTGTTTACCTTTGGCCACAACCCGCTTGGGGCATTTTCACCCATATTGTCTGCTCATGTGCTTCCAGACCATGCACTTGGAGGCTCCCCATCACCAGCATCCAGACCACATCTCCACCTTACTCACTGCAGCAGCGATCCAGGCTGGTCCAGGCTGCCCGCACTTGGGGTCATGCCACTCTGACTGTGTGAAGCCAATCTGCTGTGAGATGTCGGCAAATGGTCTGCAAAGTCCTGATATTATTACTCTCCAAATTTATCATGGCTTGGCCATCCAACACAGGAAGATATGCCTTGGATTGTATTGTCGACGCGGCCCCAAGCCCCAGTTCATGGGGCCTCGAGGACCGGCCCCTTTTGGTGGGCGGGGCCTGTAGCCCCAGGCTGAGCTCAGTGAGGTGGCCACGCCTTCCTGCAGGGTCCTGCTGCTGAGCAAGGCACTGGGCCTCCTTGCTCCTTGCTGGCCATCTGCAAAAGCCCATCTAATCACGGGGGTCCTTTCCCAGCACATTTCCAGGCTGGCTGAGGCCTTCCCAGTGCACTTTCCCTGGCAAACAGGGACCTGGTGGCAGGGGACGGCAGCAGCCATCGTAATGAGAGTTCTTGAGCGCCTAGGACGTGTCACATTGCTAGCCCAGGGCACTCGCAGCACCAGCCAGAGCCAGAACAGGCCGGCACTGGAAGGGGAGAGGTGATACGGGCAGCCAGCTCCAGGGGGGCGCAGGGGGCTGGGGTGGACACCCAGCTTGTCCCAAGTCAGGCTGGAGCCCGTAGCACAAGGCACCCTCCTGCACCCATTGCTGTCTGCCAGCTGTCTTCTTCTCATTCTCTCTCTGTCTCTGTCTCGGCCTGTCTCTCTATCTATTTCTCTCCCTTTCCTTCTCTGTCTCTTCCTCTCTGTGCATCTCTGTATCTCCATTTCCATCACTGTCTCATTGTCTGCTCTCCGTCTCTGTGTCTGTCTCTCTTCCCCACCCTGCCCTGCCCCGCCTGATCACCTCCAGGGTCCCGTTCCCCAAGCGGCAGTTGCTGTGTGTGCAGGGCCACCTGGGGTCCTGCTGAGGTAGGTCCCGCCAGGCCAGACCCAGCCCAGCGCTTGCCTCTCATCTACCTGCAGGCTGCATCCTGACACCATGGAGCCATCCCTGCCCTTCCCAGAGTGTGTGCTCTCTCCTTGCCCCTGGGAGCCGCGGAGACCCTGCCCTCCATGTCTCTGCCTCCCCCTCAGCTTGGGGCGAAGAACTGCCTATCTGTTGTCTGTCCTGGAAGCTTGTGCCGAGTTCAGGAAACTAATTTTGCCCTTCCTCTTCATCTCGCTCAGGGTGCACGCTATTTCCCAGTGTCAGTGATGCGGTTGGGGAAAATCAAGTCTGGCTTTCTCTCTCAGCATAAGAGAGGTCAGAGGCCAATCTGCCGGCAGCCCCTCCCACCAAGTTCCCAGCCTAAAGCCCCTGAATTGCTGGCTCTGGGGATGGGGTAGCCCGATCCTCGCTCGCCACTCTTAGTACTGACCCTGCTCCAGTCAGCTGAGACCGATGACCTTGGGTGCCTGTCACATCCCCCATGCCCCTTTCTAGGGCCACTAGGATTATAGTCAGACTGAGGGTCAGGGGCAAGGGGCCGAGGGTTCATGGATGGCATCCCCATAAATGGTGGAGGACTGTGTTAACAGAGTTGCCTAGAGAGATCCAGGCAGGGAACATAAGCAGTGAAGGGGAGTACTATAGAGAATGGTAGGGTCTGCAGTAACTCATTCACCAACTAGACTGGGTAACTCTTCTCCTTTCACACAGCATGGCCAAATCTTCCAGCTTTTTAAAAAGAAACTGCCAATCTCGATTTTTATATAAAAATGTTGGGAAATAATTTTAAATATTTTTTGAGAAGCATTCTGTAAGCCACATAAAATACACTGACAGAATGAATCTGGCCTCCACACTACCTTTATGACCTCTGCTTGGTGTCCCCTAGCATCCACCCCCTAACCTCTCAACTACTATGGGGGCCTGCAGGCGGCTCCTCCCAGGTCCCCCACTCCCACCTGGCTCACAGGTCCTGTCCCCAGAGCGGTCAGTGTGCTCAGGAGATCTCCAGGCGAGGGCCCACTGCAGTCTGCAGGCTCCGAGCTGGCCGGCCTGCCGCAGGCCTGCACAACCCTGGGCCGCCTTCCCTGCTCTCTCCTTTCACGGCCGGCCAATCACAGACGGGCCGCGGCAGCAAGCCGGCCCAGAGTGCTGGGCGGGGGCCGGCTGCGGGCGACACGTTGGCTTGGGTTCCTTCACCTTCTTCGCTGTTACTGAAGATGATGATAGTTAAACACAGCTACTTTCTGTCTGTGCTTAGACAACCAGGTCAGAGTGCCAAGAGCGCCATGCCAGGGCCAAGTCCCACACCCCCAGGAGTCTCCTGCCTGTGCCGGCGGCTCCACTTGGGGCTGCCGCTCGGGCCGTGAGAGGTGGACCTGTCTGCGCTGGTTCCCGGCTTCACTGAGCTCCAGCTGTGTGACCTGGGCAAGTAGCAGCTCAGCTCACCTGCTTCTTCATCCATAAGAAAGAAACATAACTTCATGCTAGAGAAAAAGGGGCATAATTAAACAACTTACTTAAATCTTCTCCCATCTTCCTCCCCCTGCAGAAACCCTGGAATAATGATCATGATCCTGTTAACGTTTCTTGGCCCCTACTATGTGTGAGGCACTTGGAGAAGGACTTAAAAATCTCATCTCATCCAATCCTCCCAGCAGCCCTTTGGGGGGTTATCATCACGCCCTCCTCCCAACCCCCATTCCACTTTACAAATGGAATCCTGAGGTCTAGAAAAGTTGGGCTACTTGCCCCTGAAAGAGCCCAGATTTGAGGGTTTGGTTTGTCTTAATGGCATGTCTAGAAATACCAATGTAGGACTTTGGGCCAACTCCGCTGTATGTAGTGAACGCCCTCCAGCTCCTTCAGTTCCACTGCCCTAGAGCTAACACCACCCACCTCCTGAGCCTGCCACTGGCCCTCAGGTCCAATACGTGTGAGTACGGCTGCCTGACCACCCCACGGGGGCTTGTCAGCCTTAACTGTTGACAAGAAACTGCTGGCCTTCCCCCATCTGCCTCCTCCCACCTGGCAGCCACTTCCTACCTGTACAACACAGGCTTAGAAAGCATATAACACTACCCACTTATCCAGCCAACTCATACTCATACTTCAGAACCCAGTTCAGACACTGGAAGCCCTGCCGGGCAACTCCCCACTCCCCAGGCTGAACTGAACCCCTCCTCTGGGCCGCCCCAGCACCCATTCTTGCCACAACAGACTGCTCTTCATGTGGAATGGGTTCAAGACACAGAGTGACATGTCTGAGCAGAGGCGAGGCAGCACCCTCTGGGGCCCTGCCTTGACCTGAGGGTCCGAGCAGCTCCTCCCAGGGACCCTTTTCCTTGCCCTTAATGCCACCCCACGCCACTGATCCTACTCCCAAGCAAACCACACCCTGGTGGGAGACCCCGGGGCCCCAGAGCCTGCAAGAATGGAGCCAGTCTGTGCTGGGTGTCCCCGGGGCTCTGCTATAAAGGCCCCGGTTTAAGCCCCCGGCCTCCATGATCCACTTTGCTCTCTGTGTGGACTGGGACACCATCCCTTTGTCTGGCTTTATTTTCACACCTGGCTTCAGATGCCTTCTCGTCAGGGACGGTCCGTGCCTTTTTCAGGTCTGAATGGTGCTGAGGGCTTCAGGAGCCCCAGGCCTCTCCGGGTGTGACATCCAGTGGTGTTATTAGCATAGGAGGTGGTGAGGTGAAGACGGTTTGTCAGCTAGGACTGGGGCTAGATCACCATCTGAGCACTGCCAGGGGCGAGCAAGCACTCAAAAATGTAAAAATATGTCTTCCAGCTGTTGGGCCAGGACGGCGCAGGGTGGCCTATGTCTCTCGATGGCACAGCGCCCTCTGCTGGTCATGCCTATGACGCAGCTTCACCCAACATGGGTCCCTGCTACAGAGGGACCAGGGTTGCAGGGTGTGAAGAGTGCAGTTTCTCTCCTTCTCTCTGTCACAGACACACACATGCTGACGCATCTCTTGAGGACCCCTTCTGCCCACTGGCACCACTAACAAACCAGCCACGTAGATCAGTCAACAAATTCAAAGGCGCCTACTGTATGCAGACACCTCCTCTGCAGTGGCCTCCGACCTTCACTTCCTGTCTTCAATTTGCCACGGAGTCCTACTGTCCCCCCTCCAATGCCCCCCAGCCCATGCAACTGGCCCTTGCCCCTTCCCTTTCTCGCAGGGCCCCAGCCCTGGAGCTCTGGCCCCCTGCAGGACAAGTACCCAGGGCCCAATGAGGTGCCCTGCCTCTGCCCCCTTCTGCACACTGGCCCCTGCTCCACACCTTCACTGCCTGCCTCCAGCCCTCCAAGTCACCCCTCTTTGGGAAAGCCCAGCTACAGCCTTGGGTGCTGAGACCAACTGAGGACAGGCTTCCCTGACTCTGCTCCCTCAATCCATCCACCCTCAAAGCAAACTGCAGTGCCCAACACCATTTCCTGCAACACCTCCCACCTCCAGCCTCACAGGCCCCCCACGGCCCCCATCACCTTCTCAGGTACACTGCCCTTTACACAGCCCCCACACAGCCCTCGCCCCTTCGTGCCCATGGGCGGACCCACCCCCATTTCTCTTCCCACATGCACACCCCCACTGGTCGCCTCTCTACACGAGACCCCCACGTCCAGAGACACCCACTCCCCTGACACCCTCTCATGCCCACCCACGTGCCCTCCTTCCAGTGGAGGAAGATCGTGGCCCAAAAACCCTGTTTCCCAGGAGGAGCCGTGGAAAGGAACTGCCTTCCCAGGAGCCCTGGTCCTCCAGGAGGGCGGCACCGGCTGTCAGGGCCACGGGTCAGGGGACAGACAGGCAGCCAGCAGGACCACTGCTCATACCTCGGCTGCTGGAGCCAGGCAGGCCCCACCCAGAGCCCCTTCTCCATTCTAGAAGGCGGCAGGAGGACAAGGCCTCATACCCAGGGGCCCAGGGGTCCTCTGAGCCTCTCCCCTCAGGCGCAAGTTTCCCACATCGGCTTCCAGCTCTCCTGCTCCACAGCAATGGCAGCCCCGGCCTCGCACGGCACCGTGTCTGGCCCAGATCGCAGGGCACAGCCTGCAGGGAGGGGGCTGGAGGAGGCTCTGGCGGGTAGGCCGGGCCCTTTGTGAGGATCCCTCTGGCCCTCAGAATTCCTCTCCCACCCCCTGGAGATGCATTGGCCTGCACAGAGCTTGAGGGCCCACGGAACTAAATCCACGTCTCTGGGCCCCTTCCAAGTGGCTGTGTGATCCCAGGCACGTGACAGGAGCCTTTCCTTACGCCCTCATGCTAAAACAAGCTTGGAGGACCCAGACGGAGATTAAGAGAGAATATTCTCAAGAACAGCTCCTGGCACCAACACGTCCCTCCTCACACGTTCCCCTGCACTGCCCACCACCCAGAATCTGTTGGCCCCATGTGTGGGCTTCCTCAGGACTCAGAGACCCCCAGACAGGGCAGGCTGGTCTCTCCCTTCTGTGTTGGGAGCCTCACTCTGGCCGCCTCGGGCCCAGTGGGCTGGGCTCCCTGCTCAGCCTGGTGCCCACTTCCCTGTGGCCCCCAGGGCCAGGTGCTGGCACTCTGCTTCTCCTGAACGATGTTGTGTGTGGCGCTGACCCTTTCCCCCGCTGCTGCAGGCCTGGGTGTCCCTGGGCTCTGACTCCCACCTCCCTGCTCCACTCCCGCACCTGCTGGGCCACCCAGGACCTCCAGCCCTCTCTGTTCCTCTGGCAGTTTCTGCCGTGAGCCCCGGGATGTCTCCCCCTCACACCCAGGCCCTCCGTAGGCCCTTGGGCAGAGGGTGGCTGGGGCAGGGATGAACACACCTGTGTCCTCATGATGCTCTTTGGGAGGGGACACAGGCCCTGCCGGACACCTGGGCTTCTCATGCCCCAGGTGTCTTTGGAGACACTCCCCTGTCCTGCTGTCTGTGGCCTCCCCATACCTCTTCCCTACTGATGCTCTGACCTGTCCACCCCACCAGCTCCTTAGTCTCCTGAGCCTGTGGTCACGGAGGCCCTGCCCTTCCTGGGCCATGGCTGCTGTGATCTTTGAGCCGCAGGACACAGGTGCCAAAAACTCAGCGTCACCTGCTGAGGTCCCCTCTGAGGGGGTCTCTCCCGTTAGGCCCGGACACATGGGTGGGGGGACATATGCTTGCATGGGGTGAGGTGGGGTCCCAGGACCACTGAACCTTCCTCACATGCCCACATGGCCACTGAAGGTGAAGCCAACCACTGGGCTCCTCCTTGGTACGCAGCCACCCTGCTAAGACCCTGTTCCGGTTCCTCTTACCCTTCCTTCTGGCCCAGCTTCCTCTTTGGACTCAGTTCTGGGATTTGGAGATCTGGACTTGGCCTCCAGCTCATCCCAGGACAGTCCCTTGGTCTCGGCCCTTTGGTCTTTCCCACCCTGCATGTGCTCAGGTGGGAGCCAGTCAAGGCCTCTCAGGACCCATTTCCTTTGGTGGTCGGTGCTCTGGACAGAAGGATGTTCTGGAGGTGAGACATGCAGGGACTCAGTGGCTAGAATGGCAGCTTCAGAGCCTGGCAACCGACACTTGACAGGGCCTTGAGCTGGATTCATCCCTCTGCAGCCCTGTGGGGCTCCCAGGTCCCGCACCCTATCAAGGTAGGGAGACCGTGTGGAGGGGGTGGAGCTCCCGTGCCACCTGGGCACCGAACGCATTCCGAGGAGGATCCCGCCTGGGACGGATCTCAGCTCTGGGAGGACCCCCGTGCTCGCATCCTGATGAGTAGAGGACTGTCCAGTGGAAAGCTGGGGAGGCCTATGGGCAGAAAGGCCTAGGAGGAAGCAGGGAGGATGGGAGGCCACCCTCAGCCAAACAGAAAAGCATCAGTGAGAATAAGAGAAAAAAGTGGGCAAGTATGAGGCAAAGGACTGAGCAGGTTCTACGAAGAGTCCAGTGCCATGTTCCTCAGGATACAGAGCAAATATGCACAGGCCGGCACAACCAGAGTGACCAGGCAGGGCCCTCTAAGGCTGCGGGAGATGGCCCCGAGGGGGGACCCTGCAGCGGGATTCCCACTCTCTCCAAGATTCCATGGCTCGTGACTCCCTGGGGAAGGCTGGGGAACCACACCCAGGAGAGTGCCCCCCGCGAGGGGCAAGGTTCTCCTGCCTCTCAGGGATGACGTGACTGGCCTGGGCAGGGGCATTGCGCCACTTCCAGTGACAGGGCAGCCCCTCGCCAGGCAGGCCACATCATCCCCTCATCCTCCCAAACCTTCATCTCAGCGTCTCCCATGAGGTCCCTGTGTAGATCTTCTCCAACAGAACAGAGTCTTTTCTATCTGGGGTGCCAGGAACCTAACCTACCCCGCCCACTGCCCAGCCCTCCAAGTCTGCCCGCGCCCCCGTGGAGGTGGACCAGCTTTCTACAGGCATGTCGCCCAGTGGCTCCTTCTGAAGGGAAGCGGGCAGCACCAGGGCATCAGAACCAGAAGTGCCTGGGTGCTGTACTCAGCTCAGGTGAGTTGGGGTGTCCCCCGACTCCAATGGCTCTGCCCAGCCCCGCTCATTGGATGCCCCTTCCTGGACCTGGATCGGCAGCTTCAGTTTGAACCCCCAGCTCGGGGCTCCAAGGCCCTGACGGCCCTCTCCTCTCTGAGCACAGCTGAAGGGAGGGCTCATCGGGGCCACATTCTCATCAGAGGGTCACCAGGGGCAGCTACCCCTGCAAGGGATGTCCGGAGCTCCTCTGGGGTCATGGCCAGGGCGTACTTGGGCCAGGGATTATGCCCTGCGCAGCAATATCACCCCTGCCAGGGTCGACACCCACGGCTGCCCAGAAACCCTGGCTGCTCTGTCTTCCTCTAGGCAGGCTGTGAGCTCAGGGCCTGTCTCATGGATCCCAATGGCCACATCATGCCCATTTTTGCCAGTGACCAGTGGATGGGAGGCAGCCTACTGGGGGCTCGAGGCCCCACTGGACTCCAAGGTCACCCTTCCATACAAAACACAGGTAACTCCAACTCCTGGAAATGGAGGCCAGTATATCTATTCTGATTTCCTCAGGAATAGAAGCATTTAACTTGATAGCTGTTTTCTTCTAACAAGGTGGAGGGACCTATGAAAGGCACTTCTCTGATCTGAGTCAAACGGTGAGCAGGCCTCCCGTTGTGTGGATGATCTCCAATATGCAGAAGTCGGGCACCATGGAACTCAAAGTTCCACCTGAGGACTTCGGATTCTGAATCGGGAAGCGTCCCGGAGGCCATCAGGCTGATGGTCGTCACGTAGCAGGGGAGGGAGCACGCCTGAACCCACTCCCATGCCTCGGGACTCACCAGGCACAACCAGGGCTTTGCTCCACCAGCGTCCCCGTCACTGGAGGAAGTGCCCTCCACACAGCTGGCAAGTGTCCATGGACTCAAGGTCAGTGGTGGAGGGCAGGCTCCCTGGCAGCTAGATTCCCATCTGCAGTGTGCCACACGTGGGTCTGCAGCATCTAAGCCCAGGAAGTTGCATCGGGACAACTGGAACGCTTCTCTCGCCCTCTCCCAAGCCGGCCAGATGCCAGAGCTTTACCCAGGGCAGCCCTGCCAACTTCCCTGGCTCTTGTCACACTTCCCTCCCACCCAAGGGGAAACCTCTGCACTTTCTCACTTCTTCGGAGAAAGATCAAACTGAAGGGAGTTGGCACACATCTAAGGCTGTGCCTATTTTCTCTACAAAAATTTTTTGGATGGGGGAACAAATTATTTTCCTTCTTTCTCATCAGATGCTGGTGATGGGCCCTGGGGAGCTGCTCAGAAGCACCTGCCACTAATTCCCAGGCTGAGTGGAGACCGCAAACTACCGACAACTGCAGGCTCTATGATTAAAAAGGAACAAGGCCCTCTGGGCTCTCTGACGTCCAGTGGCGGCACCTGGCAAGAGAATCTGCAGCTCTAACGGTGCCCTGAAGGATGAAGTGAGAGGAGCGTATCTTCACTCAGGACGCCTCTCCTGCAGGCCCTGAGCCCTGCGCTCCCGGGATTCTGATCAGGGCCCGCTGATGGGGAGGGTGTGGGCCCCTGCTTGGCACTGCCACCAGCGGCTGAGCCTCCGACAGCAGCCTGGGACTGGCTGCAGGGACTCCAGGGAAAGGGCAAAGTTGAGCTCTTGACCCAAGGCAAGCCTGCCTCCGTGGCCTGAAGGATTTGTACCTGTTTAGTGGACCTCTTGTCCGCTCATTCAGCACGCATCCTTTGAACGCTTTTGAAACTGCAGGGCATCTCTCAGGGAGAATCACTAAGGGCCTCCAGTGTGCAAAGGGAGGGTGGCCACCTGGCCTTGCCCGCAAAGGCAGTCTGGAGAGTGGCAGTCCGCGGGCCAAGCGTCAGGCAGGGAGCCCCTGATCCAGACTGGGGCAGGGAGAACCCCCAGAGGAGGCAACTCCTCAACTGAGCCTCACAGGGTGACCTACAGGACAGAGACTGGTCTTCCCATACAGAGGACAGAGGAAGCGTGAGAGGATTGGGGTGCAGGACAGGAGTGTGAGGCATCTATATTTTTTTCACCTAAAAAGAAGAAAAAACGACGTAGCTCAGGTTTACAGGCCAGATCACATTAGGCAGAGGCTGAAGGAATATGTACGTGCTGTCCCCATTTCTAGAACAGTTTGTGTCTCCTCTCCTTCAAATCTGAGGCCCTCCTTGACCTCCTCCAACATACACACATACACACTCCCCATCCCTGTTCTCTGCTCTACCATTTCCTCCATGGCACCTCTCCCCACTGAAAGTACACATTTGACTCGTGTGTTGCTCATTCTTGGACTCTCCCCTTTGCTGGCAACATACTGTGCTTCCATGGTGCCTCCATAGGCCCAAGCTCGGCTCTAAGGCAAGCACTAAGGTCCTAATTCTGCAGATGGGGAAAAAGGCCCAGAGACAGTAAGTGACTGTGGGTAAAACGGTAACATTTCCAGAATATCTTGCCTGGCTTTGGTGCATTTGCATATCCTCAGGGGTGGAGAGAAGTTCATCTCAGTGTCAGTGGGTAATTCCCTGGGCAACCGAGGGCGTGTCTGTACCTGAGAGGGGAGGGGAGGGGCTGGCTTGCTGGCTGGCTTCTTCCGGAGCAGGGGAGAGAGACGGTGCTGGACTGCAGTTTGTAAGCAATAAACAGGTTTTAAACTTGATTTCTCCCTTTGACTGATTTCAGTTTTTAGAGGTATTTTGCCCTGGGATTTCCGCTCCCCGGACTTACAGTGACTTGCCCTAATGACCAGCTGGTAAATGGCAGAGCAAAGATTCTATCCAGCCCTGTCTGGCCCCAGGGTCTGTGCCATTAACCACTGGGTCATGGTACCTCTAAATGTAATTTCCCTAGAGGCTGGAATTCTTTTCTATTGTTTACAGTGCTATAGTCCCAGAGCCTAAAACAACATAAGGGCTTCTTCATAAGTAGTTGTCAAGTTAATGAATTTGCATCACATGCCTGGCCTCCTGACACTAGGTCTATAACCCCTGACAGCCATGCACTGCAGCAAGAGACCATGTCACCCAGGAAGCACAGGACACACTCTGAGGTGCATCTGGGAGGGGCACCCACTGACTGCATCAGAAGCCCCTGGGACCCCTAAAAACACTGCACCACCCCGAATTGATAAGATACCAGGAGGCAGTGTCCATGCTGGGAGACAGGTCTTTGGGCCAAGCAGCAAGGTAGAGCATCAGGCTGGAGGCACTTTCTTGCTTCTCCAGTCCTTCTGGAACTCAGCTCCCTCTACTTCCCAGCACAGCAGAGAGGTTAGGCCTCAATGGGAGACTGCAGTTTGCTGCTGTAAACTCTGGGGCAATTGAAGGTGATGCCAGGGTTCTTGTTTGCAGAGTCGAAGAATGAACTTAGCAAACACCTAAGGTAAGAGAGCCAGGGTAGAGGCTTTTATTGAGAGATACAGGGAGAGGACAGAGCTCCTGGCTCACACCAGGAGGGGACCAGAGAGCCGGGTGGTGCATTGTCTAGGGGATTTATAGGCAGTTGAGGATTTTGGGGAACTAATAAAGGGCTTAGGGTGTGGCTTGTTAAAAGTGGCTTTGGGATGTTTGTCCTTGATGAGATATTAAGTCCCTTTTAGCAGCTAAAGTGAATCTTACACATGATTACAAACAATTAGCATAATAAAAACATGGGTTACTTTCCTTTATCTGGGGAGTATCAACTGATCTCACTGAAGAATGACCCTAGAGCTTAATGTTTGACACAGAGTTTTGGTAGGGGGATTTCCTTGCATGTAGTACCATTGTTCTGACTAAATATCCTGCCTTGCTTTTTCCGGAGGCCCTCACCCTATTCTGTCTAAGCCTATGGTCCCTGTCTCAAAGGGAGTAAAAGTGGTTAGAACTGGGGTTGAATCCCACCTCCTCACCCAACAGCTCTGTGATCTCGGGTGAGTGTCCCACCCTCTCTGAGTGGGATACATGTGGATACATCTTGAAAAGGCTCTTGTGAAAATTTCCCAGCAGGTGCTCAGGGACTTTTGGATATGACTGGCAGGGAGAAACCTCCTCTTGACTAAGGTTTTCATATCTAGATGTTGTCTCAACAGGAAACTAACAACTTCTTCCATCACTGACTTTATAAGGACGCTGGTGCCTGGGACATGACGGCCACTTTGCTTCAGGAAACCAAAGTGTCTTAATAAGTGGAAATTGTTTTCAGCAAACAACCTACTGTTGCAAATTGGCGTCTTAGAAAAATAAACACAGTTCCACAATCTGTTTCAAGTGCAGTGGTAACGTTATAAAAAAAAACTTTAAAGTCATGTTGTCATCTGGGTACCAATGAATTCAACATGAATAAGTATTGGCTTAGTAAGTGAGCTTAGATTTTTAAATGTACTTTTAATTTGTTTGTTAACAAGAAATGAGTTAACTTCTTAAATGCCAAATTAAAAGCAAAATATGAGATGTAGTAAAGATTGGCAAAAAATGACAGTTTCCTTGCTTGGGAAGTCTATCGCTGTTTACTTAGTATGTCTGCGACCTTGTGGAAACCACCAGGCAACTTTAGGGCTTCTTGCTCTGCAAATTCAGGATGACAACATGTACCTTTCAGGGCTGTTTGCTCATCCATTCGGCAAGCATCTGTCATGGCTTCCACACTCCAGTTGAAACTCTGACAGCAAGTGGTCATGTCCTCAAGCCAGGTCTGCTGGTCCTTACAGCACACTCTAAATCACAACATGCTGGCCCTAAGCTTTGAGGACAGACCTTCGTCCTTTCCTCCTTCCCTTTACTCAACAGCTCAGCGTTGAGCATCTTGAGTACACCAAGCCAGGGTCACTGCCCCAGGCCTTAGTGATACAGCAGGGGGCAAAGTTCCTGTTCTCATGGCACATATGCTCTAAAGTGAGAAGATATTAAATATATATACACACATGCACGCACACACACACACAAAGTTTAATGAAAAATTAAAGCAGGGTAAGGAAACAGAAAGTTGAGTCCTAAGTTTTTTCCATCTTTCCTCTTAAAAGAATCCCCTCTGTTCGAGGATCAGTTCCCTCCCGTGGAACTTCAGCAATGGGCTGACCTCATCCGGCCTCCCTCCATCCTCAGGAGCGCAGAGAGGACAAAGAACTCAGGTGGGGATCACACAGAAATGCTGGCTCAACATTCACCAGCCTTGCAGACTCCGCTGATGGAGCTCTTTGCAGCCCAGGGAGAGTGGCCATGGCCGCCGTCCAGAGTACAAGCAGGCTGCTCAAGTCTCAACAGCACCTACCCTCTGAGAGAGCAGAGGGGGGGACAGGCCATAGTTCCATCCATTCCCATGTGTGGGTGCAGGTGGGTGCCCAGCGTGGGTATGGGGCAGGACGTGGGGAATGGATCCAGTTCCCGGGAGAGGGGCGGGGCAGTTTCACAGCCTGGACATCACACACTCAACAGGCAGTGTCACCCCCCCATGCCAGAGCCCAGTCTCGGCCAAGAGGCTGGGCCTGTGGCACACTGAGGCTGGTGCCTGCCTCCCACTGAGGATGGGGCTTGCCCCACGGCACTGGCCTGCTCAGGACTGGCCCAGCACCAACAGATTGCAGGGCAGGGGGGGAGCAGCAGAGCAGACAGGAGCTATGAGGACCCAAGGTTGGCCCAGCCAGCCTGGTGCATCGGATGAGCCCAGCTCTCGGCACTCGGAGCAGCTCTGCCATCAAAGTGGTTCTTAAGTGCGTTTTGGAACCAGATATGCTTAGAGTCAAATCCCGCTTCTGCCACTATCAGCTGTGCGACCTTTCACTATCAATTTGGCACCTTTCTTAAGGGAACAAGAGAAAGCTTCCTAATCTGTCACATGGGGGAGGTGACACGTGCCTTTCCAGGCTGTCCTGAGAATTGAAATGGCAAAAAACATAAACCTCTAGCCATAGCATTTGTTCAAAGTGGTCATAATATTGAAATCTTCTGGGCGTAGACCAGATGCTTTGTTTAAGCTACAGGTCATGCTAGCTATACTAGCTGGCCATGCTCTGTGGCTGGACCGTCCTACCCCCGACCCTACCCTTCATCCCCCTGGCAGGCATGGGTGCAGAGGCCGTGCTGCACATGGGTGCACATTCTCGTCCTGCCCACTTACCATGGACTGTTTATGTTAATGTCACAGCTCTAAAACATTGTCGCTGGAGGCCTTGAGATTTCAAACACGGTTTCCTCTCCAGAGCCAAGTTGATCTGTCTCTAATTAGCCCAAGTTTCCATGAGCATCATAGAGGCAAGGGCAGTCACCACGGGCTGTTTGTTAATGTCAGGCATTCCTGGGGCTTCGGTGCAGCCCAGACTGTGCTACAACACCCCTCGCTTCCCTGGCCCCTGCCCTCTGCAGCCACCAGGCCCTCATTAAGGGATTAGCAACATGGGCCCCCGGGCAATGCCTTGGCCTGTACTGCAGAACTGCTGGGCTCTCTGCTCTGTCCCCTCTGCTCCTTATCAGTGGTCCCTGAGCCTTGTTTGTGTTGGGGAAATCAAAGCAGGGCTTGGGCGGAAATTATGGACCACTTGTGCAACGCTCTAATTAAAGACCGTAGGGCCAGGCAGGGCTGGGGGAGCAGACTTCCTTCACGCTCGATCCCTCTGCTAATGGGTCATCAGAAAGTATGGCTGGGGCTGCAGCCTGAGAAAGCCCACATCGCCCACGTCCGAGAGAGGGATGAAAGGGTGACAGTCTGTTGTGCCTCAGGGAAGACGACAGGTCTTGCTTAACCAAGCGCAATAGGGGATGGTCCTCTCTGGGCGCAGAGCCGGGTCACAGAGGACGTGGCTGTCAGAGCCAAGCCACGTGCTGCCAACACCCCAGAGCCTTCATCTTCCAGGGCCCTGCTTTCAGGGCAGGAGGGAGGGAAGGGCCCAGGGGGCGGGTGATTCTCGTGTTCATTGCAACACATTTATGACCTACTAGGATGCTTGGGACACTTCTGAGTGTCTATATCTCTGTCATTAAAAAAAAAGACAGATTAAAATTCACAGACAATTCTGAATAATGAAAAATAGCAGAACATACAGGGAAATAAAACAGAATGTAACCCTGAACAGCTTCTACTCTTATTCTGTTTCCCAGGCTCTGGGCCCACTACACCGTGAGCTCCTTAAGGACAGCTGCTGCTCCTGTCCCCCAAAGGGCAGGGGCAAGGTGGGGGCCACCTGAGTGAGTGGCAGAGCTCACACCCCTGCACATGAGGCAAGATAACATCCCCACGTATCGGTCCATCTTCCTCTGCCTCCCACACTCACTCAGGTTCTTCCTGTGACTCTGGAGACCATGCCCCAGCCGCACCCTAGCTCCCAGCTTGTCCCCTGAGCCTCGCTCCAGCTCCCAGTCCCAGGCAGATGGACGGGAGACTCCTACTTCTGACAGTAAAGCAAAGGCTGGAAATGTGAGACCGTTAGGTTGATTGCAGCCTGGCTGAGAGAGCTTGGCACAGAGAGCATCCACAGGCTCTGGGACCATCTCCAAAGAGCTTCCCATGGACAGGAAGGGGCCACAGGCACAGTCCCACCTGAGCGAGCATGACCATTGCCAGGCCCAGACAGTGCTGCAGGGGTCCAGCTCAGAGCCCTCCCATCAGGGGTCCCAGCAGTGGCACCTGTCATCTGGCTTGGAGTGATGGTCGGTCATGGCCCGAGGTGATGGGGCCCCACTCAGTGTACTCATGTGAGCCCCGGCCAGTGGCCCAGCACACCCTCCACAACTCCCTCTGGACCCCTGCAAAGGATGGCTGCCCATAGCCAGTGCGGCATGCTGGAGCAGAAGCTCTGTGGTGCAATCCAGTCATTCTCTGAGGAGACGTTCTAAGCCTCTCTCCCTTCTCTTTCCTTCTGACTGCTCTCGGTGCCCACTTTCGTTGAATGTGTTCCTCGATTTCTCTATCACTCAATCCAGGGTCCTCTAAGAGAAGGGACCTACCATTTTCTCGGGCAGTCCCACCCATAAAGGCTGGTGGGGCACATCCAGCCCACTCGCTGTCAATGAAGTTTTATTGGAACGCAACAATATCCACTCAATTATATTTCATCTATGGCTTCTTTCAGGCTACAAAAGCGGAGTTGAGTGGTTGTAACAGAGACAGTGTGGCCCGTGAAGCCTGAAATATTTACTATCTGGCCCTTTATAGGGACAGATCGCCAACCTTTGTTCCAGGAGGTCTGCAAAAATTGTTTTGTTGTATCCTCACAATGGCCTCAGCAGTAGACCTTGATTTCCTTTTGAACAGAAGCCACTGTGGCCTGGCAAAGCCATAGAGAAGCCACAGCTGGAAAGGACAGGAGGTAGAGCTCAGCCCCACATCTGCCTGACTCTGAGCCCGGGCTGTTGGCATGCACCGTTTCCCTCACACGTCTGGGGGAGCGAGCTGCGGGTGGACTGCCACCGGGCCCCTGTTGCTAGGGCAGCTGGGACCATGGCTCCCAAACCAGCAGGATGTCTAGCAATAGATTCCAACTTTTCTCCATGGAATCCTGATTAAAAGCAAAAGACAAATGATCTTCTCTCTATTATCACCCAAGATCCCAAAATTAATCACCCAGACAACTACCTCCTTCCTCTTCCCTTTGGGTTTTTGCCACATAAAAGTCAATCAATCAACCAGCCTCTTCCTCCTCCCTCTGATCCAGGCATGGGATGCTCGTGGCCAGAGCCAGATAGGCAAGGCCAGAGCTGACCCCACGGGGTCCTCCCTGGGCTGTCAGAGGTCTCCTCACTGCACAGTAAGGCTCAACGTGGGAAACCTCACTGTGGCTGCAGAGAGGTGGCTGAGGCAGGGCCTGTGGTCACTCAGCTCATTCCTTCTAGGCATCCAAAATTCCACAGACCTTACCTCCAATCCCTAGGATTCCTCAGAAAGCAGATGAAAGGGTGCTGGGCTACTTGTCCTCTTAGTTGGCTACCAAGCCTCTGAACGTCCTTCCATGCTTGGAGAAACAGCTGTGGTGTGAACCTTGGGGTGATGCAGGCCACATCACAGAACCCGAGAGGGTGGATGAGGCTTTTCCAGCTTCCAGCCCCTACGCCACCTTGGCCACGTCCCCTAAACTCCACTATCCACCTGTGAGCTCCACCAGGGTTCAAGGGCTGAGGTGGCAGCCCAGAGCAGTGTCAGCAGAACTGGCCTGGGCCCCCATCCTCCCAGCTCACCTGGGCAGCCACACCTGCCTTGATTCCTGCCTGCCCTCCGAGCCTGTGTGCCAGGCTTCTCTGTAGTCACCTCATCTCTTCTAATAAGTGCAATGTTTACTGAAGTCGACTCATGTCTGTGCAGAAACAGAACTTGAAGAGATTAGATGGCTCATCCACAGTGATACAAATAGTAAAAGGCAGATCTAGGGTTCAGTTCCAGCTCCTCTGGACCCCAAAACATCTGCCTTCCTGCCGGTTCACACTGCCTCTCAAGGAGTGACATCACTTGTTCTAAAACCTCAGAAATCAGCCACCACCCAGAGGCTGCATCACGCTGTCTCAACACCACCCTCAGCCCACTGCCCAGCCAGTGCCCCCTTAGAGACGCTTCTCAGGCTCAGGACACACTCCTTCGTGGTTCCTGTCTTCCTGGGAGTCACATTCAAATCCCTGGATGGTCAGGTGGGGTCCAGAATTGACAGGCGAGTCTTTACTCATGTGTGGAATAGTGAAGAAGGGAGGGATGAGCTTGGAAAGTTCCAGTCGACTTATCCACGGGCACCAGCTGGAGGGTGGAGGGGTTGGGGGGTAAGTAACTGGAGGACCTGAGGCCCAGTCAAAGAGCACAGAAAGTCAGCCTGTGGTGACTTGCTTTTTGTCCCCACAGCAGGAAGAGCAGGGCCGTGGCCACTGGGGTGGGGTCATATAGGTGGGGAGCCCAGAGGGCTGGCTGCAGTGCCCATCTCCTGCACCCCAGCAGGACTCCCACCTACCTGCTGGTGTGAGAGTCTTGGGGTCTCAGGGTTTTTTTAATGCCTGAAGCTTAACTTTCTGAGCTGGGGGTATGTGGACAGGACAAGTCTTTACCTTACTTCTTTCTCTAGTCTGTATGCCACATCCTCCTGACCTGGGCTGGACAATGGGCCAGACACTAGGGGGAAAGGCCGGCTCCTCAATCTCGGGACTGTGGGCCTTGATTCTGCTGTTCAAGGCCCGGTGTCTATGTCCCTGGGCATCTGACTGTGCTCACTGTGTGTGTGTGTGTGTGTGTGTGTGTGTGTGCTCACTCGGGGTGCTTCCTCAAAAGGCCAGCGTGTGACGGCCCAGGCTAAGCGCGACCCACGTCAGTCATGTGGGTCATCGTGAGTGTCGCACAGACGTGTCTGTCAGACTTTCAACCATCTCATCCTAAGATCACAGCGCCAAAATAAATAAGCTTGTAAAAAAGAATTCATTTTTCTTGTTTTTGAAGAGAAAGATAAGAAATTAAGTCACTTTCTCGGGCCTCCAAGGTGCTTTCAAACTCCTGTTGAAAACTTGGAAGGGGGCTTGTAACATCCTTGTCAACTGTCCTTATTAACGCCACATTTTATTTAAATTGCACTTAGCACCTGCCTCCAATTACTGAGCTCTGGCAGCCAGCAGAATTCCGATTAAAGGCTGGGCTCTGCGCTAGCCCAGCAGGGCCCCAGGTGGGCACCGTCATCTGTCTTCATCAGGCCCGTCTTCCAACGGCAGCTCCGGAGGTAACAGGCAGTCAGCGCGGAGATGATGGGATGCTAACAGCAGCCTCCTTGGTGCCGGGGGAGCGATGTGTATTCATTACTGTTCTCCCCAGTCACCTCCCCAGGTTTACGTGGGCTGCTGGCATGCAGGCACGGGGCCTGGCCAGGCTGTAAAACCAAGGGAGCGGGAAGGTTAAGGACGGTGATGATGACAACAGGGACGATGAGGGAGGTGGCGGCTGCCAAAGCTGATGCCGATGGACGCTGCCCCTTCTAGAGTGCCTGCGTGGCCGGGTACGGTGCCAACCATGGGACCTGATCCTTCCCGTGTCACACTCACAACACGGCACGAGATCAGGATTCTTTGCTGATTCTTCCATTTTATGGCCGAGAAAACAGAGATTGGCTCATGATCACTTACCCACAAAAACTCAAGCATGTCCATCTGTCTTAAAGCCCAGCTGCAGTCTCCTCAAATGCCCGAGAAAGTGACCCTGCCCCGCACCTTCTTCTCCCCAGAGATACTCCCCGACCCGGGGGCGCTGGCTTCCTGTGGGCTGCAGGGTGGGCGGGTCTGTGCTGGGTGGCTTTGCGGTCATGAGTTGTCACCTTAAGCAAGTTCATCACTAATGGGCCTTTCCACTCAAACTGGGCTTAATTACTGAATGTATTGAATGTAGCCATGTGCCTGTGTGCGTGTGTGTGTGTGTGTGTATGTGTGTGTGTGTGTGTGTGCAAAGATGAATTTTAGAATTTGGAATGTGGGGAGGACTCTGGAAGGAGTGGAAAACACAGTTTATGGAGTCGACAAGAGCCAGCTGAGAGTCACATGTCTACTTCCAGCTCCGATCAGGCACCTGTCACTCTGACCAAAGCCTGCATCAGAGCCGGACCCCTGGGATGAGGCCTCGGCCCTTTGCACCGAGGGACTAAGGGGCTCAAATCTTCTAAGCCATGAGGGGACGCTGTCCCCATTCGGCCTCAGATTCCTGCTGGTCCCACCTCCTGTCTGGCCACCCTTTCTTCTCCCAGTCCATTCCCACTGACCTAGTTGTATCCTTGTCACACATACGCCAGGCCACTCCTATGGAATATGTCTTGCTAAAATTATGCCCCACTTTCCAGCATAAAGTCGTTTAAGGGCTCTTGCCCCCTGCCAAGTAGAGTGCAGCTCCTCAGGGCACCCTGCAAGGGCCCATGCTAGCCCCACCTCACCTCCCTCCGCTCCTGGCCTCCCCTTTGCTACACGGGTCGTGAGGAACCACTGGGAACTCCTGCAGCCTGCCCGAGGGCCCTGACCCCACCAGCGTCTAACATGACCTCTCCCCAGCCAGGAAGGGTCTTCCCTCCCCTCTTTCCTGGCAGTTATCAGACAGCATCCCATGAGCTGTCCCGAGTCCTGCACCTTTCTGTGCCCGCTCCAACCCATCCACCACACCAGCCCTCACACCACGCTTTCCACTTGCCATTGCGAGTATCCATCTGTGTCTCATTACTGCCAGGCCATAGGGGCCAGAGTCAGGAGCATGACACAGGCATGTGACCCGTCTGCACAGCACCCGCCCTCACAGGGCTCCGTGGGAGGTGTAGGCGTGCCCCGGGCCATCCTCAGATCGCGCATTCTCACTGCCTAGTGAGCAGGCTCAGTGCAGGGCTGCGGGAGGGACTTTCCACCGCCTGTGCCCGCCCTTTCCATGCTCACGGTAGTCCCAGGTGCCTCCCCCTCCCAGGAACCAGAACCATGGCAGAAAGGCAGGTGAATGAAAGGAAAATGGAATCAAGTCTGAACCCACCACCACTACCGCCCCCGTCCATTGAGACGGAAGGCTGTCTCGGGGTACCCTGTCCATGAAGTGATGTCTGGCGAAGATAGGCTGTGACCTGCCCACCTCAACCGCTAACACCTGGTGCCGTTGCCTGGAGAATGAGTCACAGAATCACCCCATCTCAGTGTCGGGGGGACTTCCGAGGTCGATGAGACCCGGCTTCCGTGAGAAGGGCCCCACCTACAATATCCCCCAAATGGAGTCCAGCTTCCCTAAAACATCGCTAGGGGAGGGGCATCTGGGATGAGCGATGGCTCTGAAGTCAGGAAGCCCCTTCTACGTCTTGGCAGACCTGTTCTCTGTCTCTCTCTCGGGGGGCTACCGAGAGCCCCCCAGGTGGAGTGTGGCCGGGAACAGTGTTCCTGCACCCTCCACCCCTGCTCGGCAGGCAGAACGACCCCTTCACCCACCCCCTCTGATGGGTCCCAGGCCACTCTCTTTCCCACTCGGTCTCTTCTAGAGGCGCCACCTTCATGCGCTCTGAGCCCTGAGGAGGCCTGTTGCCCTCCTTCAGGCAGTTCTGCCTCTGTCGGTGAGCGTGGGGACGGCGTTTCTGGCAGCCCCGCTGCCCTGCCTCACAGGAGCCGCCTCCTTCCCGCAGCCCCAGCTTGCTCCCCGCCCTCTGCACACGAAGTCCCCAATTCTTTTACATCACTGGACTCAAGCCAGCGGTGATTCACTGGACTACAATGACCTCAGGGGCTGCGCTTATATAAGACCGGGCCTGGGCCCCCCTCTGTGCTCCCCAGGGAGCCCTTCCCACTTCCCTCTGCCTCCAGCCCCGTCTCCTCTGGCACCAGACCTGTGTTCCAATCTGAACGTCCCACAGCAGCTCAAACTTACCATGTCCCAAACTGACCTCAGCACTGATTCCTCCAAACTTACTCCTACTGTCCCCTGACCCAGAGAATGCTGTCACCACCACCCAGTCTCCACGCCAGAAACCTGGGAATCATTTGAGACATCTACCCCACCAAGGAGTTAGCATTGTGGGTAGCCTTTGCCTAATGTTTCCCAAATCTAGCCACCCCTGCCCTTCACAGCATCCTTTCCCTAATTCTGACTCTCAATCATGTTTTGTCTGGACTAGCGTCATACCAGCCTCCCAACGGCTGGATCCTTTCCGACCCACCCTCAGCTCAGTCCTCGAGATCTTTCTAAATGTCCAACACACTCCCAGCTTTAAATACATCAGCGGTTCCCCGAAAGTTTCAAGGAAAATGATCTTCCTAACCTGGCTCTGGCCCACTTCTCTACCTCACTGCCTTTCCCTCCTGTCCCTCTGCTTCCCTGTGACCCCCTCAATATGTGGACCACTCTGTCCTCCAGCCCCAGTCTGATCATACCCCAGGGCAGCAGCTCTCAAACGGGAGGGTGCCTCAGCATTCCTGTTAGGGTCTGTTAAAGGACCGTGCTGGGGTCCCCCAGAGACCCAGAGTTTGTGATTAGTGAAGCTGAGATGGAGCCTGAGAATTTGCATTTCCAACTTCCAGTCTTAATAATGCCAATATGGCTCATCTGGTGGCCACACAGGAAGAACCGCGGCCATAGGGCATCAACAAGCACTCGGGAAGGACTCAGGAAAGACTCAGGAAATATCAGCTGAACGAACGAATAGCACCCACACACTAACCAACCAAAATTTTGCAGCCAGTCAGGAGGACTCCGTTGATCAGCTCTCGTGTGTATGGTAATCTTGGGAGGAGATCAGGAGGAAGTGAAGAGACAGAGCTACCTCATGGCTTTCCCACGGTCCTGAGGGCCCATCTGAGTTTCCCCTGTGGTTGGGGCCTTGCTGTCCACCTGGAGGAGTTGGTGTCTTTCCCAGACACAGAGGTAGACCAGGAGGACCCAGGATCTCTGGCTGCATTCCCCTCACATCACCTGGATTTCTTTATAGACTGGAGACTACAACATCATCGAAACACGTTTTTGTGATTTTCTAGTTGCCCTGATTCCTGTTACCATGTCCTGTTCCCAGGCCACCACCAAGCTCAGCGGACAAAAGCCAGCAAACGTCTGAGCTCTCAACGCACCAGAAGCCCCTTCTCATGGGGAGAGTTTGGAAAAAGGAAAACCGATGTGAAAGACCCAGGACACGCTCGAGTTGTTGCAGCAGGGCTAGTCCCTAACTGGCCAAATAATAGGTGTGGGGACTCCACACGTTCCAGAGTCATGATCTGTAGAAAGAAGACCCCAGCGTCCAACACAGCCATACTGCCCACCCCTGCTTCGGCCATCACTGGGCCTGGAGCCTAGGCTGGCCTGCTCTGGTCTTTAAAACAATAGAACCAACAGAAATAATTTCCATTACCCCATCCCTTTACCTTAACTATGACCCCCACACGGTAACCAGGAGCTAACCAGGGAGAGCTGGTGGTCACATCACCCTCCCTTTCAGACCCACCAGGCTGGAAGGGGAGCATTCCAACCCTTCTTTAAAGAGAAAATTTTTCCCAAGCCTCTGAGATCCATTTCTCTCTTGGGACGCTATCATGAGTTGTCCCCAAATTCGTAAGTCAAAATCCTAAAGCCCTGTGCCTCAGAATGTAACCATATTTGGAAATAAGATCTTTAAAGAGGTAATTAAGTTAAAACAAGGTCTTTAGGGTAGGCCATAATCCAATACGACTGGTATCCTTACAGGAAGAGGAAATTTGGGCACAAATCTTGGGCTTCCAGCCTCCAAGCCTGAGAAAATAAATGTCTGTTGTTTCAGCCCCCAGCGTTGGTTACAGCAGCCCTAGGCAGTGAGTACAGGTGCTCAGGGTCATGGCCAGTGGCTCAAGAGCCCAGCTGAGGATTCATCATGAAGGCTCCAGGCAAGAGGTCCAGGGGTGTCAGGGCCCTGAGGCTGGCGCCAATGCCCGCACTGTCCTCCCCCTGGGGGGACCTCTCAGATCCGGTCCTTCTGGGCATCTTTGAATATCACCCGGCCCAGCCCTGATGCACAAACAGCGAACTTTTTGAAATTCCAATTGCTCACTGAGAAAATGAAAAGCAGCCGGGTTTGAGGTGGCTCTCTCGGGCAGCACTATTTTTATGGAAGTATAGCTGACATAAAATATTATATTAGTTTCAGATGCGCAGTATAGTGACTTGATGATTATACACATCACAAAATGCTCACCAGTGTAAGTGTAATTACCACCTGTGACCATATAGTTATTAGAGTATTACTGACTATATTCCCTATGCTGTACTTTTCATCCCTGTGACCTATTTTACTTTATAATTGGAAGTTTGTACCTCTTAATCCCTTTCACCCATTCTTCCCGTCTCCCTACCCCACTTCCCTATGGCAACCACGTTTCTTCTCCATGTTCATAAGTCTGTTTCTGTTTTGTTTGCTTTCGTTTTTAGATTCCATGGAATATTACTTAGCCATGACCAAGAGTGCGTTTTTGCTGTTTTTGCCCACGTGGACGGACCCGGTGGTGGGCATCACGCCAAGGTCTGTCAGGCAGCGCTCCGGTGCTGAGCCCCCCACCCCCCAGTACTTCACAGAGGCTGCGCCGTGAGGGGCTGCTGCGTCCCGCTGCAGGTCCCCTGGGGGCTACACAGCAATCCCAGGGACAGCCCTCTTCTGGCCTGAGCTTCAGCGCTGAGCCTCCCCAAAGGATCAGGCCGCCCTCTCTCCCCAGTCTCTGGTGAGCCTGACCCTTTGCAGCCCTCTGGCCCTGGGCCTCCTGCTTCTTGCACAGGCTCACCCTGCCTCGGGCTGGCATCTGGGACCCCCCACCAGCGGGTCTGTGACATTGTTGGGGTAAGAATGTAGGAGGCGAGGTGGGAGAAGGAGGCCACTGGCCGTGCATCCGGCTCTCTGACACCCACTGGGCGTGCTACAGTTCAACCCAGTTCTGGCACAGTCGGAGTTCAGCAGACCCCACAGCATGAGGGCTCATCCCACAGACCACCTCGAGCTCGACGACAGCGGCAAGTCTCAGGCGTCCTCTGCTCAGAAGACTGCACATGCCGGTGCCCACGAACCACCCCTAAGCGTTTGGTAATTTGTCAGAAAAACTCACAGAACTTGGGAAGAGGCTTACTAATATAGTTCATTACACAGGACACAAGTGGACAGCCGGATGAGAAGAGCATAACACGAGCTCTGGCAGGGCGCGGCCTCCATGGCTTCTCCCAGCATACCCACGTGCTCACCACCCAGAAGCCCCTCTGGCTGCCTTGTTTGAGGTTCTTCTTGGGGTCTCCTTACATAAGCATGATTGATTAGATCACCACCCAGTTGACTGAACTCAATCTCCGGCGTCAGGAATGGCTGGAGCTGGAAGTTCCAACCCTGTCCTGTGTGTGGTTTTTCTGGGGCCAACCCTTCCCTTAAAGGCTCTGAGGGCCCACGTGGTCCCTGTGTTTGTGAGATATAAACTCAGGTAAGGTGAAAGGGGCTCCTTATGAATAACAAAAGATGATTCTCTCACTCAGGAAATTCCCAGGGTT